>CM057821.1:61987109-61995020 GCA_030067965.1 Latrodectus elegans | reverse complement strand
AGAATATATGAATAAAACAGAGAAAGAGCTGTATTGACTTCTACTATTGGTTCAGAAGATCCGTTAGATAGATTTTTGGTGAGCATCATTTAACACAAAGATCGCCCGGCAATAAAAAAGTAATAAAACTTAGCGTGTAACGCTAGTTCTTTTTTTTTTCCCCTTTTTCTCAGAGAGGGATAAATTATTCACATCTTTCCCTAAATGATATCGAGCAGTAATTTATAACGATGTGACGTACCAGAAAACTATCTCTTCGAGACGTTGCCACTTAAGTGTTACACGAGGATAAGAACTGTAATAGTTCTCAATTTTTCAAGAAAAACCAGAAAAGAAAATGCCCGCCATCAATGGTGATAGTTATAGCTTCCTCACTTTTTTCTGTTTAAACGTGTATTTGGAGTTATTTTTATGACTCAAATGTTGGGTAATAGTTGTAATTTAGCTCATTTAAGTGATTATTGCAGCACGTGAGTGGAGTATATAATCATTATACTAACTGTTCCGAAAAGAAAATGTAATACATAAGCAAATTATATATATATATATATATATATATATATATATATATATATATATATATATATATATAGCTTTTAATGTTATCAATATTAAGGAACTAACTTTAAAATCTCCACTTTATTGAAGAAAATTAAATTTGATAAATAATTGCTTTGGAGTACACTTTTAATCGCAATAATTTAAGTTTAAATCAAAATAATACACATTATTTTTGGTAAATTAAAACTTTGAGCTTGAATATAGAATTTTCTGAAAAAAATGAAAGGGTTTTTAAATCAATCTGAAAGAATATGTCAAAAACCCTGTTGTCAATTTAGTAATTTATATTTAAATCCTATTTTAGGCGTAATATTAGAGTCTTCTTTAATCCACCCTCTACCAGAGTAAATATTAGGATTTTTCTGAATTTCCACCCTAAAGATACTGGAATATGGCTCACAACTAATGAAAATATCCTCCCGAAATGTAAAATACATCAAATGTTAAAATATTTACTAAATCCTGAGTAGTGGATTCCAACTCGGAACCTTTCCCGCTGAAGGCCATAGTCTTATTACTAACTATTAGACATCAATATTGTTAAATTCTGCGGAGTATAAAATCCTCTGCAGGATTTTGTAGATTATGAAACAAAGTGAGGCCACTTTTATGTTTTTTGCTTTCTGGGTGTTCATCTGTCGAAGTTGGTTATGAAAATTTTTCCGGGTTTCTTCCTTTGGAATACGTGAATATAATCAACTGTCTATGAAATATCCTTCTGAAAGATAACACATATAAGATGTCCAAATACCTTACAAAAACAGATTTTGGCAGTTAATCTATCTTCTGTTCGATGTATAAAAATGTGTAGCTCACAGTGGTTTGATATTAGAACTATGTTCTTTGGAATAGAAGGTCCTAGGTTGGAATCCTACAACTCTTATCCATCAACACTCGTATTCAAACAGCATTTTTCATTGGAAAATATATAAATGGTGAGCAAGGAAATTGATGAAATAAACTAACTTAATTTTATAATAAATTTTACATCGTAATTTTTGAATGAATAATTTTTGCGTCGAAATCATCTACAATATACATTTTTAATTAATCAAAAACATAAAGTTTAGTTACTATTAAAGATATCTTTAGTTTATTATAAATAAAGGGAGAGGTTTTCATATGATTTGAATTTTTTTTCCATTTTCGTAGTGTTGTATAGTACCCGTATGCAAATTTCCGCCTTTTAACATTACTAGGGGTGGAAGTGAAGGCACCTTGTACAGTGGAGTACGCAGAGGGTGTATCATAACCTTAAAAATTGGTCTACGGCAAGGATCAAGCAGAAAACGCACAGTTTTGGGTTGTCACCTTCAAAGTAATCATTTTACTCGGAGGACAATGCGATCACGATCTATTAAACATACTCAAGCCCCCGTAAACACGACGGACCTTTCATCGGGTCGAGATTCGAACTCACAATTCTCCGACAACGAGAGAGAACACCCTAGCCACCAGATCACCGCGGTCTCTACGCTGTTAACTGTAACAGGAAAAAAAATGTGATTAATAAAAAAAAGTGAGGCAATAGATAAATCTTGAAATTATCAAGAAAAACCATTTTTTTCTAAACTGAAACTAAAACTCAGTCTTTAAATTCTCCTCATGATCCCATTTTCTGAAATACATAATATTTGTTGAAAATAACGATTTTTGATAGTAGTAAAATAAATTTTAAACGTATAAATTAATATCCCATAAGCATTATCTCTTATTTCTTAAATAATAATACATAATGGATCAATTTGATGAGCTGTGTTCAAAACAAACTCTAATAGTAAAAACGGAATATTTTTTAAAATTCTTGTAAAGTTATATTAAACGAAACCTTTCTTATAATCTTTTGCTAAAAAAAAATAACTTATTCATTTATGATTATGTCACAATATATAACTAATAATAATTTTTGACAAATTATTTATATTTATTTTTACTGATTATATATAATCCATTTCATTTTTCTATTGATAATTTCGTCAATCATGCTCCAATTTGATAACAAATTTCCAATACAGATTTATTAGTATTTTGAATAAGAGGATTCCCATATTTTATGGTTTAATTTAAAGTTTCAAAAAAATATGCTTTTCTACGTAATTTTATGACTTGATTTCTTTGTGTATTGTGTTGGATTTTTAATTTTTTAACATTGCACTTTATGAAGGGATATGGTGAGATTAAATTACTTCAATTCAGTTGTGTCGGGTTTGCAGTTCCTGGGCCAAGAAGTCTAGAAACAACTCATAAAAAAAATGCTTTTAATATTTACCTAGTAATCCACTGCAAATATCAACATTGTTTTTGTCTTTTGCATCAGGAGTTACTTAGTAACCATATTTTTACATTTTTATATATTTTTTTAATATTTAAATATTTTATTTTAATTAAGGAACTGGAAAATTTTGCCTTTTAAGTCATCTTAGATACTTGTAATGAATATTAAATATTAAAATAAATTAATTTATTTCATGACCGATTTCTTATTTTTCAAACACTCAGTGGATATATTTTATCAAAATTAATTAAACTGCAATATGCAAAAATTAAAGGTAGCTAACCAACTCACTTGATGACGATAAACATTAATCAACCGAGGCAAATGTAAATTGAATGCGCAACATTATAGGCCGTGGTAGCCTGATTGATTCAGGCATTCGTTCTTGTTATGGGAAGGTAATGAGTTCAAATCTCAACCAAAAAGATCAGATACTTTTGCTAATGGAGTCTAAGATGCGAAAGTGTTCTGGTCATAATATTCTCCATGAGACGCGTAATTCTAACGTATACTATTCTTAATAAATAATTTTTGATACTATTATCTAAAGATTTCAAGAGCTTAGAATTTTGTTCATTGTTGTCTATGTGTAATAAAGTAACTTTAAAATGAAAGGTAACGTGTTCGATCATACCAACTGCTGAATAATTAATTATAAATAGATGTTTCGTTTCTGTTTCCTGCGTGAAACTCTGCCTTATTGAAAGTTAGAGTTTTGGTTATTTATCTTGTTACAGGTTACTATGTACCACATATCCATGAAAAAATTCATCCACACATGCATGAAAAAATTCATCCACACATGCATGAAAAAATTCATCCACACATGCATGAAAAAATTCATCCACACATGCATGAAAAAATTCATCCATACATCCGTGAAAAAATTCCTCCACATATCCATGAAAAAATTCATCCACACATCCATGATAAAATTTATCCACACATCCATGAAAAAATTCGTCCACATATCCATGAAAAAAAATCTTCTATGAAAACCACAAGTGACCGTAAATATAGCAATAATAAAACTAAATTATTGTTAAGTTAAAATTCTCTTTAAATGATCTCCCTTATTATATAACAATTATTGTATAATAGTATGTCATCACACACAAAATTTAATTGATTACGTTTAGTAACGTTTTAATAATATTTTGTTAAATTTGACAAGTTGTATTTTAAACATCGTTGAAAATACGATAAATTTACATACGATATGAAAGATCCACTCCATAAAAATATTGGAAATCATAGCTTTTATTATTTCAGCACTTTATAATGTAAATTATTTAGACGTAACATTCGCAATAAATATCTAAATCAATTTCAAATTTTGATTATGTATGTATCTAAGATTCAATTAATATATAATAAAAACCATCTTTTGTAAGAGATAAAAATTCTTGAGTTTTATAAGATAAAGTTACAAGAATCTTACGAATGCTCTGCAGCAAAAGTAGACTTAAAGGGAAATATAAAAAAGAATTGACATTTTCTAGCAAATAAATCACATGGCAAGAAGTCAAACATGGAAAACATTTTATGGCAAATAAATTTCAATAAATGATGTAAAGTTTGGTAACTAAATATTTTTCGGTTTACTGATTTATTGATATAGACTTTTCTTATCGTTTAATTCGCTTAAAATAATGTATCAGTGAAACTTTTAAACAAAACTTCGATATAATGAATTATTTCAGTTATGACATATATTTTTTTACATTTCAATTTATCCTTTGTCTGTAATGACTATATGAAATTAAATAAATACTATTTTATTTGTAAAAGAAGGAAGGGAAGAATTTAAGAAAACTTTTGTGTGCGTGCGCATGTGTGTGTGTGTGTGTGTGTGTGTGTGTGTGTGTGTGTGTGTGTGTGTGTGTGTGTGTGTGTGTGTGTGTGTGTGTGTGTGTGTGTGTGTGTGTACACTTTGAAACTTTGAAATGACTTTGAAAACTTTGAAAAAACAACACCAAGAAGGAGTTGCCAGAAAGTGACGAAATTCGGCGAACAGAGAGTGACAGCAATGAACAAAAAGTGATCTGTATTTCAACGAAATAATATGCATAATACAAATCAAGAACCGAATTGGATTTATAGATCGTAGGATCACAGGGGACGATACGCGAAGCAACACGTTTAGGCAGATATTCAGTGTAAGTAGGGATGGCGTCCTAAGGAATGGCTCTTCCTTCCCGGCCAACCATTGGCCAAAGGGTTTCTTCTGAAGGAGGCAGAAACAGGCTCTGCAAATGGCATCCAATCATATCCCTAACGTGTTCAATTGGAGAAAGATCTGGTAAGCACGGTGACCAGGGAAGCAGTTGTACTCCTTTCGAGGCATGTTGGTTGATGTGAACAATGTGCCGTCAAGCGTTAACCTGCAGATAAAAAGCATTCAGCCACCCCTCTGAAAGTAGGGGAGTCTCACCCGCCGCAATACACCATTCACGTAACGTTGAGGTGTCATAGTTCCGTGAATACAAATTACAGGTAATCTGGAATTATATGCAATAGTGCCTTAAACCATGATGACATGTTGTCGCGCGGTAAGGCTTTCCATAATTACTGCAGGATTGAACCTGTTCCCACATCGACGCCACACGTGTACGCTGCAACTATCACTGGAAAATGGAAACGTGACTCTTCAGAGAAGACGATCCTATGCCACTCTGTCGACCACATCGTTCAGATTTGGCACCATTCCATGCGTTAGCGTTTATGCTGTGGAGTCAAGGGTACTAAAGGATGCCATGAGGGCAGGCCACTAGCAACCAATCGACGGCAAATAGTTCTGCTCGATATGGGAGCATCTACTATGTCTTGCACAGGCTGCAGAATTTCAGACGTCAAAACAGTGTTTCAGAAGTGACGACAAAAATGTGCTTTTGCGGAGCCGTCTCCATTTCCCGTCGGTCATGTCGATTCATACGCACTGAAGTTACTTTGGCTACACCGGCACATCGCAATCGTTCTACAGTTCCTTGTTCCAACCATCTTTGCCACAATTGGTGCTATATCGACGCTTCCAGATGTCTATCAGCTGCGATTTGAAAATACCAATCTGCCTTTCGCTATTTGATCAACGCGCCCCTTTTAAACTCGTCCGTCTGCTAAACCTGACACTGTCAATGATGGCCTGGCATTTGCTGTAATTAAAGGCATAATTTGCGACAAGAACAAAATTTCAGCGATCTTTTTCCAAGCAGCGAATACTGCCCACTTTGACAGTTCCTCCTCTTATATATTATCCTACGTGAGCTGGAGAGCTGCACATTTCTCATCATTTGTGTGACTCCGTAAAGTGCATCTACCCTGAAATTTGCATTATTTTCTGGCCACCTTCTTTTCTTTGTGTTGTGTTTTCAATGTCTGACAGAGTATTATATATATATATATATATATATATTGTTATGTATCTCACGGATCCAAGAGTCTTACAGCCAAAGGTCGCTATTTAAGCATCTCCTTCATTAAATGTAATGCGTAATAATCACGTGTTGCAAGCACGGAACCCCGAAAAACTCCCAAAATTTACCCTGATAAATAGGCATAAAAAAAAGAAAGATGCAATTGAATCTCATTGATCAATAGTGACTAGAATCAAACCCAGAATTTCCAGAACCAGTCTAAGAAAACGATCCTGCTTTCATCATTCTATCAATTATCCTGAATTTCATATCATTCATTTTGAGTCATGAAAACTGATAATTGATGAACTTGTAAATTGTTTTCGAGATTTGTACCCATGTTTTATCTCTAGAAATTATTAAAATTTCGGAATGCAAAAAAAATTGATCTTTTAATAATAAACTATCATCCAATATTTTCCTATAGTTAGTATTCCAAATAATAATTTGTTATTTTATGCTTTCAGTTCTTATTTTTAATTTTAACAGCTTAAATCTTGAAAAGTATTTTTGCAACAAAACTTTTCATTATTAAGTTTCGGGATAGTTAAAAATATATTTATTTCTATATGCTTCACATTCAAAAGTAATTATGATAATATCTTTACTCAAAACGACTAAGGAAATACTTACATGATAATAGAAGTATGAATTTAACTTTTAAGTGTTTTTACTCTGCATTCATATATTTTTAATCTAATCATCAACAAAATTATGAGGTTGTAACTTATCATTTAGTAGAAGGAATGAGGTAATCAATTATAAACACTAACGAGGCAGCACTAATGAGTTAATGATAAACATTTACGATAAACATTTTATCCAGCAATTAGTTGAAATTATCTATTTTAGCATGAAGTTTCAACATCTGGAAACTTCAAATCTTTTAAGTTCACTGCTTCATATTCAGATTCTTTAAAGGAGGATACAAGTCGTTGCAAAGATGGGGATGTATCTACAGTTTTCAGATTACAGCTTATGGAATTATTAATAAATTCAATCTTTTATCAAATGTAATGAATAATCGTTAATTTAAAAATAAATTTTGATAAGTAATTTAAATAAAATTTTTGCTTTTATATATATATATATATATATATATATATATATATATATATATATATATATATATATATATATATATATATATGCGAGGGTCACTCTGAAATTTTTGAGATGCAACTAGATTTTTAAAGTTATACTTACAAAAATTTAGGTGCGTTTAAAGTAGTCTACTCCAGCATCAAGGCACTTTTGTAGAAGAATTTTCCACAGATTAAATGCCTCAAGCCATTCATTTCTTGGAATAGATGAAAAAATGCATTTATAGCCACATCAATCTCTTCTTCTGAATGTAAACGACGTCCACGTAAGTTCTTTTTTAAAGAATAACCAAAAGTCACACATAGCTAGATTAGGTGAATACGGCGAATGTTCAATCACTTTATTTATTTATTTATTTTTTTTTTTTTTAAGAAACTCAACTGTTAATCCGACTGTATGTGACGACGCATTGTCATTGTGAAGCATTAGTCCCTTAGCATTCAGTTCTTGTAGAATTTCTGGAAGACATTTAATGGTATACAAGTTTGCGGTTACTGTCTTCTGTCCTTCCAACTTGAGGGCTTTGACCAATCCCGTACTTCTGAAGAAAACGGCATA
>CM057821.1:61407109-61982109 GCA_030067965.1 Latrodectus elegans | reverse complement strand
CTGGCAACTATATGTTTATCCTAATTTTCAATTTACTTTTGACAAATTTATCTCTTTATTCCAATATTTAAATAGGTTCTGACTTACTAGCATTGATATTTTGAAAGTGTATCTGTAGTTCCTTCTACTATGGGTTTGATTACTTTGCTTTGATATACTTTTATTTTGGATATAAATATTTTTATGCTTTATCCTTTTAATGCGAAATTTTTTGGGGAATTTACTCGAAGATCTTTAGACATATGTCCTTCATGCATGTCAGAAAAGAGTGTTTAAGTTGCATAGTTGACAGTCTCCCTCCTGATGAAGATGTGGTCCCTATGTTTTCCTCTTATTCTTTTATTCTTTACGCTGGTTAGATTGCCTGTAATATATATTAGTTGGTATTGTACTTTTTTATTTGCCTTATTTTTATACTATATTTATTGCTTTAAAATGTATTTACTGATTTATATGTGTATATATATATGTATATATACATATATATATATGTATATCTACATATATATATCTACATCTACATATATATATCTACATATATATATATATGTATATATATATATATGTATATATATATATATATATTATATATATATATATACATATATATATATGTATATATATATATATATATATATATATATATATATATATATATATATATATATATATATATATATATATATATATATATATATGTAATAATAATTCCAAAATAATGAACAATGATATGAATAATTTAATTTAAAATTTCCTTGCTATAAAGTGTTATTTGAAGTAAATTTAATTTTAGAGTAAATAATAGTTATGTTCAGAACTCAAAACATACGACTGTTTAATATTCCAGTTGCTGTTTAACTCAACCATTTCTGCTTATGATATTATAATATTTTACACTCTCCTTTTTGGCTCATTGAAGCTGCTAAACTATTGCCACGTAAATTTTAACTGTGATTAAGTAGCTTATAACTTACAACTGAACTGGTGCTCTTTAATTCATACTTTCACACAATGTGAATAAAGGAGATTTATCCTCGGAAAATATTTTAAATTGCATGAAATTTTTTTATCATACAGGTTCTCATATATTTAGGCTATCAAACTTGCTGCTTCACATACTTAAAAATGGTGTGTTTCTCACATCAAATTCTGAGCAGTGATATAGCGTTTATTTTATTAGTTAACTAACTTTAAAATTTTACAAATGTATAACATACCTTTAAAATTAAAACTAATTTTGAAATATTAGTTCTTTAATTGTTCTATTTGCTTATAAAAATTTAACTTGAAAAAATAAATACACAGGAACGAAAATGTTCAATTTTTAAAAGTAATTCACTCAGTGGTTCAATTTTTAATTTCAGCTATACTATTGTGAAATATCTTAATTAAACTACTGTTGAAAATTTCATTTCTTTATTTTAAACGGAGAAAACTTTGTTTTCTTTAAATACACGCATTATAAACATTAAACTAATTTTATATGAGGCTTTATAAAAATGTTATATAAGTATATCTTTTTATATTTTAGTAAATTATCTTATGGAAAGTATTAAGTAAAATTGAATTAAAATAATATTATATGCAATTTTTATCGACACATTTCAAGATATGTTCATTATACAGGATTAAATAAATAGGAAATACATTTTAAAATCTTTGAAATGATTTTTATGAAAAGAATATATAAATGTAAATAATTTTAAAGTAAAATATTTTAATGTCATTTTGCATGTGAAAACAAATCATTCTAATAGCTCAAAATATAGTTTAAAATCATTGAAATATTACATTATATAACGCATATAAGGATTAAATGCTACAAATATCACTCCTTTATTTAACAATAAATAACGAATATATGTTTATAATGAATTTAAAAGTAAAATTTCAAAATAAACAGTATTACTAAAATAAAAATAAAAAAATAGACTTGCTTTTATAAAGTTACTTTAATTTTTATTTGACACTAATAAATGAAAAATATTTGAAGTTAATAAACATTTATTTCTACTCTTATTCATATTCATTGTTGTAATTTACATCTGCCTTTATATGTATTTAAGAGATTAAAATATATATATTACTTTTTAATACTTTAATCTCTTACAGACTTTTAAAAAAAGGCAGATGTACTTAATTCTTCTATTTAATTATATTTTTAATAAATGTTCTTAAAATGTAGAACATAATGGTAGTCACGAAAAAATTGCAGAAATATTTCCTTTTATTTTTTAAGTAAAATTCCGATTTTTAATTCATATTTAATTTTTTATGGGAGTAAATATTTTCGGGCTAAAAATTCCCTTTGAATTTTTTTTAAGATTCTGTTTCAAATTTTTAGCAATAATCCTTATACATGTTATAAATATACAAATCTTATTATAATTGTTAATTAAAAACTATTTCTTCTTAATTGATTAATTAATATATTTTTGAAAATTTTTAAATCAAAATATTCTTAATTTTCCTTTGTTTTGTCATGCAATGGTTGGTAAGATATTTTCCAAATTTCTCCCTTATTGTCAAATTCAATAAATTTTCAAATTTTTTTGCTTTTCTTTAAAAATATCTATTAATTTTAATAGCAAATTTGAAATAATTTATGATACTTTAAATTTATTTTAATATGTACAAAATTTTTGATATGAAATCACTTATTTATTTAAAATATCATTCAATAAAAATATTATTTGCAAATAAATTTGATCAAAATGTATAAAATCCTATTTCAATTTTTAAGTACTAAAATCTTTTTTTATTTATTGATGAATATTCATCATTATTATATTACATTTAAAATGACTTTTAAAATTTCATAAATATCACTATTGCTTTCATTTTAAAATTGTGAAAATAAGGTGTGGAAAAAAATAATTGCTCATAAATTTTCAGATATTTTTTTTTAGTAAATAGTGTGTGTAATAAAAAAAATATACGTAGAATGCCTTTTACTTTTTTAAAAGACTGAATTAAAAGAATTGTCTAAGTCTTTTAATAAAGAATTGTCTATAAGATGTCTCACTATTGGAGAATGTAATCTAAAACTAGTAAAAATCAAAATTTCTGATTTTAATGTATCAAAGTTTGTTATAAATTAACAGTTTCAAATTTTCACACATTCTTTGAAAGAAAATTTTACTTCGTGATAAATGATGAAAGAGAATTTCATGAAAAATAATTTTTCTTCGAAATTTTTAACTTTATGGAAATATTTCATTTATATAAGATGTCTTACAATTAGGCTTATAGTAGATTTTATAATTATTAGATTTAGGAAAATTATTAAAAATTGAAATACCTATAAACTAAAATTTTATCTTAAGATATACTTTCTTAATTTTTTTCATATTCACTGAAAAAGAATATTATAAAATGAAACGTAACGAAAGAGATTTAACTTCAAAGTAGAATAGTTAAGAAGTTTTAATTTGCTTTATTTTCCAGAATTCATGAGACTATTTTATATTAACAGTTATTATTAAGAATAACTAAAAAGCAATATATTTCAAAGAAGGATAAACATTTGATTTCATTTTTTTAATTCCATTATTACCATTGAAGTTAGTAATATTAAAATTAAGAGACAGAGAAAGATCTTTTTTGTAATGTTTCATAAATATTTAGAAAAAGGATTTCTTATGATTTAAAAATCTGAAATTTATTTGACTCCTGAATTCGTAAAACTATCTTATTAATAAAGAATATTTTAAAGATCTTTTAAAAGTTTAAAAAATATCATTTCTAAACTTCAAAATTTGGTGATTGGTAATGACCTCTCTGCAATAGTATTTCATTTATCTTGTGAAAGTGGATTTTGCTATATTATTCTAATTTTTTCGTTTTGACTTCATTTATTTTATTCTCATTCTAAACACTTATAAAAAACATATACAATGACTGGATTAGTTTGCGTTAACTACTGATCCTATTTTAAATCTATTTCTTGTAACATGACACGCTGAAAACAATAAAGAACCCATGAAAAAAAATATTATATATTTCAGACGCTTCATTAACACAATTGGTTAGCTAAACTTTTGGAATAAATGTGCACTGTAATTTTACAAAAAACTATTATCATCTCTTTTTTATATATATTTATTTATTGCAACTTATTATAACCTTGATTCTAATTCTCTAGATACATCATCTATAATAAAATCCGGGCATCTCACATTACAAGGTCGCATTTATTTAATTGTCTAGAAAACATTCACTCTTGATAAAACAAATGATATTGATGCTTATTAATAACTTAAAATACAAGGGTATTATCACATTTCTTGAAATGAATCCATTATTATTCAGAATATAATTAATTTAAACTTTGATTTTGTTAATGCACAAATAAATTAATTTCAATTTTGGTATACTGTTTATGTTAAGCAATTAATATTTTAAGGATTTTTATTGGCTATCTAATCACATAATTTTCCCTAAATGAGTATTTTAATAATATGAGCTTACATTTGATATTTTATTTAAATTAATTATATGATTGCAGTTTTTTAAAGTAGAGCATCCTAAGGTAAAGGCAGTTTATCAATTTATCAATAAGTTAATCAATACAGGTAACCAATGAGAAAACTTTAATCATTTCTATTTTTTGCGTGCCCATCTAATGGAATGAGTATTCAGAGGCAACCCTAATATTCATAATTATATTTGAAACAAGTGAATACCACTCATTATTTTTGAAATAACTCCAAGAAAATATTTTGGAAATAATCAAAAATATTTTCAACTAGTTTTAGTTTCCTGGTTATTTATATCTAGTATCTAACTGGAATTTCTTCAATTCTTTTATCAAACATGGTTTGCAAATCACTTATGTGATACTTTATTAAACTTAATAATGTGATACTTCATTAAACTTAATAAAGTACCTGATTCCTAATTAAATTTAATTTAATATAATTACACATTAATAATTTTATATTGATAATTATATATGACATTTGATGCGTGATGCCTAGTTAAAAATCAAATATTTGTTTTTTATATTATGTGAAAATATACTTAATATTATATTTTGTAAAATCTAGATTTTTTTAAATTGTGGTGTAAGACTTGTTTAATTCCTTCAATATATCTCGTAAAATTGTTTACCGGAAACTAGTTTTTCTTGAACAACAAATAATTATAATTCGATATTTTAAATTGTAATCTAAGACTTGTTTAATTCCTTAATTATTTTTCATAAAAGTGCTTACGAAAATTTAGTTTTTCTTGAATATTCAAATACTTACAATCCGATCAAAATGCAGATTTACAATTTAGATATGATTTTTTTATAATATTTTTTCAATTCTTTCATCATAAAAAGTCTTTAAATCATGCATGATGCGTTATTAAACTTAATAAAGTATTTGATTCATAATTAAATTCAATTTATTATAATTACACATTAATAATCTTATATTGATAATTGCATAGGATATTTAATGTGTGATACTTAAATAAAGATCAAATATTTGTTTCTTACATTAAGTGAAAGTATACTTAATATTGTACTAGGTAGAGTATGGGTTGTTACAATACATACTAAGAATTGGTAAATTCATAAATTATATTTTATTAAAGTGCTTACCAAAAACTAGTTTTTTAAATGACAAATAATTATAATTCGATCAAAATACAGCTTTACATTTTAAATATGAATTTTTTCAGCCATTAATTAAAATTAGAAAGCTTAGACCGCTTCTTATTCTCTAAATTCAGAACGAATACTTCGGTAATATACCAACGAATAAATTCCTCGAGAAACTTCCGCGGCTCTTTCGATTCGATTGTGTCCCATCTCTTGTCATCCCACAATCTCCTCTCTCTTCTCCCCCCCTCCCCCTCAAATCAACTACTTTCTCCTCAACCGAATCCACCCACCCCCGAAATGAGAATCTCATTAGAAACTTCTGGAAAAGTTTCGCTCGTGGAAAATTCGGAGAATCGCCTAAATATTTAAGCTCTATTACCAAGGTACAAAACGCTGAATCGTTGCTGGTGATGATGAAGTGAAGAGAGGAGCATTATCGCCATTATATTGATAAGGAGAAAACCGAAAAGAGAGCGGTAATCAGTTGTGTATCTGGCCGTGACGAGCGAGCATCGATTCGGGCAGATCGCATTGTGATTTATCCCAAGAAACGTTGATTCAGCAGCTGCTGGTTATTTACTGCAAATCGACTCTCCTTATTTAAGCCATCTTCCAATTCCCGATACCTTGGCGTCACCTCTAATGTTACGTGATGACTTTGTCGCCTAGAAATCTAGATTATCCTTTTCTTAGAATTAATTTTAGTTTTGTTTAAATGTCGGTAGTTTTTGTTTAATGTCTGAGTTAGTTGATAAAAAATATTAATTTTTTTATCCAGATATTAAAAAAAATCCTTAAATGAAATTTTATCTTATTCATATTTTTTAACATTTTTTTTTATCTTAATGAATTATTTTATTTTTCTTCATTATTTCTTATCTTTAATCAATAATTTTACTTACATTTTTCTTAATTACTTTTATCTTTATCTATTATTTTCTTCAGCCTTTTTTTCTCAATTCAGTTTTAATTTTTTGGAGGTAAAAACTAACTTGCAAAATAGCAGAAACTCTTCCTATATATATCATGTATTAAAAACTTTATATAAAAAATTTATTGGACTTAAAGAAAATTTAAGAAGAAATTCATTTGAATGAATGAATCTGAATGAGTAAATAAATAATAGTGATAACTGGAGATTTTTTTAATGCCCGGCTGTTCTTAGGATATACCTAATCAGTCCTATAATGGGCGAAGGTGATGCATCTTATATAGTAGGTGTGCATTCTTTTTCCCGAAAGTGAAAGGATAAAAAAAGACACACACACAGAGAAAGGGAACATCTATGCCCGAACCCGGATTCGAACCAGGAACCTACTGCTTCAAAGCTAAGGATGCAAACCTCTTCGCTTTTGGCTTAATTTGAGATATTTAAGGAATTAAAATTAGTAGTGTGTTTATTTGAAATTATTAAATATTTTTTATTATTTTTATTTATGTTTTTCCTTATAAATTTTTTTTTGCATTTCATTAATACTTTCTAATAAAATTTTTATTTATCTATTATTTTTTCAAAATTTTTTTTTCATTAGTTTTATTTCAATTCTTTGGACATTCATCACATCTCATTAAATTAAGTATTGGTTATTATAAAAGTAGAAATTCTTTATAAATATAATCACAACACCAACCATTTTAAATAAAATAGTAATTAGTGTACGAGGCATTTTAAAAGGAGTACTAATTAAATAAAAAAAATAAAAAATTGAAAAATAAGTATTTAATTTTTTTTAATTTCAAGCAATAACTTGAAATATTGAAGGAATAATTACTTCTTAAAATAAAATGAAATTTTGATTCAGTGAGTAAGAACATTTTTCTTTATAATGTCCTTAATTATCTAGCTCTTACTTGTTTTTTTTATCAGTTTTAATATCAATTATTTTTATTGACATCATTTTTTGAAGATTATTTTAAATATAACCAAACTTAAATAATATAAGATAAATTTTTAAATACACATTTTTAAATGTAATAAAATCAAAAAGAGTAGTGTAGAGAGCAATTTAAGAAAAGTTTTAATTCAGTAAAGGAAATTAAACTTAGAAGGACTTAAATTACAAATGCATGTATTATGTAAACATAAAATGTAAATTATACAGTATAAATAAAGTAATTTTTCCTGAATTTTTAATGAAATTTAAAGTATTTGAAAAATTATTTATTTCTATAAAATGAAATAAATCTGTGTCAATATGTAAAAAAGTGTTTTATTCGTCTTTGTTAGTTATCAATTTTCTATTTCTTTTCTTTTAAACTTTCTTATAATCAACTAATTCGTAATTATTTTTATATTTTAATCAAATAATTTCCTTAAAAATACATTTATAGATATGATTTAATCTTCCAGAGGTTCATCATAAAATAAAGACGGGATTATAATATCACAGAAGTTTTTCGTAATTTATCCTTAAGTCAAATACCTTTAAAAAATTTAAGCAATTTGTTTGAAAACACTTTACAGATATCTCTTTATGTAGATTTATAAATGATATATAGTTATTTGAAAATGTTTTCCATCTTAAATAAAATTTAGCTCTTAGGATGAAAAACATTTTTTATATAAACATTGGCATCAAATTTCATAATGATTAAGAGACCATTAACTTTGTCTATGAAGAATTTTTACTCTGGCATACAATCGAATAAAATCGCCTCATTAAATATTTTTATAAACTCCGCAATATAATGCTTCTGAGGTTTCTTTATTTATTCTTAGCTGTATTCCAGAAAGAAGAAATAGAATATTCTCAAACGCCACCACCACCATACCAATTTCACATACACGTTAATTGAAAACATAACATAGGTTTCCAACTCTGCTCAACAAAAGCCACTGTCGAAACTTCCATAAGCTAAAACAACTTAACACAATAATTTTATTTTAATATTTATTGGTTAGCCTGTTCCTAATATAAAAAAATTAATAGAAAGTGGTAAAAGAATTAGATCTCAACGTTTTTCTCGTGTCTTTAAAATTGCGTAATAAAAAGACAGCGTTACGCAAAGAAAAAAGTCTCAAGTTGTATTTTAAACATTGTTGAACAACGAGTCATTTTTTTGCTCCTCCTTTCTGCATATCCATCTTTTCCAGTGGAAGCTTGGAAGTTTTCTAGTTTTTTCTCATACCACAGATAATTACGGTTCGCCACCTGTTGTTGTTGTTACATCATCATACCTCCCTGTATCTGTACCCTGAATCTATCTCTACTCATAAGTGGAAGCAGCCAGTTGGGAGTCATCGTAATTTAGAAGTGAGATAAGACAAAAAAACCCTTAACACTTGCCTATCACCCCAGAAGATATTATTTCACTTGGAAGACATTGCGACCACGAATTATTTAACATGCCTCAGCCAGCTATACAAGAAGAATCTAGACTAGAACAAGAAGAATCTTCGGCTAAGCCTAGGTTTGAACTCACTGCCTTCCTATAATATAGACGACGCCCTAACGAAGCAAGCCACCGTGACACAAGGCTTGTAACTTGTAAATTTTTTCATGTAAATTCCCTTTTGTGTGTGTAATTAACCCAATGGACCCTAAAATTCCTTACTACACCTTTAGGTTATTATGGCGTCCATTATGAGGTATTATATAGTCTATTGAAGGAAACGTTACCACAAGAATGAATACAGTTTTTGTAATTAAATATTAACAACACTGATATCTTTGTGTATATAAATCCCACACTAGAACTTTGTAATAAACAATAATTAAGGATCAAAATGATGCCTATTTCAAAATCATTTAACACGATGTTGAATCATGATCAAGTATGGAGATCGACAACTAAACTGACATTGTTCTTTTGATAAGTAATGACACTATCAATATCTGGTCTTTGACTAGATCAAAATGGCAATGTCTTTTTGAAAAACCATATCTAAAAATTCACTTAATACTTCCTCAAAATAGGGAAGATATACAAAAACTCTTTTAGTTACCGAGTTTTATACTATGATTTAATGAGGTTGCATTTTCGGTGTGGAAACAATTCGACTTTGTAAGAAATAATCAAATCACTTCTTTCTCTTAAAATATACAGACTTTAAGAATATTTTAAAAATTATACTCTCTTCCCCAACAAAAAGAAAGTCCTACTTCAGATGGAACTTAACATTTTTACTTCAACATCACTCAAAAAAAAATGTTTAATGAAATCTCTGGCAACTATATGAATTCACGAGATGAAAAAAAGTTTCATAAATATGTAAATCTTCATCTTTTTCATCTGAAACCCCAGACTTCAGTTAAGGCTTCTTTTTCAGTCTTTTATTTTAATATATTCCTACAAGAAATTGAAAAACATACGATATCAAAAGTCACATTTTTAAATATTTTTTCCTTTTTCATGGTTTGCTTGAAGGAAATGTGGAAACAGTATCATCTGGGCTTTATTTACATTATTAAAAAAACTGCTCTAAATTAACTAATTTAAAAATGTATAAAATTAATTTTTTATTTATACATTCTTTGTGAAATGTATGTTTTTGTAGAAATTATTTTAATTACATTTAATATTTAGATTTGAAAAAGTCTTCTACAAAGGTTTAGTTTCCAGTTTTGGGATTTGTTATAAATATACTCATTAATATCAAGAATAAGAACTGTTTCTAATGAAAAATTCTATTTTTTAAAACAGAGTCTTTAGATTTAAAATAGAAATCACACCCAATTTTTTAATCCAATTTACTCAATTTTAAACCTTTATAAAATATAATATTTTTTTAAATTGTTTAAATTAATCGATTTAATCATAGTTTTTTGCAAAATATTAAAAATTTAAACTACTAAAAATTAAATTTCATCTTTTTCACATCATGATAATAATTTCCGTCAAATAATGTCGCCAAAATTATCGTCATTTGCAATAAAGGTTAAATGACGAGGTGGACACCTGAGCTTGATTACTCTTAATGTTTCAGACTACACCAGTTAAAAGGCAAGCGTTTAAATTACACAAATTCCATCCCTACAATGCTATCATTTTTGTCAAGTATCAAATTCGTTATTTTCCGAAAACAACAATGATACTTTTATAATCAGGCTACAGTGGCGAAATTTCTGTTCACTCATCTATAAGTATGAATTGATGTAAACAAGATATTTATTTATTCAAATTTATTAAAAATTCATACATTAACATCATTCAGATTTTAATTCTCACATATAATTTCACAACTTACTTCAGAATCATCTAGAATGATTAATTTCTCCAAAGTGTAATATATAACAGGGATTTTTTGTTAAAAAGTTTCAAAAATGATAAAAAGTTATTTGAATGAATGATTATTAATTATAATCGTATTTTATGCCCAACAAAAAATTTTACTAATTAATTTAATGCATCATAAAACATCATATTGATTGCTTTATGATCCTATAGATCAATTAAAAATTTTATTTTATTATTTTAACACTGCATTGTGAACTACCAAACATCAAGAATTTTTGTAAGGCATAGTAATTTTTATTAGGTAATTGCCTTATTAGAGGAATTTTCATGGATAGGGAACCCATATTCACGTGTTGCGAAGGAGAAAACCTGGAAAGCTCACAAGCACCCACCTGGATAGATGTACACACATAGATATAGACAAACGCGATGGAACACCTGTCTATACCTTAGTTATCAGATATAGCTCCATCATGCAAGGCAGAAAAATAATATCCACATCTTCCTTTGTTCTATAATTGTTGGTCTCGAACGCGGGATCTTTACTTCTGTAGAACTCTGTCCAGCCACTAGAGCATGGTGAACACAAAAAGTATTATTTGAATCATCCATATATCATCTATCATCGGTATCTCTCCATAAATTATAAATATCTTAGAATTGGTGAATCCATATGCATTTATTAGACAAATTAAAGATTAAAAACCTCAGGACCACTTTTACCAGAAAATGACATGAATATTTTAACCATTAATAAATTTGCATAAATTTTAGTGGCTGCAAAATCTAATAGCAATTGAGAATCATCCAAAATAACAGATATTAAAAGTTCTAAATGTTACAGTAATTTTTCATTATTTTTAAATAAATAACACACTTAATAATAAGTAATTAAAGCCTTCATTCAAATCTACCAGTATTTTTAACTATAATTCGCCTTACAAGAATTAACACTTATTTCTTTAAAAAATTTGTTGTTTCTTAATACATTTATAAAAATTTTGCAGAAATCTTTACGTGTTAGTTTATACGTATTAACCTCATTCTTGCAGTTGAATAACTTCACACGGTTCATAATTTTACATAAAATTATCTGCCAGTCAAGTGCATTCAAGATTCAAAATTTTTTTTCTTAGTTTCATCCATCGCTAAACTTGGCGAGTTCTTTATATCTTTTTTATTTCTTTTCTTTCATCAT
The DNA here is from genome assembly GCA_030067965.1 of Latrodectus elegans. NCBI lineage: Eukaryota > Metazoa > Arthropoda > Arachnida > Araneae > Theridiidae > Latrodectus > Latrodectus elegans. The sequence continues at coordinate 61,970,137 of CM057821.1, read as the reverse complement.
ATCAATTTCACATGAGTCGATAATAGTTGTAAAAATGGATGTATGAAATGCATGAGAGAATTATGAGGTTATAGCTTAACTACAACAAAAGTTCTTTTTTTTTCGAACATTTTAAAATATATTACAAAGGCAGTATACCTCAAACATACAATAAATTACCCTTAAACTTCAATTCATGGGACATGAATTGCAATTCATTTTTATTCAAAATGAGTTCATGGGAAGAAACGTGTACTTTATTCTTTCTCACATATTCTGTAAGTATTTATAATTTTTTAATTTTCTTAAAAATTTTAAATAGAATTTTAAGTTTTCTGTTTAAAAACCCTTATTTTTTTAATAAATGTCATAAGGCAGGAATTATGAACAACAAAACTTTTTTTAAATAAAAGACAACAAAATAAAAACTTACTGTTTTTCTTTTAAAAAAAGGAAAACTTTTAAAATAAAATAAGACATTTATTACTCATTGCTTACTTGCTTGCTTGAAATACTATTTATATTGAGAAGTGACAGAAATAAAGGAAAAAAAACAAATTATTTTTCGAATTTCACCACTAAACAAAAGTTGCATTGTCAATTATAGTTAACTGAAAACTCTTGGAATTGCATTTTAATAATTAATAGAAATTTAAGAAGTCAATAAATATTTCGTTTAAATATCTGATATATAGTATAATATGCTATATATCAGCTGCTTAACTTAATTAATTAAAATATTTTTAAGGGGGGATGGCATACATGCCGTATAATCAAGGATGCCAAATTCTGAATATTATTGGCGATGAAGAAATGTTGCCAAGATGATTTATTGTGATGTGCGCGAGGTCGTAAATACTAGAGTTGCGAAAATAAAATTTTCTGCATGATTCTTATATATCTCTACATATATGAAGTAGTAAAAATCAGGTTGCTAGATATATAAGAATATACGCCAAAAAAATCATCAAATAGAAAATTCGGCTTCCTGGATTATATGGCATCTGTGCGAAAATGTAACTTCCAATGACAATGCAATATCAATTCCAGCAACTAATTTAATTAGTATCACAATATTTAATTCTGATAAGAAGTACAATTATATAAAAATGAGGGAGCTTTTGATGACGTAGTATAAGCACTCTGAGCCCCTGAATACTACTTTTTATTTCCAAAACACAACATTTTACAAACAGTATCAAACTTATATTTCCGCTTTATGATTACTTTCACGCCTTTCATGATGAGTGCGTTTGGAGTTCTCAGAATGTCTTCCTTTGTAAGAGTACTTCATTTTCTGAAAGTGTCTAAAAGAGGCTTATAAATGCTTTCCAGTGTTAAATTACACGAAACTTTGTGTGTATGTGTGTCCGTAAATATATATATATATATATATATATATATATATATATATATATATATATCAGGGTTTAAATTAAAACTATAAACTTATTAAATTTATTAATAAATTAATAATTTTAAATTATAAATTTCAAATAACTGTACGATTTTTACTCAAAGACTGTAAATAATGGCATTTCTGATGTAATAATATGTATTGTATAATTGGTTACCCAGTGTAAGTGCCTTTGTAATTCTCAAAAAAGGTGGGTCTTCATAACTTAGAAGCTGTGAGATTCAGGGCTACAAGGGGCGATAGTGATGGTACATATTTTTATTGTGGAACACTCATTGTGCATGCCACCTTTGCCTCGAAAGCGAAAGGTTAGATAAACACACATAAAGAAAGAAAGAACCAGGATTTGAACCCAAAACCTATTTCTTCGACATTAGGGATGCTAACCACTCCACCATCGGACCGCTATTGTGTTCAGAATAAATCAATAAAAAACTCTAAATGCCTTAGAATATGCATATGATTCTATATTATCTTTAAATAACAGTGTTCTCCAAAACGATACTAATTGATAATTCTTAATTTCATTAATTTAATTAAATTTCATTTGGTTTAGTTTCAAGTTACTGAAAACTTCTTCACATAGGGCTGAGAGTATGATGACTTTCTACTTCATATTTTTTAATGTGTAACTGGAATCATACCAGCAAAACATATTAAATATGCAGAAAAAAATTAAGTGTATAATTTATGAATTATAATATAATATTTCTCACGTGTAAACCTTAATGCACTGCTGTTTTCCTATCAGAATCTTCAGACATACCCTACTACTCATAAAGGTATCATTTCTGTTGGAAGACATTGCAACTTTGACCTATTTTACTGCTCAAGCCGCCATAAGCGAATGATTTGACTAGAATGGTATGTATTTTCTTACCTTCAAGTTGTGAACTTATTGATTTCCCAATCAGGATACAAAATTATAAATTAATGTTTTTAATTGTATATATATATATATATATATATATATATATATATATATATATATATATATATATATATATATGGTACGTATGTATATATATTTATATTTAAGTGTGTATGTAAATATATATTGTGTGATAGACATATATTTGATTATAAAATAAAATATTTTATTAGAGATTTTAGTTCTAAATTTTATGGGAAGAACTCAAGCGACCGAAAGCCAATAGCGTGAATTTGAGTTTCTTGGCGAAAATGTTCCGTAAAAGCCATCAATTTGGAAGGGCTCTCGAAATTATCTCAGTAAGACGAGGAAGTCAATTTTATGAATTCCCAATAGTTCCAAAAATGTATAATTAATTATCTTCTGACAGATAAGAATTGAAATCATCCTCAGCGGATTTACCTAATGACTCTTGAATGTGTTCTGAATGATTGGAAATGTTGTGACAGTATAGAAAAACCTTCAGTACTCTTAATTTTTGTGAAATATTTTACAGATTTGAAAACATTCAGATTTCAGTGTTTTGTACTTTAGTAAAATTTAATCGAAAGATTCATTAAGTGTTTCACTCATTATTATAACAAAAGTTAATTTATATCATTCAATCAAAATTAATAATTAATAATTTTAAAACATTTTGTAGAAGAATAACATACAAAAAACTTTGTGCCAATTTAAAAAATATAAATATATTTTAAAATAACAAAATAAAAGTTAAATTAATGGGGATCTTAACATATATGTTTAGTGTCTTTTAATTTAATCTTATAAGTAAAAGAAAAAAACCAGTCATTGTATATATAATATATTCAGCTAAATCTTTTTAAAATATAACGAGTTTGAAAATTTATGAAAGCCGCTTATGTGTTACTCTAAACATTATATGGTCTTAAGCAAAATACAAATAATATAATTAAGCTAACGTAAGTAAAAAAAACATTTGATTCACATAAATAAATAGGTAGATAATTAAATAGATAATAAGAAATAGACAAAATGTTCAGCAAATATTACATTTTTAGTACCATAATAGTTTTGCATTAAAATTAAAACACTCATAGCCTTATTATGCACATATTTCCATTGAATTAAGTAATATAAATGCAAAAATATTATTTTATTAGTTCGACCTTATCAAAAGTGGAACTTCAGTGAAAAGATATGTAATGGATGAAGTAAATAAGGGGGTGGGCTACCATCTGACCCTCACACATGCCTTAGGGACCCGTTAATAGGGTAGGCAGGATTCATACTTCATTCACACTCACAAGGAAAGGACAAAGACAGAGAAAGTACATCCATGCCTTAGCCGCGATTCGAACACAAGACCTTCCTACCCGTAGTCAGGCACGCTGACCACTAGACAAGAGTTGGCCATACAAACGCGTGTATGTATGTATGTATGTATGTATGTATGTATGTATGTATGTATGTATGTATGTATGTATGTATGTATGTATGTATGTATGTATGTATGTATGTATGTATGTATGTATGTATGTATGTATGTATGTATGTATGTATGTATGTATGTATGTATGTATGCAGAAGATGAGCTCCGTATTGTACTTTAAATTTAACAGGCTTGAAATACTTACCTACCACCAAGTGCCACATCATTTTGAGCTTCGGTCAGGTGACGTGAGCTGCAACTTAATCTCGACATCACACCACATCAGTGACATTGAAAGTCGCAGATTAATATGGACATGTTCCTAAACTATTGAGCTCTAAGAACCCAGTAAAGGAAAATACTATCTCTTTCCACTTATTGACCTCTTGCAAATGACCGTTAAATATATTACTGTTGTAAGGTTTTCCACGTGAAATGATACCCTTAGGGGGTGGCAGACCAAATATTGGGATAGGACCCAACTCAAGGCTAGGTAAGGGAAATTTGCTGGTCACAACCGCGGCAAAAATGGGTTTGCTTCTCTTATGGGACTCGGTGTGCAGCTACTGAATCACTTAGACTTGTTGCTGTTTCTTTACCCAAATCAACCCCAGATTCAACCTCTTCACTGATAGGGGGGTGCTGAGTATTATAAAATAGATCATAGTAGTGATGTCCAACAAATGCCGAATTCTTCTCTTAAAATCTGCTTCAAAATAACGAGAATCTATCCACTTTTGGCGCTGTAGTGGTGTACCTACAGATTGCAACATTCTATACGATCTCATCAATATCGTTTCTTACAGTGCCGATAAGTGAAATATTCCTTGTGATCCGGAACTGGAAAACCTTTTTTGGATTATTTTTCATGTGGCAACGAGGAAGTGATTGATCAGAAATGAAGTTTAGTTGTCTCCTAAAGTAAACATTTTATTCATAGTTCTTTCAGTCACAAGATTAAACTGATTCAGCTTGAATCTTTTACGAAGGCAATAAAGATATAGTTTCAATAATGCTAAATAGAAACATGGACTTTTTTAAAGCTAAGGGCTTAGACGTCCAATAAATCACTTTATTCATTTTCGAATAACTTGCTATTCAGCTGAAAATATTAATAGCACGTTGGTGGCATATGCCCTAGAGTTTCATGAACACTTTAATAGTTAGTTTATGGTAACGCGGTTCCTCTATTGGTTCTGTGACTCAAAACTACAAAAATTTTAATTATTATGTCGCCAAACTGTCTTAAATATTTCTCAGTTCTGAAAATATTTTTAGAAAATTATCTCGCAGTGTTAAAAGATAATAACACAATAAAATAAGTAATTAAACAAAAACATAAGTCATTCAAACAAATATTTATCGACTTAGATTTTAAGTAACTATATCTCTACAAATAAGAACCATGAATTAAAAAATTTATTTTTTTTTCAACAAAATGCATTATTTAAAAACTACGAGTGATTTTCAAAAATTTAAATGCCTGCACAGAAAATGTAACTATATTTAAAAACAAATTATTAGACACTTTTGAAATATAATTTCCCTCATTAATAATTATTGAGGAAAAATATTCATTAATAAACTGAACTGTAAGATGCGCACTAGAATCCTGTATGAATTCATTTAAAATTTATGATTATTTTCATATATTCTCTTCATACAAAACCAATATTTAAAGGGTATCTACATCACATACATGCATTTTATATATAATGTAAATATATATATATTATATATATTTACATATATATATATATAAATATATATATATATATATATATATATATATATATATATATATATATATATATATATATATATATATATATATATATATATATATATATATATATATATATATATATATATATATATATATATATATATATATATATATATATATATATATATATATATATATATTTACATATATATATGTAAATATATACATATATATATATATATGAGATTGAAAGTTATAAAAATCATTGAATCGTTTAAAATTTAAGACAAAACTTTTTCAGCATCGAATGCTCTGGAGGAGTAGACAACATTTGAAATAATTCAAACTTTTCAATTTCCGCTACTTTTCTGTCCCTGTGACTTTATATCCAGGTGGTGCAAGCAGACAGCGAATGGAGGAATAAGATAAAAAATAAATCTCCAAGAAACTAAGATGGAAGTAAATAAAAATAAAGTAACGTGCAAAGTTTCGGGACAAGTATTCCAGGATTTCGTACGCTCCACAAGAAAAGATTCCTTTTTTTTTTCCGGGAACTTTCAGGTCTCGGGGGATTTGAGAAAAGGAACATAAGAATGGGAAACTTGAAAATCAAATCAAATAAAAAAAAACATGAAATGTGTGAGAATATTTCTAACTGACAAATGACGCCCCAGATTCTAGATATTTCCACGTAAAAACCGGTGCGTTGTTATTCTTTCTGCGTATTTCGGGAACATCCGTTCAAATAACATTACAACTGAATATCCCGGAAAAGGTTTTAAATTGTGTAACGAACACATATAATAAAAATGTATTTTGAATGGATGCATTTTTCCCATTCCCATGGATGCAATTTTTTTTCTCTTAACACCTCTTTACACTTTTCAGGGCATTATGTATTTGAAATGCATAAATTTAATCAGATTTATGCTGTCAGGTTCAATGTGTAAAATGTTTCCCAACGCATTTCCCTCGATTTTAGACACACACACACACACACACACACACACACACATATATATATATATATATATATATATATATATATATATATATATATATTTGTACACATACATGCATATTATATAAGATAAAACATGAAAAATATTAAAACCAGAAATACAAAATTGGAAAATTACTTCGTCTACTTCTTTCTAATCTTCATGTCTGGAAATATACTAGACGAGGTCCACGAGTTCATTTACTTTCAGAGTCGAAAACAAGTGTAGGAAATCTATATAGGTCCTCAAGAGACATCCCCATGTATTTAAGGATATGTGCTGGTGATGCTGGCTCATTTTGACATTTAGGACAATTCGGGTGCTCCTTGAGACCTCTCTCGAATGTAAGTCCTTTCAGGTGCCCACTGAAAAATCGGGAAAGTGTTGTCTGAACACATCTATCACAATCAAAAGCAAGGGATCTTCCAGGACAATCTGCTTGATACCAGGGATGACTCGAGGGTCCCTCTCTACTCCTGCAGGCTGCCTCAACGTGGCGAGGGTGTGTCACTGGGTGGAATAGGCGAAATACATCTGGAATGCTTACTCCTAATACGGCCACCCAAGCCGTGAAAGCTATTTCATTTTACCCATCTAAAGCTTACAGGCATCACCTCTAAGTCAGCCCTCTACTTTTGATGCTCGGGTCTCACGACTTACAGAGACTGCCCTTTTCCTTCACCTATGAGTCATGGAAAATTACTAAAATATACGATGCAAATCCTAAGAAGAAAGCAAAAGGACCACGTCTTCATCAGGAGAGAGACGGTCAGCTATGAAAAATAAACATTCTTTTCTGACATTCACGAAGGAAAAATGTCTAAATATTCTCGAGCAATTCCGCCTTAGTGTGAGCATTCTTCGGAGGAATATATACTGGCAAATCTTACTTCAGCTGCGTTTGTGCTGGCTAGATTCCATGTAATATATTGTGGTTCATATTTTGCTATATAGGATTTCCAGTATTGTATTCATTACTTGAATATATTTGTTGCCTTATTTATATATATATATATATAACTCCCATGTACCCACCATATGCCTGTGAAAGGCTAAGCTGCATTATAAACCTTTAGTTATTCAACAGTGCCTGGGAACAAGCTCAGGAACTTTGCTTTTAAAACTATTGTCTTTTAGTAGAACATAAACCCAAGCAAGCACTGGATGGCTTGAACTCGAAAGATGAGTAGAAACGACTGCTGACAGAAAAAAACATTGAAGATAGCCTAAATGAATGTAAGTCATCTCAATTTATCCCAAATTCACTTAACCATTTACATATAAAATATCTTCATATTCTTGATGTTTGTAGATGTGGAAAATAAATGTTAATGACACAGTTAGTTTATGTTTATGTCAGCAGACTATCTTTTACTTAGCTCAAGGTCAGCTTTACGTGTTACATGGAGGCAGCCGGAAAATTTACTGTTAATTTTTGCATGTAAAATTTCTTAAGCCATATTAATCTACAAACATTAAAATTAGAGATATTTACAGATTATATATAAAAATAAAATGGGAGAGAGAAAGAGAGAGAGAGATGCTATGTATAATCAAAATTATTTATAGCTTACGTTGTGATGAAAGCTGAGCATTTAGGCCTAGATTCATCACTTGGCTATAAAAAAGCTCATCATTTTAATCAGCTTCCTCCAATATACCTCCGACGATTGCCTCTGAAAAGTTCTTTTCTTTAAACTCCCATATAAACAAATTAATAGGCCAGAGTTTTTGTCATTGTATTATATATATATATATATATATATATATAGCTTTTAAAATAAATTATTAATATTTTTAAGCAGTTAAAAATAATCGTTTTATTAAATTGATCATTGTTGTTGCTATTTTCAATTCAGAATTATTACTTTGATAAAAAAAAATCTATTCTATTAACAACTGCAAGCTATTAACAGAAGACTGTCTATCTGTAATTTGAAAAATAAAGCACTGAAATTAAGACAACTGAAATTAGCAATTTAGATTTTAATATCTTTTACTGTTTCACAAATGAGATGTTTGCAAATAAATAGGAAGAAAATTATTTCTAAATATTTGGATACATAAAATGTCTGTAATCCGCATTTACTTCGTTTAGGTTTATTTTGCTTTTGTTATAATTTGATTATAAAATTTTATCTTTTATTGATTTCTTTTATCCTAATTTATTATATTTTGAGCGTATAATTTGATAGTAAAGATATTTGTATGCTTGAAGATACAGTTTATTATTAAAGACTTAAATTGAGGACTATATGTAACTTAAGCGTAACGGAATTTAGGTATCCTGAATGTTTTATATATTGTTTAAAGAGAAGGATATATTTTCTATAATTTATAAATTCAATTTAACAGAAAATAATATTTAATTTGATTAAAATTGTTAAGTTATTGCTGATTTAGGTTAAACTTTTTGTATTTTAATAAAAACAAATTTGCTCAAACCTAGAATTAACTTACGTTAGAAGTAAAATAATGGAATCTAAAATATCTCTTTTAAAATATAATTACACATTTAAATGTGACAGAATAAAAGATATTTTATTACATATATATAAAGCGAAAATTTTCAAATACATTTTAGCATAGATTTTAGGATATATCTTAAAATATACTTTTATAAACCCTGAAATAAATATATCTAAAAATAAATACATCTGATTCATATATTTCAGATAAATATATTTGAATTTTAAAAAAAATATGTTCGCTTATTCACAAAGAAAAACTCTCTCTGGCCTTTATAAATTTTAATCATCGTTCATAATTTTAAATTTTATTATTTTCATAATTCAGCAGATTATTCAAAATTGTCTTTGTCCTTTTCTTGCATGAATGGGTTGTAAATGGTTTTAAATGGTAATGGTTAAAAACGGTTACACACATTTCATATTTATCCTTTAAACGGGTACCTATGAAATGTGTGTAATGACATTTCGGACTTCATACCAAATTATGGTTCAGATAGAAAAAAAAAGAGGAGCACCGCACCCCATACTACCAACCTAACTGGCACAAGTCAACAACAACAACCTTCTTATAGACTCCTTGAGGGTCAAGGTTATTCTAAATCATTTCAATATTTCCACTGTCCAATTTTCTTCCGGAGTAACTTTATATAATGGATGGTATGTTGAATAAGAGGAAAATAGAAGTCAACTACCTTGATATTAATGCATGTAAAAAATAAAAACGCAACTTTCACTCCATGATGTCATCCAGAATTCCATCTTTGTTTGATGACATTGAAAATAAAAAAATAAAACTGCTCGCTGAGGTTAAATAAAGCTTTTAAAAAAAATAACTTCTATATATTTATTCAAGTAACGGAAACCAGTTTGGTGATATTTAAACATTAGAATTTCCATTGCTGGTTAATGTTAGGAGCAATATTAACAGACAAAAATTGTATTCCTTCTACGTGTTTTGATAAATACTGAATTCTCACGTAAAAAATAACAATAGAAATCAGCATACATGCACATTCGCTTATTTCAAATTAATCTCTGTTTATTTTTCTAAATGTTAATGTGTAAACAAATTAACATATCAAACTTTTCCAAGAAATATAATTCAGGACAAGGACAGAGTATAATATATATAGAAGGATATTTTAAGCTGAAATTTATTCTGTCATTCTTATGCAGTTCCTAATTATGTGTTTTAATTAAATTAATCAAGAGTAGTATTTAATGGCATATAATATATATTTACAATAGAGTATTTTCCTCTTGCACATTTAATTTGATATGTCAAAACAGATTAAATTAAATTTCCAATAAGGAATCTTTTGTTATTTTGTACTGATATGAATTTTAATCAATTCGTGCCCTCTCCTTGTTATATCAAGTCTTGCGCCCGGCCACTATCAATCCATAACTCTAGCCAATAGTTTATAAGTTGACATCCACACTTTTAAGAGGTAATCGATATTTAAATGCAATGCCATTGATGACAGTTAGTTATAAGCCTCATGAGTTGGTACTACGAAGTTGTATTAAATAACAATAAATGAAGGACTATTTTTAGTATGTATATATATGTATATGCATGTAATTTCCTGTGAACTATTTCAGTAAAAGACAACTATTAAAATAGTAGGATGCAATAAAACTTGACAATCACAGTGTTTCTTTTCACGAAGCCAAGAGCAAACCGAATTCTACAAATTTCTAGATTAATTTTCAAATTACATAGCGTTTGTTTGTTTGTGAATTTATAAGAATTTGTTCTTGTAGAAATATAAAAGTTTCAACGTTTCAGCTCCTCTTTAATCCCATTTTTCATAATTTAAATTAAGAAAAAGTAAATGTTGAATTTCAAATCAATTTTATTATAAAAATAGCAAGCATTCATCAGTTCTAATATTTAATTCGATATTAATTTTATTTTACCACTTTAGAAAGTAATGATGATATTTTGAATCTTTATACCCTCCCTCCTCCCACCTGGTTTGGTTTGTTTGTCGCTCAACGGTCATTTTTTGCACACGAGGGCTAATTAGACCGGGAGCTACAGTTTAAAGTGGAATCCGAACCATTAAAAACATCCATGCCCAAGGTGGGATTCGAACCCACGAACTGTTAAACCGAAGGCAAGAGCGCTAACCATTTCCTCCCATTTGGGCCAAGGCCTACAGTATCCATCTCCGTTTTCGTGAAAGATGGACCCAGAATGCGAAGCATATGTCCCGATTAGAGGGTCAGCCTAACGCGAAACCACCCCTATTTAGTCTCGGAGCATGCTTGGCACTCAGTTTATCGATCCAGTGAAGGGATGAAAGGACGAGGATCGAAACTCGGACTTTTGCTTTATATACACACACACACACACACATATATATATATATATATATATATATATATATATATATATATATATATATATATATATATACACATGTATATATATATATATATATATATATAAAGCCACTGGGCTTTGTGTGTGTGTGTGTTAAATACAATAACTGTCTATTTTTTATTTTATTATAAAATATTTTCTATTTTTTAATATTTTTTATTATTAAATATTTTCTATGTTTTGCTTTTGTGTTGCTATAATTGCATTTTTGAAAATTAAATGTACGCAGAAAAAATGTTATACTAATAATAATAAAACTTACTAATATCCACTTGTTAAGAATTAAAATATAATTTTAACAATAATATTTTTTATATAAATTTAACAATAGCACTTTTTGCTTCTAGTGAAACTCCTGACTGTGAAAGTGCGAAACGTTTTTCTCAGAAATGAGTTCAATTCGAACGTCGAATTTGTTTCTCTTCGAGTTACTTTTGATTATTTGATTGAGTTAATTGTAAAGACTATACAAAAATTTTATTTTATAATTATAAGAAACTAATTAGAGTATAATAGAGTAACATTTTTCCAAGAGTGATTCTGAGAACTCTGATCTGTTATTGTGGAGAGACCAAAGATTGCACAAGACTCCAAGGTGATAACGGTTTTAGGTTTCACGTATGGAGGCAGAGTATATCCAGATCACTTGATCCACACCAAATAAAGCTAGCAAGATCATCTTTCCATACGCTAGCCATCTCTAAGACTTTCTTGAAGGGAAATTCTTTCAGATGGTTCTGAAGTAGATTTTACAACTAATTGAAAATTGCAATCAAAATTCTAGAAATTAAGAAGTTGAACAGTGCATTTCTTCAAACAAATGGGTTTTTGCTTTTGTTACTACCGAAGTATTCCTTAATTTTTGCAAATTCTTTTTACAAATACAAGTTATACCTAAAAGCTTTAAAATATTTTTACAAGCTACTTTGGAAGTCGTCCAAATTACTGCAATTATGAAGCAAGTTTTCCCACGATGCTCATAAAAAGTTCATTTCAAACTATGACTTCTGAGAACTGCTTATTTACAAGTTATATCACTTAATGTTAATATATCAACTTCATTTGTTTTAATCATTGTTTTCTGAGATAGAAACTTTCAATAATGTAAAGATGTATACATAAATTTACATTGAACCGTCTTATACTGTTCCTTTTTTGCACCCAGAGATCAAGCCACTAAAGAAATCTGGCATACACTATACTGCAAACAATTTATTTCCAAAGAAAAAAAATCAGATAAAGGAAGTAATATCTTATTCACATAGAAACGTTATAAATCATAGACAGAGGATATTAAAAAGAAAAATTGAAGCACTTTCTATATTTTGATGAATTTATAAAAGGCCTTTAGATATACGACACGTGAAATTTCTCACAAAAATCCGAAGAAGTGATCTATCTGAACGTTTTGATTGTGAAGTAGCATAGAATGACTGTTAGGGAAATTACAAACTGCGGTCTCATCACATTCGCACATTCACTTATACAAACCCAGCGTGTAAGTTAATATTTAAAACAAACTCTAGATTCAAAATGTCAAACATACTTCTATATAAAAGCATTTTAGAAAGAATCTTAAAGTAAATATATAAAGAAAAAGTAGAACATTTTTGTCATCGTTGAAGTCTGCAATAATTGTAAATAATGACTCAAATTTTAAATCTTTTTCTTCATAAAATCTACCCTTCCCCCCCCCCCTTAAATACGTCTTTACAGAGATTCTTGGGGTATGTTTTATAAAATATAGACGATGTTACAACTTCAACTATATTTAATATAATTTGTCACTCAACAATTACAATAGTTAATTTGGCAACTAGTAGATTATATCTCCCAATTGGCGATTTTTGTGATATTTTTTTCATCACCAAGCAATTTAAACGATGTTGCCACTTAAAAACAATATATATATGACTCAAAAATTATGCACAAACCTGGAAACAAAAAATCTCAAAATCAGCAAAAATTCAAATTGGCAATACCAAAGCGAAAACTAGTATAATCAAAACAAAGGACGCCAGATTTGGCGAGGGGGATATATTATACCTAATTTCTTTAATTTGACAGGCACGAATAGTTTATTAAGGTAGATTCCAAACAACTATAGTTAATCACAGACCAGGTGGATATCACACACTCAAACCTTTGAAAACAAAACTACTAGCCACTCATCCTTTAGCTTTTGAACAAAAGACGACTTAGGGAATAGTGTGATGATCTCAACACCAATTTGAAGAGAATCTTATGTTCAATGAAAACAAAAAATTAATTTTATTCAACAAAGAATAATACGCAAAGGGGTTTAATTATATAGATTATTTTTAGCTTTCAAAAGTAATTATGTACACTATAAGAACACAATTTGAATTCAGAGATTTTTAGTTCAACACATATAAATTAAAATTAATAAACTGTTGTTTTATTTAGTCAATAAATTAATTAATTTTCAATATAAATATAATGTGTGTGTGTTATAAATTAGTTATTATTCTATCATGCTATGTATATACAATTTAGTAGAATCATAAATAATTTATTATATACGCGCGCGTATGGGGTCACATTATTATTCATTAAATCACATAATTACCTGCCTTAAAAGTAATTAACCTATAAATAGAAGTTGCGATTTCTTGATAAAAATTATATAAGCGAAATTGGTTCTTCATTTATCATTAATGTTCAAAAATAATTAAGATGACCAAACGTAACTAAGAAACTTTCATTTAATTTCGTATTCAGTTATACAGCTACATGTTTGATTACTATATTTTACGATATTTACATGAAATAAGAGAATCAAAAATATTTAATTTTTTTAAGTTTTACCATATTATTATTTAAAATAAATGTAAACTTCACATTCAATTGTTTAAATCTTTTCATTTAGCTTTTAACTTAAGCTCCTTTTTTTCTGTTTAGTTAAGCATATACTGAATAAAATATTAGGAAAATTACATAAATTTATCGATTCATAGTAAATACACCCAAAAAAAATGCATTAAATGCGAGCAGATTTTGTACAATTTAATTTATTTTAATCAAGATTTTGTGAGAAAAATTAATTTAGTTGAATATTTTTTGATTTTATAATCTACACTACTGGCCATTAAAATTGATACACCAAGAAGGCGACATGCTACAGACTTGAAATTTATACGAAAGGAAGAAGGAGCTGTGATATGCAAATGATTAGCTTTTCAGCGCATTCAGACAAAGCAGGCGCCAGTAGCGACACCTATATTGTGTTTAAATGAGGAAATTGTTCAGCCGGTTCCTCATACACAAATTGCATTTGAACGTTGTTGCCTGGTGAAAAGTTGTTGTGATGCCTAGTGTAAGAAGGAGAAATGCATACAGCACGTTTTTGACTTTGATAAAGGTCGAACTGTAGCGTACCGGGATTGCGGTTTATCATATCGCAGTATTGCTGCTCGCGTCGGTCGAGATCCAATGACTGTTAGTAGAATATGGAATCGATGGGTTCAGGACGGTAATACGGAACGCCATGTGGGATCTCAACGGCCACCTATCACTAGTAGCCGAGAAGAAAGTCATATTATCCGCTTGTCCGTAATGGATCGTGCAACCACGTCACGAGCCGTGAGTCAAAAAACGGGGTCGTTTGGAAGACAACAAGTGTCTGCATGAACAGTTCGACGACGTTTGCAGCAGCATGGACTCTCAGCTCGGAGACCACGGCTGCGGTTTCCCTTGACGCTGCGTCATAGACAAGAGCGCCTTCAATGGTGTGATCAACGACGGACCTGGGCGCACGAATGGCGAGACATCATTTCTTCAGATGAATCCAGGTTCTGCGTACAGTGATGGTCGCATCCGTGTTTGGCGGCATCGTGGTGAACGCAAACTGGCAGCGTGCATTCGTCATCGTCATACTGGCCTATCACCTGGCGTGATGGTATGGGGTGCCATTGGATACACGTTTGGGTCACCTCTTGTTCGCATTGACGGTGCTTTGAACAGTGAATGTTACATTTCTGGTGTGTTACGACCCGTGGCTCTACCCTTTATTCGAGCCCTGCGAAACCCTACGTTTCAGCAGGTCCATACAATACCGGCAACATGCTCGACCGCATGTTGCCGGTATTGTATGGACCTTCCTTGATACGGAACATGTTCGGCTGTTGCCCTGGCCAGCACGTTCTCCAGATCTTTTACCAATAGAAAACGTCTGGTCAATGCCGAGCGACTGGCTTGTCACCAAACGCCAGTCACTACGGTTGATGAACTGTGGCATCGTGTTGAAGCTGCATGGGCATCTGTACCTGTACATGCAATCCAATCTCTGTTTGACTCAATGCTCAGGCGTATAACTGCTGTTATTACTGCCAGAGGTGGTTGTTCTGGGTACTGATTTCTCAGGATCAATCCAGCCAAATTTTTTGAAAATTTAATCACTTCTTATTTCTAGTATAATATATTTATCCAATAAATATCATTTTGTTATCTGCATTTCTTCCTGGTGTAGCAATTTTAATAACCAGTAGGGTATATTTAATCGAAGGAATTGTTTATTTGATTGAGAAACTAGATCAATTTTATTTATTCTTTAAATTTAAAAAGAGAGAGGAAATAAATTACTTAACTGCTTTGTATTAAAGCAAATCTACAATGTGAAAACACGATAAATTAAGTTTAAAAGTATGTATACATTTTAAATGTTCAAAAAAAAATAGGCATTAAAAGCTCATTTTCATTCATAAGTGCACACTGCACAGTTTTTCAATAAGATCTTTGTTATTCTCAAATTGACAATTTTCAATCAAAAGAATTCCTGAGAACTTAGAAAGTTCTTCCACGATACTTCTTTTCTTATATACATTAAAAATTTCGCTTAACTTGCTTTAAATTCATGATATTTTAGATGTCTGAAATCGAATACGTGTTATGTTTAAAACATCTTATGGGTGCTTTGTGAGTGATAAAACAGCAGAACTTTTATCTTTCTGTGGTGTTAATATCGTTCACGCATGCTGAATTTGTACTTTGTACATGAAAATTTCTCTCTTGAATTTCTGATTATGAAATTTTCTTTCGTTTTAAAAATAATCTAGGGAAACACGCAATATTTGTGTATTATTTATAATTGTGTGGATGTTTTAAATTTGTGGCAAAAGTTTTGGCTTTTCAAGTTTTCAGCTTCGACATATCACTATTATTTCTCTCAACTCTGCAGAAAATCTTAAATTTTTATAATTAACATATCATTAAAATTTTAAATAATGTAATATATTTGAATTCTTTTAATTAAAACATTTTCATTTAATTACTTCTGTAAGAATTTTCGACTGCCATAATTCAATTCAAACACTTTTACAAAAGGAATTTAATATTGAATACGCTTAGAAAAATTGTTCTTTCTGTATTGAGAGTTTCATATTTTGTTGCATCCCAAAGTGACTATAAGTCCTCACAATTATCTTTAAAATAATCTGCGCGATGAAAAACCTAGAGATTGGATATTAGAATGCACTCATAATGTAGAAAAATTTGACACTTATAATATCAAACCTAAGAGCTTCCTATTAATTCTAATCATAGAGTAAAATAGTTAAAAATCTAAAGCCAAAGTTCTTATTAAAAAGCTTTTATAAGAAAAGCCTAAATTAAATTCTAAATATGTGCTGTCATTTTATGGTAATTAAAATATTTCATATATGCACATTCAATGATGCAATTAGCGCTTATTAAGTGATAAAAAAACCACTATGATAAAGTTCATTAATATTTTTAACAAACTCCCCATCCAGATTGTCTTCTTTAAAAATAAAATGCAAATCACTTTAACATGATTAAGAGTTTTTCTTTTTCTTCAGTAATCTGATACTATTGTTATAAGCATTTTATAATGTGTAATAGTAAAATAAACATTATTTGACCACTACTGTACAAATAATGTTTTTAATTAGGGGGTCCGTTTTCAAAGAAATAAATTCTTCAATCATACACATCGATTATATTAAGTGTAGTTTGAAGAGTATAAAAAATGACACACATACTCTTTTTGTTAATATTTTATGTCTTATCTACTTATTTTGGTGATTGTTTTGGTTACATCTACTCACTTATTTTAATAGGAGGGGGGTACTGTCTTATCTACTCACTCTTATTTTGCTAACAGTTTTTGTCTTATCAATTTTCACTTATTTTGTTCATAGATTTTCTCCAATCTATTCAATATTATCGACTTGCCACATTTTATTATGTAGAACAGAATATCTCATTTATATCTATCGCCAACATGTCTGCTGTCCATATTTCCAGGAACGTGGTAGCCTAGTGGTTAGGATCGAAATTCCATTCGGAAAGGTGGGGTTCGATTCTCAGTGCCGCTAAAGTACATGCGATAATACGTGCTCGTTAAATCCATGGAATCGAAAGTCCTGTGGTAGGTCTTTGAGCAGTTAAAATGGGTACAATGGTCTGGAGAAAATTTCCTCCCCCTTCAGATCAATGCCAAAATTAAGGGTGTGGGTCCTCTGGTGTCACCATCTATTGGAGGATTTAAAAAGATCAAAGATGTACTTTCACCTTTGTGTGTTCTGATTAAACGAAATACGCTCCCTATTGACTTAAATTCTTATAGCCGAGGCAGAGCGAGCTTGGCTTGTCCAAGTGTCATAAGTAACAACAACAACATATTTCTGAATATACTGCATCATATCTTTTTAAGTAGAATTTATAGAAATTAATTTTTGGTCTCATTTCTTATGTTGCAAAGCATTAAAGTAGTACCAATCAACATCGCCCCAATTTTATTTGACATTTAGAATATCGCAGTATAGAGATTTTTGAAAATTCTATATTCGCTTATATTCTAATAAATATTTTACAAATCTTCTTGTTTTCAATATTTATAGATATATAACAAAAAATATGTTTACATGTGCTCTAATCATTTCTGAAAATAGCAGATGATGATTACGAGAGGAATGGAGTTCTACTTGGAATTTTTTTTCTAAATTGCAAGAAACCACCCAATTTTCGGGGTTACAATGACCTAAATGGCTTACCACCTACAAGAATTGTCTAATAAATGTGTTACAGCTAGAGAAAATTGTTCGCTACCTTTAAATACATTATTGTACACAGTGCTAAAGTAACACTGTAATTACAGTATTTTCAAGAAGAACAAAGATATAACTGTTTTAATATTTAATTTGACGAACTTAAATGCGTAGAAGAATCGTTTAAGCCTTAAAATGAACAATAACAATTAAACTTGATGTTACCAAACAGAAAAGTTAAAAGTTCAGAAAATAAACTTATATACGAAATAAAAGCTACAACAGAATGAGGATTCAATGTCCTGAACCCTCATTTTGTTGTAGAAGCGGCTTCTCCTTGATTTGGTAAAAAGATTAAATGATAAATATTTTTGATAAAATTTAATTTTGGCATAGGTGCCGTATAATCCATAATTCCAAATTCTGAATTTTTTTGGCGATGAAGAAATGTTGCCAAAATGACGTATCGTGACATGCGCGATGATGTATATACTAGGGTTACCAAAATAGAATTTTTTGCATAATTTTTATAGGTCTTCATAGGTATGACATAACAAAAAAGAGGTTGCCAGATACATAAGAAAATCCGCCAAGAAATCGCCAATCTCAAACATTTGCAAATTTGGAAGAAACGTCATGGATTATATCGCACCTGTGCCTTAATTTTTATTAATCCGTGTGTTTCAGTGCTTTAACTAAAATAGTTTTCGGACTAATATTTTGTTATTTACATATTGACACCAATGTTGGAGTCAAAAAAATTCCACAAAATATCAAGGGGTATCTGCAAGTAAACTTTAACCCAAAATTTTTGTAATACCTATCAGTATAACATGCATACTATATGCATTACGTTAGGATTTTATAAATCAGATAATTCTCTCAATGTTTTTACAAATAAATAGTACTTATCTCATTATAAAAATTACTTCATTTATTATTTTCCTAAAGACATATTTTAAATAATATTTACTTCCTACTAAATATAAGGTTGTAAAACCATCAAATATTTTTCCCTCTATCAGAATCATCCAAATTAGTTATTAATAACTAACTAAGAGGACAAAAATTTAGTTCTTAAATTAAGCAGCTAATATCATTATTTCATAAAAAACACTTTAACAGAAATCATAAAACCACCGCAAATAAAACTTTATCTTTCACCGTTACGAATTCTCTCCTAAATTGTTTAACAAGAATTTTGAATGATCATTGCCATTTAATCTCTTAGATTTTGACAGATAATTGGAGAGAATTGTGTAATTCAAATATGCATTTTTGCAGGGTTAAGTATGTTATGAAAATTATATATATATATATATATATATATATATATATATATATATATATATATATATATATATATATATATATATATATATATATATATATATATATTGCTATCAATATTAAGCATTTTACTGTTGCAAGATTTTATTTTTTCAAAGTACACACATTTACTTTAAAGGGAAAGTGGAAAGCAATTTTATTATTTTTCTCAGCACCTTATGGTTTATTCAAATTCTAAATTTTTATTTTTATGTTTTATCGTTTGTATATTTTTACATTTCAAAGTAAAATTTGCTTTTGTAATAAGTTGTGATTTTAAAATAGATTGTGTGGTTTAAATAAATTGTAAATTCTTTTGTTTTATGTCTATTCCAATTTTCCAACTCCTCCGTCCTTATTTCGATAATTTTTATTTTAACTTCAAATGTTATATTATGTATATGCATAAATTGTACTTAGAGATTCTTTTAAAATAAATTCAAGCCATAAATCACAAACAGTACACCAATAACGCATAAAATTTTTAATAATGTGTGAAAACTATGTATAATAAACACAATGTACATATGCCCCCAAGCAATTCTCTTAAAATCACAATCAACTGTCTCGAAGAAATGACAAAGACCTAAAAATTGATTTATCTGTGATTTTTATCCTTTTAAAAATGAATTATTTACATACGCTCTATTAAAGCAAGTATAAATATGAAATGTTTACTCTATTTTCTCACGATTTTTGATATCTTATTTATATTTGAAACCTTTCGTCTTGGAAATATCATTTTCTGCAAAAGCAATATTGTCCCCAAGTTGGTGATGTGATTCGCCTAGAGTGTGATAAAATTGAAATGGGGTTTTACGATATTTTATTGATATTTATCACAGTGTATAAGTATTATTTGCACACACATTCGATCACTGTAAAAAATTCATAAAAGCCATCAAATACAACATTTATATCACTTCTTTCAATTTATTAAAATGCATCGATAATATTTGCAAATTTATCTATATGTGGTATTACTATTCCCAGCGAGCTGATGAAGGATGATTCTTTTTAACAAATCGCCATGTTTCAAATGCATCACTTTTCAAAATTTTGCTTTTTTATAACGTATAACTTTCATTGATTTATTTTTAAAACCGCTTTCTGTTTTGTTAAATATGCATTAAATAAAGATAACAATAATAAATTGTGAATGAAAAACAAAATAAGGATTAATTTAATTTATGAGAAGTTTTGCTTATTTTTTTATTTCATGTTTTATAACAGATTAATTACATCTTAAATCCTTTCTTATTCCCTGATGAAAATTGTTACTTTGAGATTTCATATTAATTAATGTAGTTCATTTATTTTATTTAGTATCGCATTTTTAGAAAATATTGTCTCCTTTATCACAATAATTCCTGATTACTTTTATTATTCAGAGTTAATGTGTGATTTTCATCAAAATATAACTTTAAAATTTTCATTGATAATCAAAATGTTATTGTCAGTAAATATAGAAATTATTATAAAAATACTTGTAAGGTTTTAGAATTATTTATATACATATATATATATATATATATATATATATATATATATATATATGTATATATATATATATATATTATATATATATATACAATAACAATGCATGTTTGTGAATATGATAAGTTAATAAGTTATTTCTCCTAAATTAGTAAGTAGTTAGATGGATAGGTTAATGGTAGTTAGGTGGTTAGATGGATAGGTCCTAAATTAGTAAGTAGTTAGATGGTAGTTAAAATGGATAGGATAGTCAAATTAGTTTAAAGAAGTTTGAAATAATACTTCAAACATTTTTTTAAGTCAATCATAACATCATTTTAAATTAGGAACTCAAAAATGTTTTGAATCAAAATACAGCAAGAAAAGTTTGTTGAAAACTTAAAATATTACAAAAAATATTTTGTGTATTGCACAAAAATGTAATAGGGTTTCTTATTAGAGTTAAAAAGTAAAAGTTGTAGTAATTGAGCAAAATTGTTTAAATATCATTCTGAAAGAAAAATATCTAATTCTTTAATAAATGCACAATAATCTTTAATTAGATATAATTTTTTAAAGAATATAATCTTTAATTCAAAACACAATTAATAATTCGCAATCTTTAATTCCAATACCTAAAATTTTTTGAAAGTAGTGATGAAAAATAAATATTTAACGTGAATTAAAATAATCATTTCTTAATCAGAAGCAATCTAGTTCATTATATTTTTACATATATTCCTCGAAACACAAACTACTTTCATCTCATCTTGTACCTTGTTCAAAAAGTACTTTTACTCTTAAGCATCAAAAGTTTATTGCGGGAAAGTTAAAATTAATTTATACCAGTCTAACATATTAATTTGACAACAAAACTAAATGATATATTTTTGGTTGATAAATAAACATTTTTATTGAAACCTGAACTAAGAAATTAAAGATTCCTCAATTCAGATAATGGTATTAGTTTTACACATATGCAGTGTCTCATAAGGATCAAATACTGCAGTTTGAAAAAAGTCTATTTATAATACTTTTGTGTATCTATATACATTACAAAAATAATACTTCCTTTATATATTTTATTTAATCTTGATTTAATTTTTAATGAAATCTATCATAATATTCATTCAAAAAATATTACAATTTTTGTAAAAAAAAAAAAAATCATAAGTGTTGGGCGTACAAAAATTCAAGCAGACAAATGTTTTCCTGCCTTTTTTAAATTAAATTATCTTTCTAAATTTGTGTTTACTAATTTTATATATTCTACACTATCACAGGAAAAGCGCATAATTTTTTTATTCATGATTTTACACACCATAATATATAACATTTCACATCTAAAATTCTATTAGCATATAAAAGAAATTATAATACTAAACTATATTCTTCTTAAAATTACATATAACCTTGTAAATTTAAACTTTCTTTAAATTACCTGCAAACATAGTAAATATTATTTAATTTCTTTTGGTGGATTTTATGTGTGAATATAATATTGAAATATTATTCACATAAATCATTTATATAGTTATACTCAGACAAACATATTCAATTACATATTTATTACTTCCTAGTAACTTAATAAATGATACATTACCTGAATACCATTTAAAAAATACGCAAAAATTTTATATATTGAATGAAAAAAAGCTTTTTGGGAAATATTTTATTAGATCTTGAATAAAAATTCCTTAAAAATTTAATAAAATCAAAAATTAAAATTTTTATATGACTACGCGTGTGCCACAGAAGAATTTATGAAATTGCTAAAGTACAAATATAAAAGAAAATTATTTTCAAAAGTGAACTCTTTTCTCAAACATTCGTGAAAATTCGGCTATTTTTAAAGGAACTTTTGATTATATTTACAAGAATTTTCGATTATTTAAAAACAAATTTTTTCACTTATTTTATATCCATTCTTAAACATTGTTAAGAATACAATGGGAATATTAATCTAATTTATTTTCCCAGTTGTAGTTTCACAATTTTCCAGGAGTTGTAGGATGTACCTGGATTACACGGAATTACATAGGAATGAGTCTCGGAAACGGTTTCAAGGCGATTTATAAGTCTGTTTTAACTTCGGAGACCTTATATTGTACATATCATTGCTGTGTTCGTAGAAATTTTAGATATGCCTAAGATTTCCGTACGGTGAAATTTTGGACCAATAGCCCATCCGGAGAATGCCGATTCGAACATTTACTTTCATATAAATTATAGTTTACTTTTGTTTTTATATAAGAACCGAAAAAAAAATTTTTTTTATTAATATAAGTCGTTTTCTTCCTTGTATTTATTGTCTACAAGGTTTAATGGGGACCTGGTTGGTTTCGCTCTCTTTTTTTGGAAGGTAATGAGTTTGAATCCGGACCCAATATAAGATCCGTCGTGTTTACCAAAGATGGCTGGGATACACCAAATATGTAGTGGCTACAATGTCTCCTATATGAAATGATACCTCTTAAAATAACAGGCCAATTTTGGAGGTCTGCTGCTTGGTACCTGCTTCTAAATTATGAAGACCCACCCACTTTCCATTTAACGACGGCATGCCTTCAGGGTGTGATTCTGTATAACCTGTCATCCCTTCCACCCTAATAGTACAAGATTTTCCACTTTTTCCTTGCTTGTAATAGCCGGGTATTAGAAATAAAAAACATGTTTACATTAACCGGTTTCCTTTATTTCTCTGTTCCTACCATTCTACAACAACTTTGTTCCTATACAAGAAGGAAGCTTTGAAACAATCACGCTCGAAACAACCAAGTGCGTTCAACATCTTTTATCGTATCAGGGAAGTTGAATCAGTATGTCTGAGTAATTCCGAATCATATGACTCTCCCACATATACATAGATGTATAATGATGCAGGCAAGTCCCAGACTGAACCTTACTTGCCCATCACCAAGCACTTCGTAATTTTGAATCACTGTGAGGGAATGAGATCACATCTCAAGCAATCCACATCCATGCCACATCATCTGAAGGAACTTTGGACACCACAAATTAACGTGGGCATATCCCCAGCCCACGGAGCTCCAGCAACCAAGTGAGGGAGAATGTAGTCATCCTCCCCATGACTACAGTGATGCTTTACTTTGTTGGTCTTAATGGAAAGTGGACTGAACCTATTGAGTAGTTGGAGATCCACATATATGCATATAACATGACCTAAGTGCTTTATTACTTCTTATGTGGTAATGAGCTACTACAGGATATTTCGGCACAGATACTATATAATCTCCTTGGCGCTTAAAAATATCGCCAATAAGATAAAATGTTACGTCATAGTTTCTTACTAAATGAGTAAATTCAATTAAAGTTAAATAAACTAATAAATTATAAGGACTTTAAAAAATAAAAAAGAAGAAAAATTCGCTTGAATTATCTATCCTTACAAGAATTTCAATAAAAATACGTATTTAAAACAAAATGTTCTAAATTACCCCACAATGACGTATAAACCAAGGTTGTCAAAATGGATTATTCTCCATATTCTACTGCAATAATAAGAAGGGCCGGGTAAAAATGGCATAATTCGCTAAATAATTGACCAACTTTTAAAATGCATGGTATTTGTGCTGATATTTCATGAAATTTCTTTCTCTTACTGATCAGCGCAAAATTAAAGTTGACAAATTTTTATTATTCAATCTTATATTAAGACTGAATATAAAAATGTAATTAATTTAAACTTATTTAAAATTGTATTTAAGTATACCTTGTAAGTATCGATGGTGTATATGAAACAATTTCAAATATTTTTTTCAATGGCTTGTTCTTAATCACGACATTAAATGAATGTATCAAGTATTATTATCAAAATTAGTATTATTATCAAATTATTATTATTTATTTTTTTCATTTTATCATTATCAAATTACTATTATTTATTTTTTATTTTATCATTATTAAGTATTATTATCAAAGTGCAAAACTGATATTTTACCCCTTTAAAAAAATATTCTGTATGTTAAAGTTTCATTCTTAAAAATTGTCATGAAATATATTTTAATATATTTCGTATTTATCTTTTTTATACGTTTCAAATTACGCATTCATTTTTTTATAAAATCTATAATCTGCATATTTGAATAAATATATTTTTAAATGAAATATACTATGATGCTAGAATGAAAAGAAAGGATATTATGTTTTTTAAATAAATATATAATTTAATAACAAAGCTATGAACACTAAAAATTATCAAGAGATATTGAAAATAAGAAGCAATTTTTAATAATTCACAAGTTTATGATTACAAGAGATCTTTTAAATTTCAAGAAAATATAATATTTTATAACGATAGCAAAGTAGATAATGTAGCAAAATTTATATGAATTTTTATCAGTTTTGAGACCTTAATCAAAATTTATAATATTTAAAAAAGTACTAAAACTATTTTCTATTAAACAAATCAGGGATTATGTAATATTTTATATCTCAAATTTATTTAAGTCTTTTGAATTTTTATTTGAAGTTATTTACAACAAATTTACCTCATTTAAGTAACTATTACTTCTAATGAATTATAAAAAAAATCAGTCTCATCTCTATTGAATAAAGCATTATTAAATCGAAAATTGAAACATCTATTATTTTCGAGAAAATTACTTTTTTCCAGTTTAAGTATAAAAAAAAGAAAGAAAGAAAGAAATTAGAAATACACGTGTGCTCTTCGGGAATAATCTTTTTATCGCAACTTAATGGAGAAATTAAAAAAAAAAAAAGATGCGTAAAATGTGACATTAGCCTCTAATTTTCTTCATATTTTTGAATCCAGTTACTTTTTTAAATCTAAGTCTTCTGTCAAAAAATTCACAACGTCCGTATGTTACATAAAGATATTAAATATATTTCCTAATTTTAAAGTTTTATTATGTTTTAACATTCACAATTTTTACTTTATACATATTAAACTCTATGATTAAGAAAAATAATAATAATCTCATTTTTCTTACATACAAAATTAAAAACACTACAAAAACTTGCTTATATACTGTAGCCCTTTTTAATAATTAATGTTGTATTTTGTAATCTCATCGCAAAATAAAGTTTCATTAATAATCAAAATGACTTGCATGAATATATTAACTTTACACAGAAACACACACGTTGTCGTGATGACAAAATTTTAATGAAATTGTTTACTTTTTTAATTTATTTCAGGAAAAATTTGTCAAATAGAATATATAATCACTTTTAAACATAATAGTAAGTAAAAAAATGTATGCATTTATCTTGCGTTGGAGTAATAATTAATTGAATACATCTAAAAACTTCTTCATCATTTTCAAAATTAAAAATTAGATTAAAACTTATTTATCGTTAAATTTTGTTATTCTATTTATAGCCCTGACCTTTGGAAATTTTGAGTTTCATTTAAATATTAACTGTTTAATTTTATGATACATTTTAATACATTAAAATTTCAACATAAAATGTGAATGTGTGTATATATACATATACATATATATATATATATATATATATATATATATATATATATGTATGTATGTATGTATGTATGTATGTATGTATGTATGTATATATATATATATATAACTCTATTTTAATGTATATTTAATGCTTAATTACTATTTTAACTAATTTTCATGATACCCTATTTATCGATAAAAACAAATTTTATAAATAATGATGTGCTCAAATTGCTTCTTCTGTACTTTAAATTCAATAAGACAAACTTTAAACTGTATTTCATAAATACTTTTCAAATATCAATATTCTAACTTTTTTCTCGTAAAAATTATTTCCAATTATTGTTAAAATTTGTATCATAAAAAGTTTTCTGTACAAGACAAAAATTAGTGCAGTTTGATTGATAAACAGAAACTTATGTTAATGAGTAAGTAAAAAGTACTCCAGTTTTCACTTATCCATTTCAAAACTGCACTTAAATCATTTTAATCAAAAACCTTTTAAAAGCAATATTTAAAATGTGTTTTTAGATATTTAAACGTTCGTTATGATGTTATAATATTAATAAATTTCAAATATCTGCACTTTAATTCAGGTGATCCCTTTAAAATATAAATTACTTTTTTCAAGATGCGCATTTACTTTGGATTTACAACTGCATTTACTTTGGATTTACAATTGCATTTACTTTGGATTTACAATTGCATTTACTTTGGATTTACAATTGCATTCACTCCGGGTCATCATTAGCACGGGCATTTCTTCCTGAGTTCAGAATTACAATTTAAAATAAGCTTTTCTCATGGTAAATTAGGAATTTTAAAACAATAACTAAATGTTCGCTTTAAGTTTAAAATTTTGAGGTAGTCTTAGAAAAAGATAGAGAAAAATCACATTACTGAATGTGCATATGTAATGAGATAAATTAATTGAGTTTTGAGGAATAAAGTAGTTTTTATTGAAATATTATTTATTAAAATCGTTAGAAATTTAGTTACGTGTCAATTATATCTGTAAAAATGAATATAACAGTAACACTGCAGACTATTTTTATAAATCTAAATTTAGAATTAATAAGGCTTCATTTTCTACAAAAATAAGTAACCTTCAGCAATCCATAAGGGATCTTTTTTAAGAGTCTAGGATTTTAAAATTTATCTTTCAAAATATTTTATTTACTTTACAAGAAACTATCATTTAAAAATTGTTAACTGGTTTTAAACAATGGTATTACAATTAGTGCGGTAACTATTCTAATCATTAATTAATGGATCATTTAATATTACAATAATATTAAATTATCCATTCCTTCATTATTTCAATATTTCATTAATTAGCAGTTTCAATAAACCATTGTACCTTCAATATTTCATTAATTAATCAGTAATTTCAATATTGTTTTAAGTGACAGTTTGTATATAGATGTTCATAAATATTTAAACTTCAATCACCCAATTAATACGTATGTTAAAAAATTTACATTATACCAGTAAAACCAAGGATTTATTATCTATAATGTCTCAATTAATATTTTTGAATGTAATTAATGTCAGATATTTTTAGATGGAAAAATGAATCATTAGTAAAATAAAATTCCCTGCATAAAATCTAAGACTCAATAGAAAATACTTAAAAAAGAAAATTAATGTTTAAAGCCTGCCCTATATGATCATATATATTTTAATAACAAAAAAAATTTTGTTTTATTAAAAGTTCAAAATATTTGAGTTGTAAAGATGAATTTGAACATTATTATTATAATAATTATACTCATAGATATTTAACTAGTAATTAATTACTTCAAACAGTTCAAATAATTTATTTTAAATAAAATAACTTTAAGGTTTTTTCCTTCCTAATTTTAACAATTTCCTTTTAGCTAAAAATAAGAAATCTTGTGAAACATTTCTTTGTTTAGTAAGAAATAAATAATGGAGGTAAAACAAATAAAGAGTATAAATATATAGTTATACTTCATAAAAATGTATAAAAAAATAATAATAAAGTAAACAAAAACTTATGTGCTATATTTCTCATCTGAATAGCTTTAAAAATTATAGGTTATTTAAATGATTGATAAAATACGTTTTAACAAATTTAACCGATGAATTCAAATTTAAGAATAAAATCTGTATTGTGCATAGATTTCTTTTAATAAGGATGAAATAAAAATAATTCGTTATCATTACCTAAAACTAAAATAAATAATCCTTTACTAATTATTTTTTTAATTTTTACTGAATATGTCCTAAATTTATGATAAAAAGAACCACAGCAAAACTTATTATATACTTTCCTAAGAATGATATAATGTTGAACCTTCAGTCGACATTATCATTTCTAACTTAATAAAATTGTTTCCTATTGATTACAGTTTTTCGTTCTCAAATATAAATGTAAAAATCAAAGATTAGGAATAAAATAAACAATAACCTTTATTCAAACTTGCTATATTATTCATTTTAAAATTATTAAGAAAATAAATCCGTTCTGCTAGAGATATTCAAATTTTTGTGATGATTTTAAAATTTTCATTTTTACATTTTAGACAAATAAAATATTTTTCACGCAGTTTCAACATATTAAACTTTTACTGAAAATCATATATATATATATATATATATATATATATATATATATATATATATATATATATATATATATATATATATATATATATATATATATATATATATATATAACTGTCATTCTTTTTAATGGTGTCATCCAATGAAATTGGGAACCCACGTAGGCGCCATTGTCAAAAAATATGCCGTATTTTTCAATTCATTTATACACAATTTTATGACCAATTCCTTGCACTATTTTCTACTCTGTGATAAACTTTTATTCAATAAATAAAAATTCCATAATAATAACATTTTAACGAGAATGATAAAATGAAAGTCATTAATTTTATCTAGTCATATTTATGCATTACTAATTTAAACATGAAATATCAAGACCATATTTCTTTCAAAAATACCAACCTTTGTACAAAAGTCTTAAAAGCCAGATCCAATAAAACATTTCAATCTGCATACGAACTAACACCTGAAACGAAATATTCTCTTTCAATCTGTTTACAACACAAATTACTCAACTTATTTTTATTACTTCTGTTATGAGAACGGCGCATTTTCTAATATATTTCTCTTTCGCTTCGACGCGATTTGTACTGAAGTATAATTTATGTTCTAAAGGCGGGAATATTGCATAATCGTAAACATCTGTTTGTAGATTAGAAACATTTATATTTGCTTCAATTTCGAAGAACTTATTATCTGTAAATGTATAAAAGTTGCTTTGCTTACATGATGTAAATTTATTCGGACTCTTTCTAAAGCGTAATTTATTTATTTATGCATGCAAGTTTAAATATAAAAGTTTGTGTATTTATATAAAACTCCATTGCGTAATATTTGATTTGTTTTAATACTTCCTGTTAATTTTGAATCCACTGATATATATATATATATATATATATATATATATGTGTGTGTGTGTAATATGTATGTATATATATGTATATAAATTTTTTTCTTATCAGAAAGAACCTATTTTTGCCCTTAGAAATATCTAAAAATTATAATTTTGCTTTTAACTTATATATGTTTTAATGACAAATAAAGAAAAATATAAAACATACTTTGTAAATATTCTTTATTTATATAGTGTTTACAGTCAATTGGTATAAAATTATATAACAATTATTTTACCTATAATTTTGTTTTGTAAAGTTAATTGATTTTAAGAGAATCCATTTTAAACAATCGATATGCTTTAATCATTTTAATATTTATTATATGCGTTTTATATATTTATGTATATGTATATACAAAACACATGTATTATACTTACATGAAAAATTTTATTATATATATAATTATAAATATAAACACAAACACACACACACACACACACACACATATATATATATATATATATATATATATATATATATATGTATGTATGTATGTATGTATGTATATATATATATATATATATATATATATATATATATATATATATATATATATATATATATGTATATATATATCCTATTTGTTCCCCGAAATTTCGGTCGTGATTAAAATAAGAATGCATGGAATGGAATGAAACTCATGTCAGGATATTTATTTAATTTAAAACGTAGAATATATATAGAGGTTTCATTTTGAGATTTTGGTTACAGTGCGTATAGTTAATTAAAATCGTAATTAACTCTGAATTCACAATAAAATTGCTTGTGCACATTATTTCGAAACATTTATTCTATTACCAAAAACGAAGGCATGGCCTTCTAATTGACACTACACGCGCAACCTCTGCGAGTGGAGAAATTACGTATGGAAAGAATTGGATCCCCGTTTTTTTGACAGTGCCGCAGTGTAATTTAAAAAATAACAAACATCAACATTTAAAAAAAAACTGTTTTTGCACATCACCACAAATGGTTTTTCCCTTTTCCAAATATGCCGTTGATTGGAAACTGATTTGAATGTGAATAAAAGGAATCTTGAGTATTTAAGAGTTACGTGACTTAACGGAATTTTCGAAATTTCCATTAGCTTATTTGATTCATTTTTAACTATCTGTACAAGAGAAGTCATTTCACAGAACAAAGCGGCATTTTAAACGAAGCTAAAAAAAACAACAAATTTTGTTAAGAAGTAATAAACATTTTCCACTCAAATAAAGTTTGTACAATCAAATATTTTATAGGAATGATATATTTAATGAACTAAATCATATTTGTAATAATTATAAATTCGATAAAAATCAAATAAAACGTTTTATTAATCATCTAAAAAGCAATAATATTCCAATCAATTTTATTTTAAAATATGAAGGAAGTAAGGAATCGCTTGTGAGATTAAAGTAATACGTAGGTTTTATAATTAAAGAAGGTCAACGCAAGCATTGGAATTCTTCAAGAATCCCGAAAACGTCTCATTTCACTTTAAATCGTTTTTTCAATCTCTTTAAAAATAATTTAAATTTACTGCATTGTTTCTTAACAACTTTAACTTTTTGAATTTAACTAGTAATTTCTCAAATTAATCTTAACACTTAAATCTTTATCCCAGTATTAAATTTAATTTTATCAATTTTATCTTTATTTTAACATTTAAATGTGTTCTAATTTTGAAAGTACATCTACAGTTTCTCCTACTAAAGGTTTGTTTACTTGCTTTAATTTTTACAATAAATATCTTTATGATTCTATCTTTTAATACAAACACTCTTCGGGGGAATTGCTTGAATATCTTTCAATATTTGTCCTTCGTGCATGTCCGATTGTTTAATTTGAATAGTTAATCATTTCCCCCTTGATAAAAACGTGGTCCCTATGCTTTCCTCCTATTCTTTATAATTCGTAGCGTTTTATTCTTATCAGCGATTTTCAAATCTTGTCTTACTACCTTTATTGCTCTTCATATTGCATCTTATTGATTTATTTACATTAGCCTATCTATTTTAGCTGATTTTGTGCTGGTTTGATTGCCTGTAACATATATAAGTTGCTACTGTATTTTTGACTTAATGTGCTGTATTTTATATACCATATCTATTTCTTTAAAGTGTAATTACTGACTTATTATATATATATATATATATATATATATATATATATATATATATATATATATATATATATATATATATATATATATATATATATATAGATATATATATATATATATATATATATATATATATATATATATATATATATATATATATATATATATATATATATATATATAGACTTATAGATATATATATATAT
This sequence comes from Latrodectus elegans, assembly GCA_030067965.1. Classification (NCBI taxonomy): domain Eukaryota; kingdom Metazoa; phylum Arthropoda; class Arachnida; order Araneae; family Theridiidae; genus Latrodectus; species Latrodectus elegans. The sequence goes on along the minus strand of CM057821.1, from coordinate 61,937,749 downwards.
ATATATATATATATATATATCATTTTTAAGAGCTGATAATAAATTTTCATGTATAAATTATCGCAGTAACTTTTTAGATTTGGCTTTGGCAACTAATACTCTCATTCGTATAAAAATAGATATTGATTTCGCAATAAAAGGGAAAAATTGTTTGTACATTAAATAAAAGATTACCCTTGAATAATAATTTAAAATTTTAAAATATGTAATTATATTATGAAATATTTCTCCAGTATTAAAGTAACAAATAGTAGCGCATTTTCTAGAGAAATAAAATGTAAAAGTATTTTCTTTTCTAAATATTTGCATCAATTTCTAACCTTATTATATATAATATAAATTTATGGATATTAATAACAAAAGCAATTTATATTTCTATAAAATAAATTTAAAAGTTTTTCTTTGTTATTTTCGAGAAATTTGTATTGAAAACAAAATAAAATATTGAAAATATTGTATAGTGAAAATAATGTTTACTAAAACTTTAATGATACAATTTTTAATATCTATTAAACTACATCTAAATTTTAAAAAATTCAACTTAATTATTACCGAATGCATCTATTTGCCTCATTCTTTTTGATTATTTTTTAATTAAAAATATTCGTGTTTGCCAAATCATATTTTTAAGTTCACTTTTAATGATAAATTCCCTTTTTTTTAGAAATGTTGATAATCATCCAAAATCTCTCTTTTTTAATTGATTCTTTAAATTTTAATAATTAGCTGATTGCGAATGTAAAATATATAGTAGATATGTATTAAACATTTAATGAAAAATATCATAATGTCTGCTACTGATATTTATTCATACAAACCTTAAATGTCTTAAAAAAATTCATTACTCCTCAATTAAATTAATTGAGATTCCCTATAATGCAATAATCTCATTTTAAGAACTTTCATTAATTATCAATGATAATTCATTTTTTCAAATGTATTATGGATAAGTGAGGCACGGTATTTTTTCTTTTCGGAATCATCTGTTAAATTGATGTTAATATTGATTTACTTATGTAAATATAAAGGCAAATATAAACTCAAATACAAACGCCAGAACAATACATTATATTGTTTAAAATTAGTATTATTCATGACCATTAAATTTATTTTTGAATAAAATATCTACAGAAAAATCATGGGTATAAAATATAATTACGCTGCACATAACATCTTTTCAAAAATCAACAATACAACAAAAATATAAATACAGAAATATAAATTAAAAAGGCTCTTATGAAAACCAGCCAAGAAATATGCTGTTAATTTGCGAAATTTCCATTTATTTTAACAACATACATAAGGATATCTTATATACAAAAAACACTTTGGGAACCAGTGTATATAAGGGGAAATATATATATATAATTTTGGATATAACTATTTCTTTAAAGATGAAAGTCAAATCTTTCTTTTCAAATATACTACTTTAGAAACAAATTGGGGAATAATATAATGACATTTTTCCTTTACCACCTAAGCAGCAAGTAAATTTTTTTTCTATAGCTATTGTGGAAACAATTATTGTTATTGGTAAAATAGTTTAAAAGGAAAACAATCTAAAATAAGCTATTGAAAAATGACGGTATGAAATATTCCTCTGGAGAGAATTTTAATTAAATGTATTACAGATAGACACATATTTTACTATTGTCGGAAAAGAAACATAGTTAAAAACTGCTAAAATTTTAAGTTTTGTTGGAATAGTACAAGGAAGGCAGTACCCTATTTCCTTGGTCACTAAATTCAATGAGATATTCTTTACCCAGTTCTGCTTCACTTGAATTAATTCATTAAATCTTAAACAGTTTCGTGTGCCGCAGAATGTATCTTATCAGAAACTTTATTTTGCGTTACCATGAATCGCCAATAAATTTGCTTTTGGCTATTTCATACATAAAGTAGTTAATTGCATTTAAAATGATTGAAAAAAAATATATTGCATTCAATCAATGTGTTTATAATGTAAAAATGACATTGATATCTATTTGGTACATAACTTTAGATATTAAAATAAATCTTTACTTCATTCCCCGAAAGCTATGTTTATTTTTCCCATATCGCTTTCATTTCTATTTCTCTCTATCTTTAAGATAATGATTAAAATCTCGAAATTTCTATCTCTTTTTAACATTGGACCAATATACAAATGGATCAAAAGATCTCGTTCATTATGCAGTCTCCCACTTTCTTTGCAGTAAAACGAAACAGCAACGTTGAAAGAAAACCCAGACAGCTGGAAACTCAGTTTTAACAAATTGAGTTTTGTGATTTATTGCTTTCCATTGTTGTATTTATTCCTTCCATAACATATTTATGAGTTATCACCCTCTTCAAAATAACTATGAATATCTCTGTATTTTACATCATTATAATAAATAAATCACTTAATTACATAAAATGCTTAAAATTTTTTGAAATTATTCTAATCATTGTGTATTAATCTAATCATTATTGTGAACATTAATTGCTGAACGGGTATGAAAAACATTCGGTTTATTGGGATTTGCTATTAAAAATGTAGATAAATAATTATTAAGTAGGCTTAAAAGATAATCTATTTTTAATAATAAAATAATTTACTGAGAATAAAATATTTTTCATTTAATTCTCTGTAACTTATTTTATTATTTGAGAATTATCTAAAATAAGTTTTTTTCATTTATTATAAATTTTAAAAATTTCCTTTATTTATATATAATAAAATTTTATTTTTTAAGTACTCTTTTAGCCATATTTTTATAAATAGATAACTTTTTTGTATGTTGTATCAAATAATTATATGTAATATTTAAAACTCTGGAAATGTATAGTATACCATAAAAATATTTATTAATATATTACTGTAAATTTTCTTCTAATAGGAGGTTTCCAAAGGAGGTTGGCTCTGAATTTTTTTCAGCTTAAGCTGAAAAAAATTCAGAGCCAACCTTCTTTGAAATGTCCAATTTAATTATTTCTCAGTTTTGTCACAATTGAATTCCCCTAATTCACAATAGTTATTAAAAATAAAGTTCACCATTTGTTCAGTATTCAATTATATTAAAGATTTAACTTGTAAATGTACAGAATAAATTGAGTCAAAATATCTATTGATAAAAATTCTCAATCCCACATTTTTCATATATTTGATATTATACATACTTCTTATATTTAAATTGATTTTAAAATCTGCTAATAAGTAATTTAGCAATACGAAGCATTTAGTTCCTATTAATTTCAATAATGTAATTAAATAGATCAAGCAAAAGCATATTTCATTTGTCAATAAGTAAAAACGGGTTTTAAATAGATAGTGGCAGTTATATACTTCAATATTGAAGTATATAATAATACTGACAATTTGTAACAATATTACCATATTTTTCAGTATGTTTGAATCCGCTGATACATTTACCAATATTATAGCTTAAAATTGGATGTACAAATCAAGAGCTATTAAATATACAGGCGTAATTTTTTATAGTGGAGTTTAAAACTTTATTATATTTGAAAAACTCTAAACTTGTACATGTATGCTTTATATTAAAATTTATAATTAAATTATAACATAATTTCGTGTATATATATATATATATATATATATATATATATATATATCTGTGTGTGTGTGTATGTAAATATATATACTATAAATTATTCTGCATAAATGTAATTTAACAGTATGTAATTTTGTATAAAACAATTAACAATAATTAATTAATATAAACGCAAACAGCGATTAAATGTAAATTAATTGCATATAAATTTTTGAAAACGAAATATTTATAATTTGAATTAAAAGGAAAATATTTTAATGGAGTATTTTTTAAGAGATTGTATTAATTTTGTTATGAAAATAATTATTTTTGTGAAAAAATAAGGTGACCTTTTCAAATTAAGAGCTATATAAAGAAATTTCTTCCATAATAAATTAGGTTCTTATTATAATAAAATTCGTGAATTAACTTTAACATGATTAGATTATGTCAAAATAATAACAACCATTTACAAGTTAATTACAGTAAACAAATATTTTATTCATTATCAAACTTTTGGATGCATAGTTGTGTTTGAAATATTAATTAATTAAATTCATTGATAAGCAAGATTACTATACTAAATATAAGCAAGACCATGTACGAATGGCTTCATAAAAATAAATTTTACGTGATAAGCAGTATTTTACACAATATTAACCATGTGTTTATTATATAATTAAATATAAGTATTTCCTACATAGTCAAATCATTTAAATGAATGACAATTATAATAATATTAAATATAGTTTATAAATTAATAACTTAATTATTTTGTGAAAGATTTATTAATTTATAATCTTGATTTGAATCACCACCATGAAAAAAATAACTTCACTTATAAAAAATAAGCAACATATTTTAGTTCAAGTCAAGTTTTTTGTATTACATTAATTATTGAAATTCCATTTGATTCAACTCAATTACAATTAAAATTATGACAAGAAATTCAAACATCAATCATAGGTATTGCAGTTAAGCACGTGTAATTTTCGTTCATAAAGAAAACTAAGTGCAATTTTAACAGTATTTAATAAATAATCAAATATAATAAATAAATTATACATGATTTATTTATTCTATTTAAATTAACTATATTTATAATTTAATTGTTAAAAATTTTTATAAATGCATAAATAAAATTTAAAAATTAGTTTTAAACTTTAATGCAAGCATAACTTACATTGACACTATAACACTTATAAGTAAACAAATTACTCTATCTCATTAATAAGCAAACTTTCTATTATACATTTATTATTGAAGTAATATTTAATTGAATTCTCAATTGTAATTAAAATCATAACATTAAATTCAATTTTCAATCAACCGTTTAATTTATTTGTTTATGAATATATGTCACTTATTTAATAAATATTTCATGTAATGAGCATTGTTTAAAGGGATATTATGAATATTTTTCATACAACTAAACGCTAGTACCATCATCCATAAATATCACGTATTTTTAATAGATATTAATATAAATTTACAAATTAGTTTTAAATTTATATATAAATAACTTGCTTAAAAGTAATAATGAGTAATGTTAACAAGCAAGCAACCTTTTTAATTCAGCACAAATTGTTTTGTTTTATATTCAACAATGGAATTGTATTTAATCATATTCAATTATAAGCAAAATTCAACATTACGTATGCTAATTAAAATAACAATTACGTGTTTTTCCTAGTGTAATTAATGATATTAATACTATAAATATCACTTCTTTAATAAGCGTTTCAAGTAATAAGTGATTTTAACACAGTATTAATTACATTTAATATTCATTGAAACAAAGGAAATATTGTGTTTTTATTTAAATTTATGAAATAATTGAAATTTTTAAATAAATTTTATTTGTTAATAAATTTATTATTAAATTTGGTGCATCAGTATAATAACTATACTAGGAAATAAATAAACAACATATCTTAATTAATTATGAAAAATGTTTGACTGTACATTCACCATTAAAAAGCCAGTAAATTAAGCTCAATTGTAGCTAAAATTACGATAGCCGAATTCAATTTTAATCACCCATTTTCTTAGTGCCAGTTATTTAAAAACAAATGTTTAATGATAAATGATGTTTGATGATAAATATTTCTTACAATATTTACATATTTACATTGTTCAATACATAAAGAGTAATCGATACAAATTCTGATCATTTTATTTTCAAACAGCAGAAATTTATAAATTAATTTTTATTTTTTATTTAAATAACTTTCGAAGTACGATAACTGTACTTGCTAAAAACAAACAATGGATATTGCTTCAACATGAAAAAATTTGTGGAAAATATTCATTGATGAAACATTATATTTGTTTAAATTCAATCACAAGCAAAATTACGGTACTGACTTCAAATTTAGTCATCACGTATCTATTAATATCTCAATAAATATTTCAAGTAATAAGCAATATTCAACGAAGTATTAAAAAGGTTTAATACAAAAATTAAATATAGAGAAAATATTTCGTACATATGCAAACCTTTTTCATTTATAATAATTGAAAAATGTTGACTAAACTTAAATTTTGATTTTAGTAATTTGAGTCAAATTATAAGTGCTTTTAAAAGCAAACAAGATACATATTTTAAATTTTCACCAAACTCTTTTCACTTTATTTATTTTTTAAATTTTGTTTAGTTATAAATTTAATTATAAATAAAATTACAACACACCGAATTCTTAATCAGTCACATGTTTTACTATAAAGTATCGATTTATGTATGTCACTTGTTTCATAATAATATCGGATATTAAAATATTTTACAAAAACTTTAACAGCAAAAAATTTAACATATTTTTTCAATACAAAAACATAAGCTTAGAAAATAATTAATATATATATTCAACTCTAAACATAAATTAATTTTAAATTTTGATTTTAAAAATTTCTTTCAAGATAATGAATGCAGTTGTAAACAAATAAACAACATATTTTAACTCATTATGAGATTTTTTGCTATATATTCATCCCTAACCTTTCACACACAAAAATATAATACCAAATTCAAATTCAACCACGTGAATCATTTGTATATCTATAAATATAATTTAGCCACTCAATAAGCAATTTGGGTAGTAAAAAGAGTTTAACACAATATTACGACAACATTTCATATGTAAAACTAAACTTAAAAAATAATTTTCATATATTTAGATATTTAAACTGATAATAATTAAAATTTATAAAGCAACTTCAAATTTTGATTTTGAAACGTTGCGCTAAAATAGAACTGCATTTGTAAATAAAGCAGCAACGTAATTTCATTTCATTTCTTCTGAAGTTTTTTTTTGCTACATATTTATCTCTTTTAAGGGTTATTTAATTATACTTAATTATAAAAATTACAATGACAAATTCAAATGCTGTGTTGGTATATCCATAAATATATTTCATTTATTTAATTGAAATACTGGATATTAAGTAGCATTTAATTATATATATATATATATATATATATATATATATATATATATATATATATATATATATATATATATATATATATATATATATATATATATATGAGATTTGTATTAACAACGTTTAATACAAATATGAAATGTGTTGAAAATAATTTTTATTTATATTCATCTTTCTGATTAATAATATAAATTCATAAGTTAATTTTAAAAAATTTATTTAAATAGTTTACATTAAAATATTAGTTACACTTATAAATAAATAGATAGCTAATTCTTAATTTATGAATTATGATGCAATGTATTCATATGGAAACATTATATAATTTATTTGTAAACATAATCACGATACAAAGTACAAATTTAGTCACATGTTTTATTCGTATATCCATGAAAATATGTCAGATATTTAATAAATATTTTGAGTAACAAATAATATTTAAGAAGCAACAAAAGTAATGAACTACCATCCATTTATATTCAGATCTTTTATTTTGTAAATATTATCATAATATCCCGCTCGTTTGCATGTATACAATGTTTCGATGATTTAAAAAAAAAAACATTAAAATCCCATACAGCACTTTTCAAAACGCCGGTTCAGAAACCTCGTTGCTTCACCGCCAAGCACATTTCTAAGTATGATTTGGTGTCAAACCAGTCATATGTAAAGGTTAACCCCATCCCCAACTTAAACCATGTGTACGTGAGAGAGAGAGAGTGATGAGGAAGAGGAAAGCGATCCTACCTTACCTTATATATCTCCTCTCTGGTGATTGTTTCCGTCCGAAGAGCAAGTGTACACTGATCACCACACCAGGAATCCTTAAATCCGGTATCCTCCGGTAAGGAGGCCCAAGAGCAAAACTGGTGAGGGAAGCAAGATGATAGAGAGCGTGCGAGCCATTGTGCTGCAGCAGCACAGCATCATCTCTCGCCTCCGGATCAGGATGAGGAGGAGGACTAAAGGATCGATGCCACGAGTGCGTCTCTCCCTGACGTGCGATACTCGAAACTGCGCCCTACTCCCACGCGCATGCTGTACTGCGCTACAGGTGTTTTGAGCGTCACGTTTCGGAAGGGGGAAGAATACGAGATTCTAATAGGTAAACAATCGCATTTTTTTGGTAAACATTGGGAAAGTGTTCTTAAAGTATGTTTAATATGACACCCCTAATAGCTGACTTTCGCTCATTAATCAATTACTGTTATGGGAAATTAACTTAAAATGATCATGCGAAACAATTAGTAAACATTAACAAGTAAAAACAAAATGATAAAGAAAGTATTCACAATAAAATTAATAATGAAGTAAGTAGCACTATTTGTAGGATAAATTAACATACCAGTTATATTAAGTTGTTCTGGAAAATAAATTTGTGTCATTACTATATTTATTTTGCTGAAATATATATATATATATATATAGTTCCTTTATGTTTAAATTATCTAAAGGAAATTTAAAATATATAAGTTTTCTAAAAATTAATTTATTAAAAAATAGGAATGCTACTTATTTCAAATACAATAAAAATAACATGAATAATAACATAAAAATAACAACTTCCAAATGCCATTTTTTTTTGTTTTGTATTTACAGCAAAAACAAAAGATTCTCAATTTTTTTTAACTGGGAAAATAATTTAAATGAAGAAAATTTTTCAAGTTGTAGCATTTTAAATGATTTCTTTTAACTTTTTATTTAAATAAATAATGCCGACCGATGTCTGAGTGGTTAGCGAGCGTTCCTGACTTTTCATTTGTGGTTCCCGGTTCGGGCATGAATGTTACTTTCTTTCTATATTTTTTCTCTCCTTTCTTCTGTGACGATGTATGAAAGTGGCCCACCCTATGAACAGGTTTATGGTGTTATGGTGCGAGCAACGCTACTCGCGCCACCGTGACTTGGTTCACAGGTGCCCGTTGGGTAACGACAAATAAGTAGTAGTTTCTGGCTTTATGGTAGCATAGGGTTCGTCACCTAAGTGTCCGCAGTTGGAAAAAAAACCTAAAAAATAATAATTTTCCTAAGTAATCATAAGAAAAATGAAATAATGTGTTTACAAAGTGATCATCTCAAATTTTAAGCAATGGATCTTTGTCAGATTTTTAATTATATTATTTTGAATCGATGTAAATTATATAAAAAATGAATTATAGCAAAACATTCAATATAACCACTGTAATTATACTTTTCAATGATTAAAACTTTAATGATCAGTGGAATACATATTGTAAATGATTAAATTGTGTCAAAACGAATGAATAAAAATGTTTGAAATAGATGAAAAATTTATGAAGAATTTATTTTATTCGAAGTGAAATAATTGCTTTATATTTAAATTATGTTAACAAAATATAAAATATATAAGTTTCCTAAAAATTTATTAAAAATGAGGAGTGTGCTTATTTTAAATAAAATAAACATAATATGAAATTTAATTTCCAATGACATTCTTTTTCCTTTTGGATTTATAACAAAAGAGATCTTTCGAAAAAATTGTATGTATGTTTTTTAACTGGAAAAATAATTTAAATTATAAACATTTTTGTTTCTGCTATTTTAAAATGATATTTTTTAACTTTTTACTTAAAAAATAATCATTTTAAATTTAAGTAATCATAACAAAAATGAAATAATGTGTTTACAAAGTGATCATCACAAATTTTAAGTGATGTATCTTTGTCAGATTTTTAATTATATTAATATATTTTGAATATGCGTATATTAATATATTTTGAATATGTGAATATTAATATATTTTGAATATGTGAATATTAATATATTTTGAATATGAAAGTATTAATATATTTTGAATATGAGACTTTATATTTTGATTCGATGTAAATAATTTAAAAAATTGAATCATAGCAAAAAATGTAATATAAGCACTGTACATATACTTTTAAATGATTAAAACTTTGATCTTTGTAATATATGTTGTAAATGATTAAATTGTTACAAAATAAATCAATAAAATTGATTGAAATACATGAAAAATTTATGAATAAATTATTTCATTCAATGTGGAATAATTGATTTTGAAGTAAGCAGAAATTTATATAAAATAATAAATATCCTACTTCAGCTTGTCTTAAAATTAATTGTCAGATTAAAGATAACATCAGAAAATAAAATTAGAAAAAAGATTTAATTAAAACATGCTAATATTCTTTATAAAAATATAAGGATATATTTCTTTTAAAGTTTATATCATACCATGTTTTTCTTTTATATATATATATTCATACAATTTTTCCTCTTAAATATTGTTTTAGATAAATATGAAAATTTTTATCTATTTTATTTAATTAAAATTTTATTCAATAAAAACTACGCTAGAATTTCAGTTCAAACTATAATAAGCATAAAAATGCATTTAAATTAATGTCAAATTTTTTTTTTACTACTTATAGCTATTTCTAATTCTACTTCTATTTCATCATACATATTTTATAAAAGGATACTTTAAAATATCAAAATTTATCAGCAATTTCTATAACTTCAATTTTAACTAAATATCTATGTTAGAATTTTAGCATAAACTTTATATTAATTAATATCTTATTAGTTATATCTTATAATATATATATATATATAATATATATATTTTGCTATTCAATGTTCACTTACTTATATAATATAAATATTTTTATAGTATTCGAAAACTAATATTTTTATTTTTAAACATATTGTCAATTTTTTAAGAAAACATTTATTCAAATAATGTCTACTTAAAATATTTTTTTCTTTCATTATAAGATATGATTATTAAATTTGTGTTAAGTTTTGAATATTTTGATAATAAATCATATATATTAATGAAATTCCCTATCAGATTTCGGTTTTTAATATTAAAACTCATTCAAAATAGTTTGCAAAAATAAATAAAGCAAAATATGATATTTGTGAGAAGTCAATATTTTTCCATTCTCTTTAATTCTGAACTTACATTATGTTTAGATTTTAATTTATATTTATGAACTCTTACAATTTTATAGTGTAACGTCCTCATAAATATGACAGTTAATGAGTATAAACTAATCACAAAATTTAGTTAATCACTGAAAAGGATGAAGATAATTTAGTGAGAATAAGTTTCAAAATATATAAAGCTTTATCAAAAATTTAAGCCCATCGACCAAAGTTGTATTGCATTAAAGCCGAAATTTATTTATGGAAATATATTTAAATTTAAATTCCATTTTATTTCTAATTAATTTAAAAATCCGATTTCAACACAGTTGCGAAGTTTTTAGGTATTATAAGACAAATTTCTCGTTAAAATAATATTCATTAATTGTATTTTTAAGTGCTTCTCTTTTTGTACCTAAACAGTTATTAGCATATTAAAGAATGCTATATTTTTAATAAAAAGATTCCGAAAACTTAGAAATATTAAATTACTTCCTCTTTTAGAGAGAAACGTCTTGAATTTTAGTAACTTTTTCCATGAAAGTACGAGAGTAAAATGTAAAAGCTGCATAAACAAGTACAATGTATTCGATTATGCGTGGGAAACCTTTTCCATTATAAAAAATAATAGTGTGCTGTTTCATTTGGTCGAAATGTTCAAGCGGTTAAAAATTATGTATTGTGTTTCTACTGGCCGATTACTTTCATTTTTAAGACAGGGGACAGTATTTTTTGTAGTGACGGCACCTTTACACAATGGAGCACTAATTGAGCATTCTATTATGACTACAATACAGTAAATATCAAAATTCAAAAAAAATTGTCATATTATTGTATTATCTTGTTCCAGTATGGAGTCTCTTTTTTACTGATTAATGCTAAATATTTATATATATTATTATTTGTGATTAAACGTTTTACTAAATTCTTCAAGAGATTTATATAACGTTACCATTGTTTTTTATCAGAATAATATTTTGGAAAGCTACTTTCTTCAAAATGTTCATGATAGATATAAAACTTTTGGGCATGTAAAATTAATCAACTTTGGTAAAATTTCTATATGAAAACAGAATTAATCACAGTAAAATGAAAACAAAATGAAATTAAAGAAGCAAGGAGCCAATTGGATACTAATGAACAAATTGTTTAATTTTTATTGAAAGTTTCCAATTTTTCGATCTTGTTTTCTCTTGGATTTTTCAGTACTTTAATCATACCCCAAATATTGGGACTATTATTATACATCGAAGTTTGCACCATAGAAATGACACTTAGTGGTCTCACTACTATAATAACAACTGAAGCTTTTAAAAGTTTAAATAAAAATATCCAGATTGATAAATTTATCAATAATTAGAGACATATAAGGGTGCTTATATGAAATCAAAAACACTTAAATAGCAGTTTTTTATCGCTTTTCATTTCATTCTTTTTAATATAATATGATATAAAAAGATAATTGAATGGCACACTTTTATTAATGAGTTATTAGGGAAAAAAATCATAATAATAAATGGAAAACACTTAAAGTATATTGGAATCTAATATTTTTTTATCGATTAAAATTTCTCAAAATTTACTACTTCAATTGCTTTTAACTATTTTTTAATGGTACAGAATTTACAGAATCGAAATTACTGCTCACAAAAAAGTCGTTTGTAAGTAAATTCTAAACATTTACGTCATAAGATTTTGTGATGGTACAATGGTGTCTGTTAAAATTTCAATTAATATGGTATGCTCACCTTAAATTCAATTAGTTTCAATAAAAAAAACAATGCAAAATGAAAAAAAAAAACAATGCAACAATAAAAAAAACAAAACAAACAATAAAAAAAAATGATTTTAAGATTCAAATGAATTTTATGTTCTTAGAAATCAACTAGAAATATTTTAATCTCATATATATTTTCAAAACTCATTAAGATTATTTTCTTTAAAATATATTAAACATTTTATTTTAAATAATTAAATAAATATATTAGATAATAATATAATATTTATTTAATTATTTAAAATAAAATGTTAACATTATTAACATTAATAAATATTTGTTTTGTAAATAATGAAGGGAAATAAATTTGCACATAAACGAAAATTTGAATAGATCTGTTTGAGTGAAAAATATACAAACTCAACAAAGTAAATTTATTTATTTTATTTATTTTTATAAGATTTTTTTCTGTGGAAAATATAGATGATAGAGAAGCTTATTTGAATTATTATGTAAATCAAGTGTTCCTTTTAACTGCTGAGAAATGTAAATTGCTCAGTTAAGGAAATCTGCTTGAAGCAGTTCAATTTATAGTTCTTTAATACGGTTTTACAATACCTCATTTCATTTCAGCGTTTGAATTGACAACTTTTCCATTATTAGTGCCTGTGATCAAAATACAAAGAGGCTACAATTTTAATTTTTAAATTTTGTTGGCATACAGTTTTGCATTTCCGTGTTACGATATAATTATTATTTTTTTAAACATAATAATGATATAACTCTTCTTCAAATAATATTAAATTCCATATTCTTTAAATATAAGGGGCTTTAAAAGTTTATTTCAGAACTAAAAGATATTAAAAATATTAACTGGTAGTTTGCCGAGAAAATATTATTTAAGTGAACAGAGAAAGCTGTATATATATATATATATATATATATATATATATATATATATATATATATATATATATATATATATATATATATATATATATATATATATATATATATATATATATATATATATATACAAGTTTAAAATAAAGAGAAATAATGATTCAATATGTATGTTGAATCATTATTTCTCTTTATTTTAAACTTATTTAATTGTTTATTAAATATCTTTAATTATTAATTCAATTAAGATTCAAATTACTTAATTATTAACTGAAAAACTAATAATTAATATTCACACATTCCTTAATTATTTTTTTCTAATGGCAGATTGTAGACAGTTACAACTGCAACTGAGTCTATTAATCTATTGTTCCCTGATACCCAAGAAACTGGCCAGAAACAGCGACCTCTTAGCCACCGGGGCGTTGCCCCGGGTGCACCACAGAGGGTGGGCCACCATCGCACCCTCACACATACCATAGGGACCCGTTTATAGGGTAGGCATCATTCATACTTCATTCACACACACAAGGAAAAGACAAAGACAGGATAGAGAGAGAAAAAGTAAAAAGATGCCTGAACCAGGATTTGAAGCCAGGACCTCCCTATCCGTAGTCAAACACGCTGACCCCTAGACAAGTTGGCTGGCAATTCCTTAATTATTAATTGTTGTTTTTTTATAACTAAATGAATTTTAGTTTCGTTAAATATTATTCTGACGTATTACCAAAAACATTTTCAATTTTTTATTATAATTTGCGTTTTACTCTTAAATGAAATTATATATTTGCTTCTATTGTTCTAAAAAAATTCCACAGCATCAAGTTTTGTGATTTTCTAGGAACTATTTAAGATTCAAGTTTCTTTTGGTGAATCTGACGCTTATAAAAATCCTGTATCAGATAGAGATTGTTTCATAAAAGTCGGAAGTATTAAAAATCAAAATCTAAAAATAAACCTAAAATTCCCGACTTTATTCTTTGACACAATATTTCTCCTCATCGTATGACGTGGGGTTCGTAAAGTAGATATCATTCAATCTACTTTAAAAAGCTAAATAAGAACTTTTTTCGGATAATCCCTCAAAGAATCCTTGGAAAACGAAATAATGTTAGAACTTAAATTGAGATTTCTCCGATGGTTCTTCTCTTTGAAAGTTGAAAAAACAAAAAATCACATGATTCTCGGTTTCAGATATAAAGTAGTTGCGACATGGGATTAATATTTTATTTACTTAAATGTCACTGAATATTCCATAGAGATGCTTAAGCATTTATTTTGCTAAAATCTGACACTATGTTTAAATCAGTCGACCCCCATAGAAAATTTAGTAACAGAACGTCATTTCTTGAAATCGCATCTTGCTGCTAAAAGTTTCTTTTTTAAATATTTATTTTTGTAAGCATTTTAATAAATCACCCATTTTTGGTATATTTTTCATTATAACATTAAAATGTTACTACACAATACAATTAAATAACATTTTTTCGTATTAAATATGAATAAAATTAAAATTAAAGAAATAATATTTTATGACTAATTTATCCATTTCAAAATCGAATCTTTTTCCATTTTAAAAACTATGTTGTCTTTAAGTACATTTAATATTAAAAAAAATCTTCTGAAACTTGCTATTTAGTTCTGAAGTGTATTCCATCACAAGAATTCAGTATTCTCACAGTATATATGGAACAAGAAATAAAGCCTACGCTTTTATAAAGTTTTGTAATATGTTTTTAATACTATTTTAATTTTAAAATATCTGAAAAATTATTCATTTAATTTTAAAGTGTTGCTAACAAAAGACAAAAAATTATTTTAAAAATATGTTGAATTTAATTCATATGACTTTAAAAAACTTATAAAATTATCCCACACCGAAAACCATATTTCCCATTACACTACTAAACTACCTTTGAAATGAATTCCTCGGAATTTATCTTTGTGGAATTATTAATGAGAAAGTGTTAAGCTTGTGTGATTTAATCAACTCCGAAAATGAAGGATGAGAGGCATTAATAAGATTAACGACAAATTCCATCCAAATATTTATCAAGGGATACATTGATTACGATGATCTTGAATTGTGTGACGCATCTTAAATATGCAGAGCAAGTCTCTGGCTCTACAGAGGGAAAAAGCCACCTCATTTCCGCAGTTTGAAATCGAGAACGAAATGATGACGTATCTGCCAAGAACAGAATGAGGCGTAGAGTTGCTCAGTTACTTTGAACTTGATGAATATGGATAGACGTATCAAGACTGCTTTAATCAGACCCCTTTATTGCATTATGGATAGATATCTACAAAATCGGTGAATGAATAGTTTTCCAGTGATTCTAACCCTTGTGTGTGTACGTTTTTCCATGTACATACATGCGGATATATATATATATATATATATATATATATATATATATATATATATATATATATATATATATATATATATATATATGTATGTACGTATGTATGTATGTACGTATGTATGTATGTATGTATGTATGTATGTATGTATGTATGTATGCTCCTTTAATTTTTACTTATTACTTCTTCCTGTTTCTCATAGGCTAATATGCTTAATTTAATAGCTTGAATTATTATAATAATTCTATATAATTAATGTAACTTATATGATTAATTCGTCGATCCACACAATTTTATTATTTATTATAACTTACATATGTTAAAAACAAAGAAAATTCATGTTTCAATAAAGATAACATAGAATCTCAACCAAAGTTTTATTACCATAAAAAATAAAATATGAGAGAGAGAGAGATGCTATGTATACACAAAATTATTTACAGCTTTCCTTGTGATAAGAACTAATATTTAGGCCTAGAGTCATTTCTAGGCTATAAAAA
The DNA here is from genome assembly GCA_030067965.1 of Latrodectus elegans. Taxonomy (NCBI): domain Eukaryota; kingdom Metazoa; phylum Arthropoda; class Arachnida; order Araneae; family Theridiidae; genus Latrodectus; species Latrodectus elegans. The sequence continues at coordinate 61,921,388 of CM057821.1, read as the reverse complement.
AGCTTATCATTTTAATCAGCTTCCTCCAATATACCTCCGTTGATTTCCTCTGAAAAGTTCTTTTCTTTAAACTCCCAGATAAACAAATTAATAGGCCAGAATTTTTGTCATTCTCTTTGATAATTAGATTTTGCCCAAATTAAACGTTGGTTCCTCACTCGTTTGAACTGAAATGTAAATATCATTTACATTTCATAAAAGCTGTGTGTGTGTGTGTGTGTGTGTGTGTGTGTGTGTGTGTGTGTGTGTGTGTGTGTGTGTGTGTGTGTGTGTGTGTGTGTGTGTGTGTGTGTGTGTGTGTGTGTGTGTGTGTGTGTGTGTGTGTGTGTGTGTGTGTGTGTGTGTGTGTGTGTGTGTGTGTGTGTGTGTGTGTGTGTGTGTGTGTGTGTGTGTGTGTGTGTGATATGTTATATGTTTATTCCATCAAAACATAGCTCACTTCGTGAGTAGCAATTTCAGATGCAATTCCGTGATATATTTAACATTTGTTTCCAATCATAGCAAGGTGATATTTTCTTCCAATTTGGCCTGGCAAATTCACAGGTCAGTTAACCAACTTATTTCAAAAGTTGGAGATACCTTTTAAATCAACATAACCAATCAATCCGAAGGTTCTGAATACAGTTAAGATTCGGATTATTGGTGGAATAGTGAACTCACACTGCAATTCATTCTTGTAATATCAAGCCTTCGGAATATAACAACTTGGTGTATTCGTCTTGAAACTACTTATTATCGATTTCATAAAACTGTACCACTGTAAGAAGGGCATGATCATCTAAAATAATGTGGTAAGTCATAGTGCTTAGCTACAAGCATGCAGGTCATGACCTGCATGCTTCTAGCTCAAGGATGCAGGTCAGGTATGGAGAAACATAAGAAATACAGTAAAATAACTATCTTGACTCCACGCATGTTCACTATTGGCATAACAGGTACAAAGGGTGTCCGAAAATGACCGCATAAACTCTGCACAGCTAGACTCCTCGTTGGGAATACCTATAAACTGATCAAAGAAACATTCCTGTACAATCCATTGTTTACGAGAAAAATGCGAAAAGCAAAATATGACGTCACTTCCGGGGCAGAAAAAAAACACTATATATAGCAAACATCTTCCTTACATCAAGTATATGTCGCAGTAGTCACGAACGGAATATATATATATATATATATATATATATATATATATATAATTCTATTTTTTTTTATTTAATTGCAGGGACTCGGATTACTTTTTTCTTTGAAATAAGACTTGTAATTTTTTGATTAGTTAAAAGAAGTAGAAAGGTTTGAAAGTTTTTTTTTTCTGTACAAATCATAAGAAATGTTTATTGAAATTTTTTCCTCTCCATTTATTAATTAAAGTTTGGAAACGTGAAAGAGAATATCATTTTACTTACGGATACATTGTAAAATTATAAACGGTAATTACATCTTAAAATATGACTCTTGAAATTTTAATTTTTGAGTTTTTTTTTCAACTATTGTTATTTGCTTAGCAGCTGTTAGAAATTAATGGGAAATGGAGAAACAATATAATGAAGTATTAGACTTAGCTTTAATCGCCTTTATTTCAAAATTCTGAGACTAATATAATCATACAGGTGAAATATTATGAGTTGTTTTCTTTATATTTATATCTCCTAAATTCTTGTTAGAAAATAATTTTTTCAGATTCTTTTAATTATCTTAATATCAAAATATTGCAACGAGAATGTGAAAGAAATATTAAGATAATCTGTTTTATTTTATTCGAATTGGATACAAAGCTGCAAATCATTTTTTTTCTTTTTCATTCCTCGGAAAGGATTAGTTTTATTGATTTATTTCTTTGGGAAATTTTGAGTAAGTCTTAGCTTTAGTTTTTTGTTGTTATTTTTCTGAAGATAAAAGAAGTGATATTTAAGGAATCAAATTAATTTCATCTGAAGTTACTGCAAAATTGTAAAAGCTTTTCTTTTTTTCCTATTGTATGAATAATTGCTTTTTCGCCTATATTCTGTAACTAAAGAAATATTAGCCTCATGTTCCATTAATTATTTCATTACAAAATAAAAAGGGTTACATATAAAGATTTTTAAGTGATTACTTTTTAATTTATTGAAAATTGTATTTTTCTTAAATTTCTGAAACTGATTGATCTTGTTCATATATTTTATGATATCATTTGAGGAAATATTAGTTTCAGAGTTTCTATATTAATCTCTATTCTTAAAATAAAGAATTTTTGTGTGAGAGATATTAAAATAATCCACTTGATTTCATTCATATTTGTTAAAACATTTCCATTAAATCCTTTGTTAAAGTATTGGTTATATTAATTCATTTTAAGTTATCAGAAAGAAATAATAATTTCTGCTGTTCTGCTATTTTACAAAAAGTAAGAAACATAGTTATGTTATTTACGTAAAATTTTGAATCTAAGCAGAATATGTTGCATTTTTACATTTTTATTTCCTGCATTTTTACATTTTTATTTGTTGCGTTTTTACATTTTTATTTGTTGCATTTTTACATTTTTATTTGTTGCGTTTTTACATTTTTATTTCTTGCATTTTTACATTTTTATTTGTTGCATTTTTACATTTTTGTTACATTTTTACATTTTTATTTGTTGCATTTTTAATATTTTATTTGTTGCGTTTTTACATTTTTATTTGTTGCATTTTTAATATTTTATTTGTTGCGTTTTTACATTTTTATTTGTTGCATTTTTACATTTTTATTTGTTGCGTTTTTACATTTTTATTTGTTGCCTTTTTACATTTTTATTTGTTGCATTTTTACATTTTTATTTGTTGCCTTTTTACATTTTTATTTGTTGCATTTTTACATTATTACATTTTTATTTACTCATTTCTTAAAATAATAAATTTAGACATTTGTCTAATGTTATTCTTTGTAGAAATACTAATTTAAAATCTTATTAATCATCTTTTGTTAAAAAAAAATAAAGTTTTAAATATATAAATTAGTTCATTACAACCAGCTTTTTTTTAATATTGTTTGTTGATAATTTGTTCTATGCGGTTTTGACTTTTCTTTTTTTATTTGCTTCTGAAAGATTCGTTTATAGCCTATTTAAAAAAAACTTTTAATTACTGTTAATTATTCTTTTTATAAAATAAAAAATTAATATGATAAAAGTTTTAAAATAAATAATTTTTTTTCTTTTAATTTTGTTTCTAAACAACAGATCGTTTTTTGCCACTTCCTGGTATATAGGTTTATATAGAGAAGTTATAAAATGTAAGGTATCTTATGAGAGATTATCATAGTTTTCTTTTACACGGATATCCATCAAGTAATTTTATATTTTACGTACTGCTTCTTAAAGAGTTAATTTAACTCATTCGATATCTTTTGCTATTTGAAAAATTCTCCATTTCAGTTTCATTTGTTGTAAAGAATAAATAAGAATCGAGTTCATTGTACCAAATGTTTTATCTGAGTTAGCTTCTAGACTTAGAATAATATTTCTGTATTCTTAATTATTTATATTCATTGAAGATACTTCACGTCATTGTTCGATAGAATAGATTTTAGTTCCCATGTGCCTTGCAAAACAGAAACAATCATAAATAACAACAACATAAGAATTTAATTTGTATTAAAATTATTAAATATACACCTCGGAAAAACCTTTAACTCCTAATTCTACAAAACAAATAAAACAACGTCGCAAAAAATTATTTACCCATAAGGCACGTAAATTTCAACAATGGCTTATCATCTCACTAGTTACTAGGCAATCCACCTGACTCTTTGTATGGGGAAATCTATATTATTCTCAATCAGAAAATATGTGAAGAATGCTACATGAAATAAATTCCATGCATTGCTATACCGGAGTCAATTTCGGGAAAAAAACAGTGCTCTCGTTTCTGGGAGTGCAGCGTGTGAAAAATGACTTCATTGCATTTAGTTTCACTCTAAATCCATGAAACAATTCGATTTCGAAGGGAAACCACCATATTTCATTTGCACAATGAATTTCATTTTTACAAAAACCTCATCTCTGTCTAAATGGGGGCGTGTCTTGTTGAATCTCTTTCAACAGAGAGATAAAATCAGTACTCGCGTTTGCCCCTTCCCCCTATTTTTCTACTCTATTTAAACATGTATCTTGTTTTTATAAAAGCGATTTTTCCGGACAAAACTAATACCCTTCTTTTTTTTCAGACATGAGTTGAAGTGAGAGAGAAATGATGCTTTGGTCTTTTTTTGTGGGACACTTGATAATGGATATCTATATTTTCTGAAAATTCTTTTGTTTCGCTGCTTTTATTAAAGAACTCAGTTTATCGAAGCATACTTTGCAGTTCTTCTCAATCAAATATCCGAAGGGTTCGAAACAAGTTATAATTACTGAGTACCACAAGGGGAGTTGCATCTGAGTAAGTACTTTTTATAATACTAACATGTGATATACTTTAAAATAGATAAAGAAAGGAGAAAGTATACTCTGAAAACAATTTTTTTAGATATAATAAAAATATATTGTGGTAGTTACATATTTTATGATATATTTTTGCATAAATTTCTTATTATTTATAAATATATTATATCTAATTTCCAAAAACAGTTATTGTAGCATGGAATTTTTATTGTTGGATTGTTGAATAATACTGAACTTAAAGCAAAAGTTTGCTTACCGTATATAAGTGGTTCTGCTTCTTCTTTAATAGCGTAACAGCCTATTACAGCTCTTAGTTGCCTCTACATCACGCCTTTTCCTACCCAGTCTGACCAGTGCGACGCTTTGATAGTTCTTAACTTTCCGTAGCTTGGGGTCATTCTCAGTGTCAACGAGCCATCTTGTTGGTGGTCTTCCTCCGGCACGGGATCCTTCGGGGTTCTTAAGCGTTGGTATTCTACTGGGGTTGCTTTCCCTGCTTCTCCAGACATGGTCAAGCCATCTTAGCCTGTTGATTCTGATAACCTGCGTAATCTTGGGCTGATTATACAGCCTATACAAATCAAAATTATATCTGGTTCACCAGCAACCCTGTTCCTGTACAGGCTCATAGATAGTTCTTAATACCTTCCTTTCAAATATTTTCAGGGTACAAAAGTGGTTACAAAATGATAATTAAAAATTTGGGGTTGAACGAAAATCAAGCATGACTTTAATTATTTATTTTTCAATTATTTTATTAGTTCGATAAGAGGAATATTAAGCAAAGATTTTCCAATTCCTGATTCAAAATATTTCCATTTGCTTTAGTTTCTTATTTTTCTATTATTTTTTCAGCTTAGTAAAAAATATAATGCAAATAGTTCTCTACAAGTATATTGATAATTCATAAAATTATTTTAATAGAAAATTATCAAAATAGCTATTTTGGTGTTAGTTATACAAACTCATTTTACATACCATGAAAAAAATGGAACTTAAATTTATAATAAACGTTCGAAGTACCTACAGGAAATTAATTAAAATTTGACTTTGCACAAATGACTTCAAATGAAAAACTTTAAGATTTCTGGTATGAATTCATGTGTCTCCACAGCATTTGCAAATTTTAGATCAAAAACTGCTTGGAAATTATTTTTATAAACTTAATTTCCAAACAATTTTTTAAAATAAAAATTTAAAAAATGTATTAAAATTTAAAAACAAAAGAAAAAATTTAATGAATTTTAAATAAATGCTAGGGAATGCGATATTTATGGATTTATGGACACACACACACACATTTGTTGTTAGTTCAATATTAAGCATCACTTCACGAATTTCGCGTCACAAAACATAACTTCAAAGGTGAGTCAGATATACCACCTTACAGATAAGGATGTTAAATTTAAACACATCAAATATCTTATAGATATCAAAACTTTATTGAATGTGGTCATTTCTGTTAATATAGCGCCTTTTTAGTATCTACTAAAAACTTACAACTCTCCTTTGGTAATTTTAGTCCATAAACAGTCGGGGTTTTTTTAATTTAGTTTTAATATACAGCTTGACGTTTCGTTATGAAAGTTGTGTATCAAAACAAAATTCATGTATTATGAGCCATATTATCTCATTCTCTCTCTAGTTGCTTTAAAATGATTTTTACAATGGGACATTTACCTTTAAAAGTTCTTAATACAAAATGTTACAATTGGTAAATGCTTGCATATGCAAATAATAAAAAGTTTGATGCAATAAACAAAGTTTATGTAAAGCTACGGATATCGCAAGCTGTTGTTAGATCTTACATTGTTGCTACAATGACAAATTATCAAAAATTAAACGAATTTAAATCCATCATCATTGTCCGCGCTAACGAACCTGAACGAACTGAACCATAAATACCAACAAATGATGAAGTATCAAATCTTCCACAGGCAGCGATGTGGTCTGAAAAAGTCCTTAAGAGGATGAGATCGTCGGAAACTGCAGATAATTCTTAAGAAAAAAATATATGCTCACACTTTTTCACATTGCTGCAGATTTCAGTGCTGGAGCATCAACAGGACGTAGTGTGCGAATTGTTCAGCGGATGATGTTCATATGGTTTTTCTTATAGGATTCTAATGCATTATTTTAAGCACAACCCTGAACTACATGCCAAGATATGAATATTGTTAAGTAAATTTGGATTTCGTTGAAACACGTTACCACTTAAAAGTTCTCTCCTGAAACACATTCCAATGCAATTATTGTTTACCATTTATGACTCATGGTAATAACTGGCTCCATGATGCATTCAGATGTACATCGTGTCAATGTCTTATAATATTGGGTAATGGGGGAACTTGGTAAATGGCAAGATTTTAGAAAATGTACAAGTTTTACGAATGCTTTAGTGCACATGTATAGTCAATAAATGTGTGTGTATCTGAGAATATTTTTTGTAGCAACTAAAACAACATCTGTCTTAGATAAAAAAAAATCATAATACTACTAAAATGCTGTCCTTATTTTGTAAAAATATTTTACGTATATCGTACTTAAATATTTATCTGTCATTGCAATTTATTTTGCTTTCACTAAAAGAGAAAAGTAATCTTTAAACATCTATTATTCAAGTAAATATAACACACTTAAGGATATCACTAACGAGAGCGAGATTTATAAATGTTTAATCACGGTGACAATCATTAATAATCATTTACTCGTTAACATCTTTTAATAATTTTTAATCCGAGATAATTTTTAAAATACGGTAGTATTTTTTTCACTTCTTTTCATTATTTCCCATTAAGCTCCTTATTACAGGAAATTTCAGATTGATTAAAAGAAGTTAAAAGTAATTCAAATAATATATATATATATATATATATATATATATATATATATAACATAAGCACACCTTCTGTTTGAAATTTATATTTCTTTTTGTAAGCATTCAAATATATCCATTGTTTTTTAAAATGTTCTTGTGCTGCAAGAAAAATATTTCATATTATAATGTAGTTTTAATCAAAAAAATTTTAATTTCTCAAAAATATACCAATTATTCTAAATAAAAATTTAAGAAAAGAAAATTTGGAAAATAATTAAATATTTATGCATGCAATTTATTATTTTCATTATCATATATTGTAAATGTTTATCCAAAAGTAATGATACTCGTAAAAACTAATATACAACAATACAAATAAATGTTTTTAAGTTCAAGAAATAGTGTGCAGTATTAAATAATAATATATATATTACTAGAAAATTATTAAAAAGATGATTTTTATTTCCGTATATGCATCCATTTCGATAATTTTATTTTTATTCACATTTACGATAAATTAATTTTTCATTTTGTAAATATTTACGATAAAATTTAAAACTAAATTTTAAAAATCATAATAAAATTTTAAGCTTTCAATGAAAAATATTTCTTTATCTGTCTGTAAGCAACAATAGGATTAAATATTAAATAATTATTTCTTACGTTAACAGCATATAAACCATTTAGCATTTATTTTAATTTTAAAGTTATATTAATAACTACGATAAAAAATTATAGAAAAAGTATATTTTTTAGCAATTTATTATTATTAAATTGACTGAAAATTATTTTAAACTAATTTTATGGTATTTTAAACTGTACGTTCTGTGTGAATGTTGAAAACAAAACTTGCAATATTCTAAGAATTCTAATTACAAAATAATATAGCCGAATGGGCTTTGCTCTGTTTCAGAATTAGAAGCAACAACATATTTGCAAATGAACTGAAATTAAAATTACAACACTCTCCAAGTTAATCTATGTCATTTTTTCAATTCATATCAAAATTGAGAAGAAAGTAAAAATAGTAAGAGAAAAAATTGTTTTTAATCCAGAATTATCCTCTTTACAGATTACTGTGATGATTTTGATTTGAAACGAATGAAATAACAAAACTTATACCAAGCACGCATTAGAAATGATGAAAATTTTCAAATTGGTTCTTCCGGACAATGCAGACTAAAATCTATGCAAACTGATAATCTTAGAGTACAGTAAAGTTGTACGTTAAAATATCTCTTTGAATGCCGCCTACTTTACTTTCAAGAAAAAGAAATGATAATATGTGGAAAATAAGGTGAAGGGTGTTAAGTAAGTCTGTTTTAAAAAAATATGGAAAATTTCTACAATAAAATGTCCTTAGAAATGATTTAATCCACCAATTATTTAGTGTTAAAGTGATTTTTAAAAGAAAATACTCAGCCTTAAGGCTGAGTGACAAAATTCGCAGAAAATGTGCTTGTGACAACTGCGTCTGATAAAAGTTGTTTCACTCCCTGAAATGATTCAATATGTGAAACAGGTAAAATATTTAAATTAGGCCTTGAGGAGAAATTCTCTAAAGAAAAATTTCTTTTTAAAGATGATCAAAACTGGCATTTCAATAAAAATTTATTCAATACAAAATATTTGCCAACGTAGCTATAAATAAAATTTGAAAACAATTGCTAAATAAAGATCGAGATGTTGGACTGAAACAACTAATCAGCGGGGTGATCGAAAGGTTTCAACAATAATATGCACTTAAAATATGATATATACTTGCTCAATAAAAGGACTTGTTATCCAAGTAACGATTTCATGGGGAAGAATATGAAATGGGGAAAATATGAAATGATTTCATTGTTTGAAATATATTTATCCGTAACCATTAAAATCATTTTTCCAGGTTAAATATTTTGGTTACGATTGAATTTTATTATAAATTTGTTGTTGTTACTTATGACACTTGGACAAGCCTATTCCCCGTATTTAAGTCTTTAGGAGCGTCTTTCGTTTTAATCAGAGCACCACGAATGTGAAAGTACATCTTTGCTCTTTAAATCCTCCGATAGATGGAACTACCAGAGTATCATTTCCCTCAATTTTGACATTGATCTGAAGCGGGAGGAAATTTTCACCAGATCATTGTAACCTTGGTAACTGCTCAAATTTTTTCATGATATAATGTTAGATTAATTATTGTATAGCATTATCCATTATTACTACTGAATTTACAATGGAATATGTTATTATTTTAGCAAGTAAATTATTTTTATAATGAAATTAACAATTTTTATGATTACAATGTCTTTTTTTTGTTAATTTGTTATATAATGTAAATAACTTAGCATCATCTTTCGAAATAGTGCTACTTCGAGAAAAGTTTACGATGAATTTTAAGTTATAAATACTAATAATCTTACATATGAAAAACGCTTATAATAATAATGTTAATAACATATGAGTTAATTGATGGCAATTTTATTGCAAAAAAATGCATTCAATCAGATGCATTAATCGAATCAATAGTCTAATTTATGTACTAAAAAACCATACCACGAACCCTTCAACTTCCAGTTCGGCAAAAGTGTTTGTGGAGCATTCTAAAATAGCAACAGATGATAAAGTTAACTATCAAACGTTTCGTGGTTTCAAATCATGACCAAATCATGATCACCGACGAAATCAGAGTTGGCAGCCGATTCAAATAATATGGGAAAAATTACATAAAACTTAAGAAAAGTTAACTTTTATAGAAACTAATAGCACATTGATTTCTGATGATGATTTTGCTGAACACGTTACGCTAGAACACATCCTTGAGTGCCTGGGGCTATCCAAGAATGATTTATGTAATGATCCTTTGATGTTTCTTGATTTTTTGGAGGTGTTTAACGTAATGGACCTGGATTAGCGCTGCTGGCCAAAATGGGCATGAAACAACAACACAATTACACACTGATTTCTGTAATATCATCACTTATATCATGGTATCAATAATTCAAAATGATGTGGTTCTAGGATCATGATTCAAATTGCTCTTAATCATATAAAGAGATTGAAACCTAAGCTGGCACTTTCTTCTTCCCATATCGAGAGACAGACGCTAAAGTATACGAATATTTAATATGCATAGACCCTTTTGGAAGCCGCCCACACAATGATCTTTAATAACATCATAATTAAATTTCATTATTTTGAATTGTGATAAAAGAACGGAGTTGAAATCTGACCTGAAATCAACCTTTCCTTCTCAAATTAGAAAAAAATATAATAATCTAAAAACATTAAATGGGCATAAGTCTCCTTAGTGCAAGAATTTCTGTAATATTTCAATTAAATCATATATGTTATAATAATATGGTGATCTTTGAATGGATTAAAGTGGCGGTCACGTTTTTTTCTGAACAGACTAAGCTACACACAAACATTAATGTTTTGAGCACACACACACACATAGAAACTTATATTAATTATAGTGCAGAATATTAGGATTAATCCTCATAACATGCCTATTTAAATGTGTATTTAATAGAAATTTTGTTACACTTACTCTGTATCTAAATCGGAAGAATTTAATCGAATTGCCCCCAAAATAAACCAACAAATTGCTGTTGTCGTATGCCAATTAGGCTGGCATTATGGGGTGCGCTGCATCACTTTTCCAACTGAACCATATTTTGGTGTGGAGTCCAACTTCCTCAGTACACACATGCCATAGGTACCCATTTATAGGGTAGGCAACCAATCACAACTCAAGGAAAGGACAAAGAATAGATAAAGTACATCCACGCTCAAATCGGGATTCAAACCCAGGACCTCCCTATCTTCACTCAGGCATTCTGACCACTAGACAAGTTGGAAGACAAATCGATAGTTTTTAGCATTTAGTGAACCAGATTAATCCAATTAAATAAGAGCTCATAATAAATTGAAATAAGAAAAAAATTATTTAAATTTTTTCAGCAAAAAAAATCAAGAAAATGCCAAAAAAAAGATTGGAAAATATTTGCTGAGTAGTATATTATCATTTCATGATATTTATATCAAATTTTATTTTCTATTAATGATTTTGAGTAAGAACACTCAAAAATTACATGCCATATGTTTTAAAAAAATTATAACTTGGAAACATTTTAAGCGTGTAAAAATGAATTATATCTATTTTTCCAAAATGTCTCATAAGCTATTGACTTAAGCCCACCCCATTTCCTCTTTTCCTAGGTTATTTAGTTTCGCTCTGTTGCTTTTATGAAAACGGCAAATTGTGAGAAAAAGCTGTCTCTTGTGACCTAAATACAGATTACTTTTTCCATAAGATTTTTTTTTAAAAATATGACCTTTAAGAATCAATTCCTTTGGAGACCTTATGATAATGTGTTTTTTCAGATTAAATAATACCTATAGAGTTCAATTTTAAAGTGGTGAAATTCGAGGTAGAAAATTCCTCGGTATAACGAAAATTTATTCATAATGTCTTTGAAAGTTCCATTGCATAAAATTTTTTAATTTTGTAAAAAATAATACTGCATTAAAACTTTCATTGTCATCGAAAGCGGTAGAATTACATCTTTCTTTATTGGAAACATACATGTAATTCTTCAAATAAAGAAAGAATTAAACTATTTCGTTCATTTGCACAAAAATATAAGAAATTAATTTCAATATATATTTTTCCATTGATGTGCTCTCTTTTGCAACTCAATATTCACTACATTTAACGGTACCATTTATGTGTGGTTATTATTAACGTACACGGCAGTGTTAGTTGCAATGATCATGAGTTCCCATCCCACTTCAATCTTGAATTTTTCACCATGGCATTGTAAAGAAATCAGTTTGTTTGGTTTTCAATAACACCAGTCATTTCCTGAATTCCACTGCTAATTAGATAAGTAGTTACAATTTAAAGTGGATTTCCAACTACTACAAGTACCGAAGCCTGAAATGGGATTTGAACCCATGAACTCTTAAACCGAAAACCAAGAAACTAATCCTTCGGCATTCTTATTGGTACGTTATGGCTTGGAAACTATTCTAAGAGTTTTTTCAATATCTACCACGTATTATTGAACAGAGGATTTTATTGATTATTGGCTATATTTATGTGCCGCAAGGGAGAAAACCCGGAAATCTCTCCACCAAGTTCCTATATTGACTGATGTGGATACAAGTAGTTGAAATGCAACTATATATTAAATATTATGAATCGAAGTTTCCACCCAATGTTTGATTTGGTGGTGTTTGATTCCACTCTTAATAGTAGTACAGTACCAAAAAATTTCAATAAATGAAAATTAAAAAGTTCAGATATATCTGGACATATTATACCACATATTTGGATGCTATAGATGGATGGGTTATATGTGGTTGGATATAGCTATATGCTATATCTGGATATATCTGCATGGTTAGAGATATATTTGAATATAATATGAAATGAAATGCATTTAAATAAGTTTTTTTTTTTACTTTTATATTCATTATTTTCAAAAGAGTATAGATAATATACAATAAAAATAATTTAATATTCATAATGTACACTTTTATCACTAAGCATTACTGAAAACTATTACAATGAGAAATGTAAAGCATTCATAATGTATCAGAACCCAATGCTTTATGGATTGAAATTTCTTAAAATTCACTATCTTGATAGAGAATTTTCAAAAATGAAATTATTGATGATAAAAAAATATATATAAATTGCTAAACTTTAAAAACTTAATCTGAAATTTCTTTGATTCCGAAATGTAAGCTCTTCTAAAATACTTAACTACAGGGTATTTTTGTATTAAATTCAATAACTTTAAAATAGTTTTTTTTCCTATGTTTTTACGATTCAATTCATTTTTGTAGTATTCCTGAAACCTAACTGGAAATATTTTGACCTTAAAAATGTATTTTCTAAACATTGTAAAACATTTTTCCTTAAGATAGGTTTAAAGAGTATTATTTTAAATCATTAACGAAATCTCATGGGATTACCTGTCGGGAACTGAAGTCAATATACATTTGTTTTGCAAACTATAAAGGAAAGAAAATTTGCATAAAAAAATAATTATGAACAATTATATGGGTGAAAAATATATAAATATAAGAAAAAGAAACTAAAAATAATTTTTATTTAAAAAACCTTCTGCCGAGATTAAAAAGTTAGCTGCTTAGAATTACAGTATAGTAAAGATTTTTCTAATTGCTATAAAATGTAAATTGTTTAATTAAAGAAAGCTGAGACAATACAATTAAGAGTTCTGTAATCACAGTTTTACAATAACTCATTTCATTTAATCTTCATGGTTGATCAGCTTTCTTTTATTAGCCTCAATATGTACATAACCAATTTAACATGATATAATACAATTTTCATTTAAAAAAATTTGAAATGTATTTTTATTTCTGTTTTAGGATATTTTTTTAAATTAACAATTATACAGGTGTTTTGAATACGACATTAAATTTAATATACTTTAAATAATAGTAGACTTATAAATATAGTTTTAAATCTAAATAATTAAAGCTCAATAGAAATTTATATATAAATATACCGATAGATATAGATATATAGATTTTGTTGAAGTGAAACTCGGTAATTTCATAAAAACTCCGAATGAAAACCAGTTTCGCTTTTAAAAATTGAATGAAAGAGACAACGATTCAAAACAAATATAATAAAACTTAATAATTTATTTTAGCAACTTAATAACAAGAGAAATTTACATTTACAATTAAATCATTCTCTATTGAATAATTGATGAAATTATAACTTTAAATTTCCTTTGTGAAACATTTTTCACAATAATATATCATAACTAAATTTGACGAGGCGGATTCAGAACGAGAGATTGGATTTTCCCCTTTTAGAAGTAGTATTATGGTGTCTCCTATAGTCACAATGGCTTTGCCGTTCTCCGGTGTCGATGATTCTCTTTTCTCATCCACTTCCCGTTCTCTACTCGTCATCTTCGCTTTCCATTTCCATCAGCAGGTATTTCGACATCTCGCTTGGCTTACTCATTCCTTAGGAGATTTCTCTTTTTTCTTTGGTATTTCTCATCAGAATTTGTCGGACATCTTTAACTCCATTCAGGAAAGTCGAGACAGGGCTTCGACTGGACAGGGCAGTAGTACTCCGCTTACAACTAATATCTTTCAGATACTCTCATTCTGCTCAATGGGATTCAATCATCTCCTCTTGCTCTAGTCTCAATCGTGGACCCCTTTTTTCTGTGTCTTATACTTTTTAGATGCAGTTTTTAATTCTTAATAATGCTCATCTTGGCTCCTCCTCTTTACACCACTAGTTCTCTAAAGTTCTATAGTTCCTCCTATACTTCTATGGGATAGGTTAGAATTCTTTCCCTTTCAATCCCGATTGGTCAGATTTACATGTAAAAGATATCATAAAACACAAACGCTCTTGAAATTTTCTCAAGACCACCCATCCGTTCCAAAAGGAACAATTTATTCTTTTATTTACATCCTTTCCTTTATGTTCTATCAGCATAGTTTGAAAGGAAAAGAGAAAAAACTCTTAAATTTAAAGTGACAATAAAAATCTAAATATCTATTTTCTCATGGTTTGGTTATGTCGTTTTACGCAATGATATATATATATATATATATATATATATATATATATATATATATATATATATATATATATATATATATATATATATATATATATATATATATATATATATATATATATATATATACACTGAATTACTTTTTCCTATCTACAGAATTTTTTAAATCATATGCAAATACTAATAATCGATTACTCAATTATGATCTTGCTCAATTATGATGAAAAAATACTTGTGTGGTAAAATGAATCACTGGAAACCGACTGAAAATAAGATATTATTACAATATAAAATATTCAAATATACGTATAAAAATATTCTGCAACATTTTAAAAATGTATCTCTGAATGAGTTATATATTTGGAAAAATAAGATTATAAACGCAATAAAAACTTTACTAAAACTATCACTTTCCTTAGAACCGGTCACTATCGAGATATGAAGACCTAGAAAGATGGCAGCAGAAACTACCGTCTCTGCATTCATTGCGATAGTATCCCACTAGCAACACCAAGACACGTTTTTTACTTCCATCCCATTTTGAGATCTCTGGCTCAGCTAGGAGGATTCCCTTCCCCATTGACATAGAAAAGAGTATACCGCGAAAACGTAGAGGAGATAGCCAGCTTTGTTCTTCACACTCATGGTAATATTTAGTTCTCCCCATAGACATGACACCAACCAACCAATAAAGTAAGATAATACAAAATTTCAACTTATAAATGCTATTTTTGAATTAAAAAAAGCTGGTGTAATACATTTGTATTGTTATAAGCTCAAGGTGATTCAGAGGTATAGCGAGGTTCATCTAATTTACAAATCTCATGCCGGTCATTGTTGAAAAGCGGTGTTATGTTTCTATTTTCTGGTAATGCATCCGTGAAAGTGTGAAATGAAGGGTTTATTAAGATACTTGAATTTAGTTTATTACCTAAGAGATATTTCCACGGTGGTAAAACAGCCTCTTAATAGCTTTCTGCTGTTAGGCTTTCCATCATTACATTTTTATGTAATATCACTGCAAATATTATTCATTAATTCAATAAGTGGCTAAACTGTAGGACCATGTTCTTCGAAGTGGAAGATCTCTCCAATTTCTGTTAATTAATGGGTATAATGTTTCTTTTTTTCGTGTGCCCACCTGTTTGTATGAACATTTCTAAGTCTTCTGGGTTTTAGTCAAATAACAGATACGATTTTGGCCACATGTCTACAAAAAGTCGTTTTCGTGACACATTTCGAGTTGTTACTCAAGTGCAACAGCTTTTCAACTGTACCAGCAAATTCAAGTGCTTAAAATATCCTCTATTTAATTATTCTTTATTAATATCCTCTATTTAATTTCAATGTTTAGAATATCTCTAATTTATCAAGAGACTGATCCAGATAAATTGAGATTATTGAATAAATTGAATAATGATTGATATTAGATAAATTGAATTGAATTTCCTTTCTGTGAAATTAAAGACCGAAATCGAAAAACCATTATATATATATATATATATATATATATATATATATATATATATATATATATATATATATATATACCGGGTGATCCAAAAGTCAGGATGAATTTTAAAAATGAATAATTCGAAAACGAATATCACCATACAAAGATGCGGTTTGCACCAAACGGATGGAAAAAAAACCGAGTTTTGTGTGGCAATGAAAAAATAGTTCTGTTGGTGACCAACAGATGGAGCTGTCGGATTTCTGATGTTGGATTATGCAAAGCAACAAACGATATAATAAGAAGCAACTGCAGCAGGTAATGGTAGTCGAAGCTGGTATGCATCGAAATGCTGTCCATAGTTGAGAAAGCCCTCTTAGTTAAACTGTTTTATAAGAATTCGGAAAGTGCAATGACGGCATTGCGAGCATATCGCTACATGAAGGGTGTGCGAGATTGCAAAGGAGAAATAACGTCTTCTGCATTGAACAAAATTGTGAAAAAATTTGAAGCTACTGGTTCATTGGCGTCACGTCAAAGAAGTGGACATCCCTCAACTGTAGCTGCTGTTGCCACGACAGTGGAGCAGATGGTGCAAGCCATGTCGGTGGTTGCTGCACATGGGGAGTGCAGTGCTCAAGAAGTTTCAAGGCAGACAGGAGTGTCGTACGGAAATGTCTGGAAAGCGTTTCGAGTAACTTTGCAACGGTATCCCTACAAGTTGCAACATAACCAAGAACTGACTTCGACTCTCGCCGACATTTTGCGAATTTGGTCTTCAATAAGATGTAATAACAGCACGATTGGCTTCACACTATGCTTTAGACAGATGAAGTACATTTCACACTCTCTGGCGCTGTTAACACCTACAATTATCGAGAGTGGAACACAAAAAATCCACATGCATTTGTTGAGGTACCCTTGCAACAGCCTAAAGTGACAGTCTGGTGTGGCTTATCTGCTGATTTCATAATTGGTCCATTTTTTTTTTTCGAGGAAGTCACACAGACAGGTTTCCAAACAGTTTCTGCAACCGGTAAGCGATATCTAGCACTGTTATAGAACAGCATTATTTTTGGACTGCAAGCGCGACAGGCACTCCAAACAGGTACTTTTATGCAAGATGGAGCACCACCTCATATTGCTCTGCCTGTGCCACGCCTGCTACGCTCAGCATTTGGGGAGGATCGCATTATCAGTCGCAACTTTAATCACGCATGGCCTCCAAGATCTCCCGATCTCACACCCTGTGACTTTTGTCTGTGGGGCTTCTTGAAGTCAAAAGTGTACCGCGACCAACCGGCATCACTAACGGCACTGAAAGATGCCATCCACCAAAATGTGTCTACCATAATGCAAGAAATGCTACTAAATGCTGTGAATGGTGTGGTGACTCGTCTCACAGCTTTACTTCTGGATGATGAACAGCACATTGAACATTTACTGTAGTAGGAACTAATTAACTGTAATTAATCTGACTTCATTAATCATTTTTTCATTTGTAAATCACCTTTTGTTGCAATAAAACACAATAGCGCCATCTGTTGGTCGCCAACAGAACTATTTTTTGTTGCTACACAAAACCCGGTTTTTTTTCCATCCGTTTGGTGCAAACCATATCTTTGTATCGTGATTCGTTTTCGAATTATTAATTTTAATTAAAGTTCATCCTGACATTTGTATCACCCGGTATATATATATATATATATATATATATATATATATATATCTATATATATATATATATATATATATATATATATATATATATATATATATATATATATATATATTTATGTACTTATGTTAAGTTAAAATGATCTCACAACGAAAAATAGAGAGTCTTTTCTTTTATAAGTCATCATTTTGAATACCTAAATTCTATCATTAACTTAAGTGATACACATCCTGATTCATTAAATTATGTATGAAGAGAACGTATAAATTATTCAAAAAACTTATGAAACTAATTTTCATGCTTACGTTTTTTCTCTTTAATTAAACTTATATATGTTATTCGTAATTTTTCTATTTTAATTTTCATAATTTTCTCTGTGTAGGTTTTGTATACCAAGATAATATTTGTTATTGTATGCATTATTTAACAAGATCAATTTTGTATATCCCAACTTTTTATTATTAAATAACTCAGAAATGATGCATTCATTAGCACAAAATATAATTTGCTTAAACCGTGTAAATACTTCAATAATTAGGACATAAATATACCGAAATATAATAAATTTTTAATTATCAAAGCAGTCAATATATTTTCTTTTTTCCTATATGGTATATTTAAGTAAACTTTAATTGCAGTAATAATTATTGTAAATCTATGAAAGTATTACTTTTATTGATAAAAAAAAAATTAAAACTAAAAAAATTCAAGTATAATTTGAATTTTTTTAAATTTTTTCGTATCAATTTAATCTTAAATAAAAGCTTATTTTTCTATTGTTTTCTAAGAATTAAATTCCACAAAACCAAGCTTTGCAAGTTTTCATAGAGTCACTATAAAGATTTAGATTTCATTCAGTGATTCTTGGGATTTCTACAATTTTTTTATCAGATTAAAAGCACTTCATAAAAGCCAGAATTAAAATTATAAACAATTGAAATGTATTATGTATTGAGGAATAAAATAGTTAATTATATATTCGCCGTTTCTGTTTACAACCTCTTCCCACCTCTCGACCAATTTATTGATGCCGTTTCGTCCGCCAAACATCACCTGGTCTGGTGCCAAAGAAGTTATTGAGTCAGTTTTTAAGGACCTCGTTGTTATCGAAAGTAACGCCCTTAGTATGGTTTGAAAAAGAGCGGAAAAGATGTTAATCGGTTGGAGTAAGGTCCGATGAATACTCCGGATGCTAAAGGACCTCCTATTCGAGCTCTTGAAGTGCGACTTTGGACGACTTGTGCAACATGAGGCCTGGCGTTGTCCTGAAGGAGTATGGTTTGACCATATCCATCAGGTCATTTCAGTTGAATAGCCTCATTCACGCGGTGTAGCTGGGCAATGTAGAGCCCCTTGTTGACATTCTTTTCAAGCATTCTCCAGTGCACCAAGAGGTCCTTTAAAACTGGCTCAACAATTACTTTGACAGCACACCAGGCGAGTTTTGGCGTGAAGGCATCAACAAATCGGTTGAGAGGTGGTGAGAGGTTGTAAACAGCAACGGCGACTGTATAATTGATTAAGTTATTGATATAATTATTGCTTTTTGTTTAAATGAAAGTCTTTGATAAAAACGCTACGAACTTATTCCGTAACTTAATATAAATGAACGTATAATTCCCGACTTTAATCTTACAAACAATATTTTTCTTCGTCATATAACGTGGGGTGATCATATCATTCAGTCTACTTTAAAAAAGAGAAATGAAAAGTTTTTTTTTTTCGGATTATCCATCAAAGATTTCTTTTAAAAAAATAATGTTCGAATATAAATTCAATTTTCTCCTATGTTTCTTCTCTCTGAAAGTTGAAAAAGTAAAAAATCCACCAGATTTTTCCACTGGATTTCAGATATTAAGCAGTTGCGCCAAGGATTCTTATTTTATTTGCTTAAATATAGCCGACAACTGCCTAGAATTGCTTAAAAATTTCGAATATTGAAATCTAACATCATCTTTAATAAAAAATTTTATAACAGGATGTTTAATTTTAGAATCTCATCTTGCCACTAAAAAAAAAAAAAAAACAACTCTTTTCTAAATCATTCGTTTCCGTGAACCATTTTTAATAAATCAACATTTTCTGTTGTTGCTTTTTTTATAATAAGAAAATTTTGTTACACAACGCTCTATTTCTTTAACTTTGTGCAATTCACCTGAATTTTTCAAATAAATATAAATAGAATAAAATATTAATTTTCACACTTTGTTTTCACCACTACGTTTAGATAGCTTTCTCCTGTATATAGTGTGTTGTTTTTTAAGAAAGTTTCAATTTGATTAATTAAGAAAAGAAAAAGAACTTGACAAATGTATCGAGACAATTTTCTTAGTGCGATGTATTTCAAGATTAAAAAACTACACACAATTTTGTGTTCTCAATTATTTTGATCCTTTGAAAAGATTGCTCTTTGCTATTTCGAAGAAATATGAGTTTCAGTTTTTATGTTCTTTGTAAGATTGAAAATGTCAAGAGTATAACTGTATCTTAATTTCATTTATTAAAAAACTAAATAAATTCCTTGAATAAACTTTAAGCAGCTAAGCACACGAAACGAAGAAAAGCAGAAAAAAATATTTACCAATAAGGAAGAGCCATCCATCCCGTCTAGTGGTCAGAGTGCCTGACTGTGGATAAGGAGTTCCTGGGTTCGAATCCCAGTTCAGCCATGGATGTGCTTTTTCTCTCTATCTATTCTGTCTTTGCCCTTTCCCTGCATTCATGAGTTGAGAATGGTTGGCTACCCTATAAAGGAGTGTACTGAGGGAGTCGAACTCCATACCTAAACACGTTTCAGTTGGAAAAGTGGAATGTCGCACCCCATGATGTCAGCCTAGCTGACACAAAAATACAACAGCCACAAAGGAAAAAATCCTTCCACAACATATTTTCTTACCACCTGTTACCGGACAATTTATCTGTGTGTTTGTATGGTATAAATCTATATTATTTGCTTTCAAAAATTATGTGGGAAAAATAAATTCCATGCATTGATGTACCGGATTCGAATTCGGAAGAAGCAATGCTCTCGTTTCTAAGAATGAGGCGGTTGAAAAATAAATTCATTTCACTTAACTTTACTCTAAATCCATAGAAAAATTTTATTTCAAGGGGAAATTTCTGTATCATAATCGCACAATGAATTTCGTTTTTACAAAAACATCATCTCTGTAGAAATGAGGGCGTCTCTTGCAACAGAGAAATAAAGTCTGAACTTATGTTTCCCTCGCCCTTTGTTTTACCCCTCTATTTAAACTGTATTGAAAATAACTTCATAAAAATAATTTTTCCGGACAAAACTAATACCCGTCTTTTTTCAGACGTGAGTTGAGGTGAGAGCAAAACGATACTTTTGTGTTTTCTTCTTTATAGGATATTTGAAAATTGAGATATATATTTCCTGAAATTTATTTTGTTTCCTTGCTTTTGATACGAAATTTCGGTTGTTCATCGAAACGTACTTTCCAAGCAATAATTCTGATTGGTTCGAATTAATTTACAAGTGCAGAATTGTGCAACGTTAGTAGCACTTGAATAAGTGCTTTTTATAATATACGATTTTTCTTTTAATTAAATGAGGAGTGAAAATGCAAATTTAAATTTATTACTAATACAAACAAATAATGTTGCTTTTATTATTAGGTTGTTATATTGATGTATTCTTTTTTATACTTAAATTTGTTACTATAAATATTTTAAATTTAATCTGCTCAAATAATTATTGTCACTTAAAAATGTTATGATTTCACCTTAAATTTATTTTCAGTTTGATTATTGAAAAATTCTGAAATTAAACAAAGTATTTTTTGTAATATATAATAAGTCACAAAATATATATTAATTAAAATTTTAGGCTGAATTTTTTTTCATTTTTCAAATATTTTATCAATTTTTGGGAAGAAATATAATAATAAAGTTGCAATAGTATGCTATTATTTATACACATAAGATTCATTATTGTTTTATATTCTTATTTCTTTAATATCTTATCAACTTAGCAACGTCTTTCATACTAATATGAATAATTTATGATATTATATTAGCGCTCTTGCCTTCGGTTCAACAGTTCGTGGGTTCAAATCCCACCATGGGTTTGAATGTTTGTAGTGGTTTTAGAATTCTCTTTAAGCCATAGGATCCTGTGTAATTAGCTCTCGTGGGTAAAAAATTGCCGTTGAGCATCAAACATACCTTGTAAAATTATAATATAAAAGGTTAACATTTTTATTTGTTAATTCTAATTCCCAAAACATATTATTTACCATGGTAAAATGTATTAATTAAAAAAATATTTCTATATCCAAATTTTCATATTAATTTAATCTTACTCTGAAAACTCTGACATGTGAAACTTTATGGTGATTTTTATGGATTTCTATTGCAATTCCAAATTTTAGATCATATTTCTTTATAGTAATTATCTTTATAAGCTTTACTATTAAGAAAATTTACTAAAGTTTTAATAATATATGTATATTTTAAAGAAATCAATAATTTCTTAGATTTTTATTGTAAATGTTCTTCAAAAATTAATAGTTTTCACTTTAAAAGCCAAATATAATTTTTGCATGATTACGTAACAATTTAAATGAATTTCTATTTTTATTTTATAGTTTCATGATTATAATATGAATATATTATCTTCAAATTCTTATATTCTTTAACTTCAAGAACTATTGGTAAAATATACGGAAGCGAGGCTTCATTTGATTGTCGAAGTTATTCTGCAATGAAGAAAGAAATAGTGTGGCTCGTTAACTCTAATATTTTCATTTACGAATAAAGCAAAAATTTTAAGTAAAATTATTCATAAAATTATAAACAAATGACTTAAAAAATACACGAGAGATGAATAATTTTTCAATGTTGCATTACATAAATGTTTCATTAATCAAGATAAATAAAGTGTCTTCATTTTAATTTATGTTTAATTTAAAACTCCATTTATTCCGTGAAATTTTTCAGTAGAAGAGCGTCTTTGTTCAAATAAAAAAGCATCACTTTGAATTATTTAGAAACTTATAAATACGGTAACAATATCGTTTTTGATACGTCATGTCGCAAAAATAATATACCGAAATGACTTTTCCTCATTCATTTAATTATCTCTCTCTTTTACCATATCAGAATATTTATTCCAAAAAGTATTAATTGCATGATATAAAATATCAGAACAATTAAGTTTTACTTTAAATTTAGACCAGTAATTGAATAAGCACATCAGGATAAGCTAAAATATTTTTTAACAAATTATCTTTAATTTCCATATTGTGTATAAATGCTTGTCTTATCTATGCTTGTCTCTGGGAGTGCTGCACTTCTTTATTCCATTGAAACTAAATGTTTTATTTTAATAGGATGTAAAATTTCCTTATAAAAGAGCAAATATGAAAACCAGTGCTTTAAATATTGAGTTTATAATTTATCCTTAACTATTTATATTGATTGAAGATGCAGCTTTTCATTGTTTCGGAGGAATATATTCTAGTTTCAATCCTTTGTAAAACTGTTTAGATCTTAAGTAACAGCATCATAATTGTATTCATTTAGAAATTAAAGAAATTCCGAATAAAAACTTTAAGCCGCTAGTGGCACGAAATGAACGAAGAAACGTGCCACAAATATATTTACCCATAAGGTCCAAAACTTTCAATATCTGATTTTCTTCGCACCGGTTAGCGGACAATCCACCTGACTGTTTGTATGGGGAAATGTGCATTATTATTCAGAAATTATGTGAAGAATGCTGCGTGAAATAAATTCCATGCATTGCTATACCGGAGTCAATTTCGGGAAACGCAGTGCTCCCATTTCTGGGTGTGCTGTGCACTTGAAAATGACTTCATTTTATTTAGTTTTACTCTAAATCAATGGATACATTTGATTTCGAAGGGTAACCTCTCTATGATAGATTATTACAATGAATCTAATTATTACAAAATCTCGAACGTGGACGTGTCTTTGAACCCCGAGTACAACAGATGGATAAAGTCTGAACTCGTGTTTCCACACAGTTTCTTCTCCTCTTCTAAATGTGTATTTTGTTTCATAAAAGCTGTTTTTCAGGACAGATTTAATACTTCATTCTCATGTGTGGGACATGCTTAACCGACGAATTGCAGCCCATTAACCCCCTCCCACATGTCTACTGGAACATCGGAGAACATTGCTTGATGATCGGTGTAATATTCCTCAAGATCAGATCGATAACATGATATTCAGAATGTCTAGGCATTATGCGGCCTGTATTCCATCATCTGGGGGGGTATACCATGTATTAACCATCATACCAACCATGTTATATTGGTTTTGGTAAATAGGTTCTTTTTTGAAATTTGCTCCTGGGAGTAAAAATTGCAAGTTTTATCAATGATGTCAAACATATAGCATCTTTTTTTTCTCTACCTTTTATTCAATCGACTTTACAAATAAGTCACATTTGTTTTACTTCTGTCCCTTTCTTTGCCTGAATTTATATTATTCTCGATTTATGGACACGAGTGTAATAATTTAACTTATCTTAATTAATAATATAATAACTGGAAAATTTTAAATTATTATATTTCGTTTATTTATTCATGATGTTTTATAGAATGTGGTAATTACCTGGAAAATGTCTTTATCAATACAAATTACATATACCATAAAAATTAGTACTGGGTATGCACTTGAGTATGGAAATAATGGAGTATGGAATCAATTGACTATACGATACAATGAACAAAGTCTACAGTGGTGGCCAAAATTGTGGACACTTTTGGAAATTTTTATGTTTTTGAACTTTATATGCTTATAGAAAATGTTACGTTTCGCAAAATGCAAACTTGTATCTATCATATTAAAGAGAATTTATCTCTGAATTCACTACAAACACAAAATTCAATTATTTGTGAAACAAAAAAAGTTAAACGATAATAGTTATCGATATACACTAGATAATGATGATTGAGTGAGTTATCAGCACTTAGTAGAGTACCTTTTATTTTTGATTACAGCTTCACATCGACGTTTCATTAGCTGACAAGAGTTTAAGCTCTTCTTTCGTTATTACATGATGCAGAGAAACAATTATAACCTCAATTAGTTCCCTTTTATTATAGGCTCAATTAGTTCCCCCTCATTCGTACAAGAGTTTTCAAATCGCGTTCTTATGCACTGCAATTACAAGTAGGAATTTTTGTAAAAATTTTTAATATTTAGTCAAGAAGCAATGACATCAAATAAAAGAGTGGATTGGAAACCTAGAAAGAGATGTAATATTATTGTGTTACGAAAAAGCGGTCTTTCCTATGCTGAAATTGCAAGACAGGTGAGTGGCTCAATGACTACATCTGGAGTCCGAAAGTTTTGTTTACGATATCAGGAGACAAATTCAATAAAAAATAAAAGAAAGGAAAGGCCGAAAAAGGTGCACCACATCTATTAATGACAAAAGAATAAAAATACTATCTCCAAGATAGAAAAATGTCATCAGCGGCCATCAGAAGTGATCTGAATGATGCTGGTGTTTCTATCAGTTCAAGAACAATCAGGAGAAAATTAACAGATATTGGACTGAGAGGTAGAATTCCATAAAAAAAGCCTTAACTTAATTTTCAGCAACGAGAAAAAAAGACTACAATGGGCAACGAAGAACATTAATTGGACAGATGATCAGTGGTCACAAGTTATATGGTGTGATGAAGCTAAGCTATCGTTATTCGGTAGTGATGGGCAAAAATATGCAAGACGTATAATAGGAGAAGAGCTACATCCTGACTACATTCAACTGTGAAGAATCCAGTTAGTGTTATGATTTGGTCATGCATGTCAGAAGATGGTATTTGTCGCTTTCATGTCATCGATGGGACACTGAATACCAGAAAATACATTGACACTATTCTACAAGCAAAACTTCTACCTTCCATCAGATATCTCTTTCCCAACAATGCTTCGTTTATTTTTCAGCAGGATTCTCCTCCTTGCCCCATGGCCAAAATATCGAAAGAGTGGTTTCTTACAAAGAGCCTTAAATTTTGTTCATGACCAGGATACAGTCCTGACCTCAATCCTATCGAAATTTTGTGGCACCATTCGAAAACTCTTGTCCGAATGAGGCACCCATCAAATAAAAAGAAGCTAATTGGGGCTATAATTGTTTATTGGTATCATATAATAACGAAAGAAAAGCTTAAAACTCTTGTCAGCTCAATGAAACGTTGATGTGAAGCTGTAATCAAAACTAAAGGGCACTCTACTAAATAGTGATAACTCACTGCAATCATCACTATCTAATGTATATCGATAACTATTATCGTTTAACTTATTTTTTATTGCAAATAATTGAATTTTGTGTTCTGTATTGAATTCAGTAATAAATTCTCTTTAAAATAATGTTATATAATTTTGCATTTTGTGAAACGTAACGCTTTCTATAAGCATTACAAAGTTCAGAAACATAAAAATTTCCAAAAGTGTCCACAATTTTGGCCACCACTGTATATAAGGCAAAGAATATCGCAATTCGATATTGCTGCTAAAAGGGCACAAAGTATTTTGAATTTGCGTTTTTCTCGTTTACAAAATGTTAGCCCAAAATCGTTTCACGAATGCACGGGGAACATAAACGAACGAGTGAAACATCAAATCGCAGACAGTGCTATGGACAGAAAAAATACATTATTTTTCCATAATACCATACTTTTAAAGATGATTCTTAAGTGAAATAGATGGGCACGTTTCCTCATATCGCATCAGATTTCAGTGGTGGAGCATCAAATAAGTGATCGCCTGTGAATGGGGTTCAGTGGATCATTTATCAGATAGGGTTTTTTTTATATATTTGAAAGTACACTGATGTATTGCTGTTAAATACATGTCACAACTTTTAATGCGTCGCATTGGCCCACCCATTCTGAAAACTGAAAAATCGTCGATGACTGAAAAAACTGTCTAATTTCATAAATCTCTTTTCCTGTTGTATCCGGAAGTCGGAAGGTATGAAAGCAACTGCATGTAATTATATGGACCTTACATACGCGCAAAAAATGTTTTAATTAAAAGAAATGAGATATCAAAGGCTACGTGAACTTGATGTGAAGTAAAATCCCAGATAATTTTAGAGGCGAATCTGACAGATAATAGATACACAAATATCCTTTATAAACAAATTAATAATTTTACGTTCTATGTGTATTCCAACTAACTTAAACATTCCATCAAGACAATACGACCGTCTACATGCAGATAATTTCTACCAAATGACTTAGAGAAGAATCTTCTGATCTTCAGGTCTACTAAGCACTATCATGTGCTATCGTGTATTTTAAGCACTATCATGTGTTATCGTGTATTTTAAGCACTATCATGTGCTATCGTGTATTTTAAGCACTATCATGTGTTATCGTGTATTTTAAGCACTATCATGTGCTATCGTGTATTTTAAGCACTATCATGTGTTATCGTGTATTTTAAGCACTATCATATGCTATCATGTGTTTTAAACACTATCATGTGAACTACTTAATACCTATATCCAGTCATGAATTCCGTAAATCTGAAATTCGTTGAAGAACATGATCCTTAAGACTTCTCCACTAAACGAAACTTCTTTAGATTTGTTGATTGCCCTTCATGATGGTAATTACCATTAATGAGGGTAATCCCCATTCAGGCAATTGCCTTAAGGATACTTTCAGATATACATGGAGTCCATGTCATATGGAACATGGAAGCACAGCACGCATGATTAGTTTTATAGGAATTCTATTAGTTTATGGCATTAATGATGGTAATCACCATCAAGGCAAATGCATTAAGGATATTTTTTGACTTACATCGAGTTCGTGTTACAATATGTTGTGGAACTTGGAGGCACGCATGATTAGTTTTTAGGAATTCTGTTAGTTTATGGCATTAATTGTGGTAATCACCATTTAGGTAAATGCATTAAGGATATTTTTTGACTTACATCGAGTTCATGTTACATTATGTTGTGAAACTTGGAGGCACGCATGATTAGTTTTTAGGAATTCTATTACTTTATGGCATTAATGATGGTAATCATCATTTAAGCAAATGCATTAAGGATATTTTTTGACTTACATCGAGTTCATGTTACATTATGTTGTGGAACTTGGAGGCACGCTTGATTAGTTTTTATGAATTCTATTAGTTTATGGCATTAATGATGGCAATCACCATTTAGGCAAATGCATTAAGGATATTTTTTGACTTACATTGAGTTCGTGTTACATTATGTTGTGGAACTTGGAGGCACGCATGATTAGTTTTTAGGAATTCTATTAGTTTATGGCATTAATGATGGTAATCACCATTTAGGCAAATGCATTAAGGATATTTTTTGACTTACATCGAGTTCATGTTACATTATGTTGTGAAACTTGCAAACATGCATGATTAGTTTTTAGGAATTCTATTAGTTTATGGCATTAATGATGGTAATCTCCATTTAGGCAAATGCATTAAGGATATTTTCTGAGTTACATCGAGTTCATGTTACATTATGTTGTGAAACTTGGAGGCACGCATGATTAGTTTTTAGGAATTCTATTACTTTATGGCATTAATGATGGTAATCACCATTTAGGCAAATGCATTAAGGATATTTTTTGACTTACATCGAGTTCATGTTACATTATGTTGTGAAACTTGGAGGCACGCATGATTAGTTTTTAGGAATTCTATTAGTTTATGGCATTAATGATGGTAATCACCATTTAGGCAAATGCATTAAGGATATTTTCTGAGTTACATCGAGTTCATGTTACATTATGTTGAGAAACTTGGAGGCACGCATGATTAGTTTTTAGGAATTCTATTGGTTTATGGAATTAGTGCTGATAATCACCATTTAAGCATTTGCCTTAAGGATACTCTCTGACTTATATCACATAAAAAATATCAGAAATTTATATACACACATTCATATAAATTTCAGAAAAACTAATAGAATTCTTAAAAACTAATCATGCGTGCTTCCATGTGCCATGCATTAACATTATAACTATGTCACATAATGTTATGGCACATGGAAGCACGCCTGATAAGTTTTTAGGAATTCTATTAGTTTCTCTGAAACTTATATGAATGTGTGTGTATTTAAATGCAAAATATTCATGTAACAACTGAAACAATCAGTTACACTTCCTTTCTAAAATTAAAAGTTAAATGAAATATAAATATCTATTTTGTTTCATGTATTTTGTAAAAATATTTTAGGTAAGTTGCACTTAATTATTTTTATATCATCAGCTTTCGTGGCAGTTTATTTCGCATTCATTTACAGGAAAAGTAATGTTTATATATATATTAAAAATCTATTATTCAAGTAAATATAACAAACTTAAGCGTGTCAGTAACTAGCGAAATTTCTAAATATTTAATCATGGTAAGAACCATTAATAATCATTTACCCGTTGGTGTCATTTAATCATTTTTAACTCGAGATAATTTGAAAAATATGGCATTACTACTTTTCTTCACTTCATCTCTTCATGTTTAATTTTATTAGGCATCGCTCTACAGTAAATTTTAGATTAATTAAAAGAAATTAAAATTAATTGAAATATTTTTCAAAAATATAGATATGTATATGTGTGTGTATTATTTGTAATTTGAATTTCTTACTTTAAGCATTTTAAAATGTTCTCTATTGATATTTTTTAATAATTTCAGAGAAAAGTCTTTCTTTTTTAATGTAGTTGCAGTTTAAAAATGTTTTACTTATCAAAATAATATCAATTGTCTTCAAAAAATTTTATGTAAAAAATTAAAAAATAATGCACGCAATTTACTATTTTGTGTATGATAAAT
Organism: Latrodectus elegans; assembly: GCA_030067965.1. Lineage (NCBI taxonomy): Eukaryota > Metazoa > Arthropoda > Arachnida > Araneae > Theridiidae > Latrodectus > Latrodectus elegans. Next base: position 61,891,649 of record CM057821.1, on the reverse strand, counting down.
TTTTTATTTGATATTCAGGAGTAATGATACTCATAAAATCTCGTAATACAATAGAGTCAAATATTGATCATACTTTCGAGTTCAACATATATGGTATGTAGTATTAATTATTAATATCATTACAAAATAATTTAAGAGATTTTTATTACTTCCATAGCTGACTTCATTTTTTAATGAATATTCATGTATTTAAAAAAGTTTTGTTTCCGTTTTAAATTTTAGTATTTTTCATTATACGAAGGTCATTCTGAAATTGTTGAGATAATAATAGGTTTATAAAGTTATACTTACAAAATTTTAGGTGCGTTCAAAGTAGTATCCTCCAGCATCAATGCACTTTTGTAGACGAATTTTTCTACACATTAAACGCCTCAAGATATTCATTTCTTCTAATAGATGAAGAAAATGCATTTATAGCCACATCAATCTCTTCTTCTGAATGGAAACGACGTCCATGTAAGTTCTTTTTTAAATTATAGAATTACCAAAAGTCGGACATAGCTAGATCAGGTGTATACGGCGGATGCTCGAGGACTTTAATTTGTTTTTGTTTAAGAAACTCAACTGTTAATCCGGCTGTATATTAAGATTACATTGTGAAGTATTAGTTCTTAAACATTCAGTTCTTGTAGAATTTCTGGAAGACATTTAGTGGTATACCAGTTTGCTGTTGCTGTCTTCTGTCCTTCCGACTTGATGGCTTTGACCAATCCCGTACTTCTAAAGAAAATGGCATACATCACTTTTTTCAGTTCGCGTTGTTTTTTCACTATTGTCGGCGTGGAATCATCTTCAAAGACTCATACTTTGCTTTCTTGACGTGTTGGAACGTCATAAAACGGTATGTGCGTTTCATCCCCAGTTACAATTTTAGAAATGATGCGGTGGCCACCATCATTTAGCAATTTAAGAGTTTCTTTACTGATTCTGACATGCTCCTCTTTTTGGTGGTCAGTTAGATTATGGGGAACCCAAAGGCAAACTACTTTTTTCATATGTAATTCTTCATGAATGATTTTGTGTATGGCTGCGGATCCAATGTTAAGTTTCTTCTGTTTCATTTGATAGGTACAGTGATTATCATCCATTAAGATTTTTTGTATGGCAGACACATCCGGGATTACTGCCGACGGTGGCCTTCCTGTGTGTTCTGCATCCGCAAGAAAATTGCTACTTCTTCTAAATTCTCTAAGCTATCTGATTACAGTTACACAAACTGGAGATTCATCACCAAATGCTAATTGCAACCGTTGAACGCATTCTTCTTGATTTAATCCTGCTTTAAAATCGTAGAAAATGATAGCGCGAAAATGTTCTCGTGTCAACTCCATTTTCTCTTCTGTTTAAAATTTATTCTACGCAAAACAAGTTGAAGTAAGTCAGTAAAAAATCGTCTTCTGTGTTAAAATACTTTGTATTTTAAAATTAAACTTTTATTTTTATTTTGTAAATTTTCGTCTCCGCGTATATCAAAAATTTCAGAGTAACCCTCATATTTACGATAACATTCAAAATTAATTTTAAAAGATAATATTTTATACTTGCTCCAAAATAATTTTTTATCACTTAGTTAACAACAATAATTTCATATATATTAAGTAATTATTTCTTATTGTTATTAAAAAGATCCTTACTATAGCTAGAATTTGTTTTACATTTTAAGTTTTATTATTAACTTTAATACATTGGGTAAAAGTATTTTTTAGCAATTTATTATAATATTAGACAACAAAAATATTTGAAACAAATTCCATGATGTTTTGAAATGTGTGTTTGATGTACAATATATAAATTAAATGTTGAAAATCAAATTTTCTTACACTATTCTTGGAATTCTAATTGCAAGTTAATATTTAAAAATATAATGAGCTTCACTTAAAATAAAAGAAAGTGTAACATAACTGCAAATGAACAGAAGTAAAAATGAACTCTTTTGAAATCAACCTATGTTATATTTTCTATTCATTTCAAATACGCGAGAAGAAAATAAAACTCAATAGGAGAAAAAATTGCTCTTATTCCAGAATCCTCTTCTTTGCTGATTACTCTGAAATTTTTTGATTTACTACGCGCAAAATAATAAAGCTTATAGCACCAAGGCATTTGAATGAATTAAAATTTTAAGATTTCTTCTTATATGCATCAGAGTTTAGTGTACGTTAAAATTTATGCAAAATGATAAGCTGAAAGTAAACTTTTATATTAAAACATCTTTTTGAATGCGCCGCTTGTTTTCCTTTCAAGAAAAAGAACTGGTAATATAGAGAAAATTGCGTGAATATGTTAAAAGTGACATCCATTTTTATTATCTGAACTTACTATTTATCGATAACATGAAACATCGCTTTAAAAGCGACTTATTTGAGCAGTTATTTAAGAGAATAAGGGGATTTTTTTTAAAAAAATTAAGTTTTTAATAAAGGTATTCACAAAAAATGTGAGAGTTAGGATTTATAAACACCACATCTAACTATCCGAAATCAGATTAATTATGCAAAACATGCAAAATACCTTAAATAAATAAATTTTGCATTTAAAAGCAATTCCTTACAGAAAAAAATACTATTTTAAAAGCAATTCACATGCGTCTCTCATTAAAAACTTTTCCTGTATAAAATGCCAAAGTAGATAAATAAAATGTGGAGATAATCTACATGCAGACCCAAAATTTGGAGGTCTAAAACAATTAATCAACCGAGAGATTTAAAATTCTCTTCAATAGTTTCACTAAACACTATTGCTCTTCAATAAAAGGAATTTTTATTCAAGAAAGAATTTCACAATGAGCAGTGTCATCATATAATACGACAATAAATAAAAATTAAAAATATGGAATGAATTGATAATTTAAAATATATTCTCATTATCCATAAACATTTCCTTTTATTGAAATATTTCTATGAAAATAAAATATAATTATTAATTTTGTAGGATAGTTTTGTTGTAGATCATTATCCGATACTACCATTAAATATGCAACAGAATAAGTTATTGTTTTAATTAAATTATCCATAAAATGAGATTAACAAACTCATGATTACAAAGTCTTGTTGTTGTTGTTCTCGTATTCCAGCTAGGCTGGCAAATTGAAGTGCACTGCTCCACTTTTCCAACTGAACCGTATTTGGTGTAGAGTCCGACTTCTTCAGTATATACACATGCCATAGGTAACCATTCACACACAAGGAAAGGACAAAGACAGAATAGAAGGAGAGAAAGTACATCCATGCCTGAACCGGGATTCGAACCCAGGACCTCGCTATACGTAATCAGGCACGTTGACCTCTAGACAAGTTGGCCGGCTGCGAAATCTTGTAAATTTGTTATATAAATGGTTAAATAACTTACCACAAATCAAAATTGCACTACATCAAAAAATGTATCATAAATTCGAAGTTATAAATAATAATATGAACTTACATACAAAAAAATTTTATTATAATCAAGTTATTGTAACATAGTAATTAACTAATAGTAATTTTATCGATAAGAAATATATTACAAAATACAATTAAATTTTATAATTGTATTTTGTAATATATTTCTATTACAAAATATATATAACTAAATTTTGTAATGTATTTCTCTAATACAATAAAAATACATTTAAATTTATAATGTATGTGGGCTTTGAAGATATTCTTTAGAAGATAAATTCTAAACAAAGTACTAAAATAAAGTTAGTGCTATGTCAGAATATTTAACTTCTGTATAAGAAGAATGAAGACGCATATTTTTAGTTGACAACTAGTGTCAGAACTACAGCACTGAAAAACCAAATTATTCTTGATTCAAACCGTATAATACTATATAGAGAATCACACAGAAGAAGTCATACATCAAATTATAAATTATGAATAAAATCCTGCCATTAATTTGGATTTTAGAATATACTTATATTTTATCACAAATTACAATAAATAAATCAAATTGATGGAAATCTTACAGGAAAAAAATTAATACATTGTTCCTATATTTTGCATAAAATACTCAATTTCTAAGTTTTGTTCTATAACATCTTTCTTTCTCTGATCCTTTATAAATTTTTTCCTTATAATTATGCATAAAGATCTAATTTTAAAATTAAAACAATTTTAAATAAGGCGAAAAACAAAATTTAGTAAATAAATCTTTTTGATATTAGATGCATAAAATTTTAAAAAGAAATAAAATGTCATGTATAAACAGGTCTTTATGGCATGTGTGAAGGTGCGATAGTGGTCCACCCCCTGTAGTGCACCCGGGGCACCACTTCGGCGGCTTAGAAGTCGCTGTTTCTGGCCGGTTCCTTGGGTATCAGGGAACAATAGATTAATAGACTATGTTGCAGTTGTAATTGTCTTCAATCTGCCATTGGTAAAAAAATCAAATACTAGATGGAAGTTATTACACTAAAAATACGAAATATAGTAAAAAGATCAAAAAGTGTTTAAAATTTCAAAGAAAATATAATTAAGGAAAATGGAACGAAATACCAACATGGTCTGCTTCTTCAGGGGATGTTGACCACATTGGTACATGGAAAGGCTTTTTTACATTTGCCCAAGACATAGTTTTAAAGAAGCCAAAACAACCCAAATTTTGTCAATCAATACACACAATTTTGGAGTGCATTGCCTTCTTTAAGACTATGTCTTGGGCCAATGCAAAAAAGCCGTACTTTGTGCCAATGTGGTCAACACTCCCTGAAGAAGCAGACCATATTGGTATTTCGTTCCATTTTCCTTTATTAGTATTATTATTATTATTATTATTTTGAAATGTTAAACACATTTTTTATCTATTTACTATATTTTGTATTTTTTCAATGTATCATTCTCCATCTAGTATTTGATTATTATTATTCTAATTATATATATAGAGAGAGAGAGAAATTTATTTTACATTTATGTATTAATCCAAAACTTAAAATAATTTTTATGTTTTCTAAGTGTAATAATTATGCGCTTTACAAATCAAGTTTTTTTTAACAAATATTTAATATTTATTAATTTATATTGAAAGTGATGTTTCTTGAAAGCAGGATTTTTACATTGTATTAAATTTAATATTTTGACTCTTTCACTTATATTACCTTTTAAATATATATTAAGAATGTAAATTTCAGAATTTAATGCATAAAAAAATATAAAAATATATTGAATGTATTAGTTAGTGTTTTTATTTTTCCGATAACTTTCAAAGAAATAGTTTTCATTTAATAACTTGAATTTTAAGGTGACGTTGTCAAAATTATTTTTGACATAGTATAAGATGTTTATTGAATATTTCTGCGCCATTCTTTGGCATTAAGGTGGTTGTATTTTGCAAAAAGTGATATTAATGTGACTAAATGTAATCAGGGCCGTTATATTCCTTCTAATAATTTACTTACATTAAAAACACAAAATCCATATTTTGATAAGGAGAACGTTAAATATTGTACTTATGTGCATGAGACTGTTGAATTAATATTATAAACGCTATAATAAGACTCCACACAAAACCCACCCCACAAAACATTGTTAAAATGGGTTACATATTACGGGCTTGCAGATAAGGGGATTAAGTCAAAATGCCTCAAACAGCTTATGGATATGAGAACTCTACGAAGCGCTGCTATTTCAGCTAATTTAGGCTCTACATCTGGCAAGTGCTTTAAGATTCCCTCGGGCATTTTCAGTTCTTGGTAGACTAATAAATAGGAAGACGGCTCATTATGAAGACTATTTTCTGAAAAAGAAAGATAATAATTCCTGTTTTATGAAACATTTTTACTCATTCCTTTCTAGTTAGGTTTAAAAAATATTCAAAATGAGGCTGTTACCTTTAAAAGTCTTTATAAATAATATCAATCTTTGTATATGAGTTAGTACCTTTTACGAGGTCTGTTCTTTGTTATATATATATATATATATATATATATATATATATATATATAATTAAACAAACATACCCCAATATTATTAATATGTATTTATTTTATTAGATTGTGTCCTCTTATTTTCGACCGAAGCGCTTACACAAAATCAAAATTTTCAATCCAATTCATGTGATTTGGTTGACATCTGAGCTAGCTTCTTTTTTCCTCAACTGGAGGTTTATGCGGCCGTATGAAATGTTAATATCCATTCGTTGGAGGAACATTGTTTTCAATGAAGATGTTTGGCGGAACCCACTAAGCCCAGTAAGTACTGGATAAAAATTTGACCACCTTTGAAACAAATTGTCAAATTTTTTTTTATGGCTGTTTATAGTCTCAAAGTTTTTTTTACAATTTTTGTTTATTTCCTATTGGATATTTTTATTTGAGTTACAATATAAAAATACGTTTTATATTATAACTAAAACAGACTTTTGCTTTGATTGAGTTACAAATTTGAAATCTACACTACTGGCCATTAAAATTGCTACACCAGGAAGAAATGCAGATAACAAAATGATATTTATTGGACAAATATACTATACTAGAAATAACAAGTGATTAAATTTTCAAACCATTTGGCTGGATAGATCCTGAGAAATCAGTACCCAGAACAACCACCTCTGGCAGTAATAACAGCAGTTATACGCCTGGGCATTGAGTCAAACAGAGATTGGATTGCATGTACAGGTACAGATGCTCATGTAGCTTCAACACGATGCCACAATTCATCAACCGTAGTGACTGGCGTTTGGTGCCGAGCCAGTAGCTCGGCAACCGTTGACCAGACGTTTTCTATTGGTGAAAGATCTGGAAAACGTGCTGGCTAGGGCAACAGCCGAACATTTTCCGTATAAAGGAAGGTCCGTACAATACCGACAACATGCGTACGGGCATTATCCAGCTGAAACGTAGGGTTTCGCAGGGCTCAAATAAAGGGTAGAGCCACGGGTCGTAACACACCAGAAATGTCACGTGCCCTGTTCAAAGCACCGTCAATGCGAACAAGAGGTGACCGAGACGTGTATCCAATCGCACCCCATACCATCACGCCAGCTGATGGGCCAGTTTGACGATGACGAATGCACAATGCCAGTGTGCGTTCACCACGATGCCGCCAAACGCGGATGCGACCATCATGATGCTGTACACAGAACCTGGATTCATCTGAAAAGATGACGTCTCGCCATTCGTGCGCCCAGGTTCGTCGTTGATCACACCATTGAAGGCGTTCTTGTCTATGACGCAGCGGCAAGGGAAGCCGCAGCCATGGTCTCCGAGCTGAGAGTCCATGCTGCTGCAAACGTCGTCGAACTGTTCGTGCAGACACTTGTTGTCTTCCTAACGACCCCGTTTCTTGACTCACGGCTCGTGACGTGGTTGCACGATCCATTACGGCCATGCGGATAATATGCCTGTCTTCTCGGCTGCTAGTGATAGGTGGCCATTGAGATCCCGCATGGCGTTCCGTATTACCGTCCTGAATCCATCGATTCCATATTCTGCTAACAGTCATTGGATCTCGACCGACGCGAGCAGCAATACTGCGATAAGATAAACCGCAATCCCAGTACGCTACAATTCGACCTTTATTAAAGTCAAAAACGTGCTGGTATGCATTTCTCCTTATTACACTAGGCATCACAACAACTTTACACCAGGCAACAACGTTCAAATGAAATTTGTGTATGAGGAACCGGCTAAACAATTTCCTCATTTAAACACAATGTAGTTGTCACTACTGGCGCCTGATTTGTCTGAATGCGCTGAAAAGCTAATCATTTGCATATCACAGCACCTTCTTCCTTTCGTATAAATTTCACGTCTGTAGCATGTCACCTTCGTGGTGTAGCAATTTTAATGTCTAGTAGTGTAGATTTATAATTTTTACCAAACGTTATAAAATAACATGGAACTTCAATATGCAATCTTTTTGATGTTTTGAAAACGTATATGGCGTCGGCTAGCAACCAAGAGCCATTGTAAAACATTCTGGCTTAACCATGTAAATTACCTTTAATGAGGACTGATGATAAATTATGATAAGATAAAAAAAATTCGACTCCTTGGGTGGAAGAAACAAGTGGTATACATTTTAGCACTGCAGTGTAGAGTACCCTAGGACATTGTAAATTTTCCATCGCAACTGAGTTCCGGAGCAATTTTTCATATACAGTCTGCCGTATTCACTTCTAGTAAAGGAAGAAAGATGGAAAGTTCCCAAGCGCCCACCCCAATGGACATGCATGAGGAAGACAAAGGGAAACGACTATTTCACTCTGACACACAGTAGTTGGTATCGAACCAGGGACTTCGTTTTAGAAGAGCGCAGTCATACCACTACCCGTGGAAAGATCATGAATTTTGTGTTTTATCGATATGCACAATTATTATTGAAAATGATTTTGTGAAATTGTTTAAAATGAAAACTAAGGATTCATTGATTTTAATAGTCCGGATGATAAAAGGTATACTTCCTTTGTTTATAAAAAAAACCAAGGAAGTTTTATTATGGTTCAACCGAAGACCATAATGTTGATAAAGTGTATATATTTCATAGTTTGAAATGAAACTCGAAAAGAATCACACATTTTTTTTTTAGTATTGTTCCTTTATCTTGGCTCAAAATCAATAAGTATTATGACACACCTTAACTCGTCGCCAAGAGTATATATTATACATATTTAATATGATGTATGTTTACAATTTTAAATAAGGTAACAAAACTTGAGTGACATTCGGTATCGCAAAAACATAATTAATGAATATACATCAAATGATTTGTTTTAAAATTTTAAAATTGCTTTATATAAAACCTCAAAGTGGTAAAACGAATTTCGGACAGTGCAATTCTACTTGCTAATTTATTAACAAATGACAAGATTGACATTTTCTTTAAATTTTGATTGCAACTAAACTAGTTGCAGTGAAAGATTTGCTTATTAATTATCAGTCACTATTCCCACACAAAAGCTAACTTTAGCGAAATGAACAGTTTAAAATAAATTCGTGATAACTGCAAACAGTTACACATGAGGAAATACGAGGGATACTCTGAAATTTTTGAGATAAGCGCAGACAAGAATTTACAAAACAAAAATAAAGGCTTAATTTTAAAATACAAAGCATTTTGACATAGAAGGCGTTTTTAATGACTTACTTCAATTTGTTTAGCGTAGAATAAATTTTGAACAAAAGAGAAGATGGAGTTGACGTGAGAACATTTTCGCGCTATGATTTTCTACGATTTTGAAGCAGGATTAAATCAAGAAGAATACGTTCGACGGTTGCAATTAGCATTTGGTGATGAATCTCCAGCTCGTGCTACTGTATTCAGATGGTTTAGAGAATTTAGAAGAGGTCGCAATTTTCTTCAGGATGAAGAACACACAGGAAGGCCGCCATCGGCAGTAATCCCGGATAATATGTCTGTCATACGAAAAATGTTAATGGATGATAATAGCTGTACCTATTAAATGATACAGAAGGAACTTAACATCTTATCCGCAGCCATACACAAAATCATTCATAAAGAATTACATATGAAAAAGTAGTTTGCCGTTGGGTTCCCCAAAATCTAACTGAGCACCAAAAAGAGGAGCGTGTCAGAGAAGTACAGAAACTCTTAAATTGCTAAATGAAGATGGCTACCGCATCATTTCTAAAATTGCAACAGGTGATGAAACATAAATACCGTTTTTTGACATTCCAACACGTCAAGAAAGCAAAGTATAGGTCTTTTAAGATGATCCCAAGCCAACAATGGTGAAAAAACAACACACACTGAAAAAAGTGATGAATGCCGTTTTCTTCAGAAGTACGGTATTGGTTAAAGCCCTCAAGTTGGAAGGACACAAGACAGTAACCGCAAACTTGTATACCATTAAATGTCTTCCAGAAATTCTACAAGAACTGAATGCTAAGGGACTAATGCTTCACAATGACAATGCGTCGTCACTTACAGCCGGATTAACAGTTGAGTTTCTTAAAAAAAAATAAATAAAGTGATTGAACATTCGCCGTATTCACCTAATCTAGCTATGTGTGACTTTTGGTTATTCCTTAAAAAAAAACTTACTTGGACGTCGTTTTCATTCAGAAGAAGAGATTGATGTGGCTATAAATGCATTTTTTCATCTATTCCAAGAAATGAATGGCTTGAGGCATTTAATCTGTAGAAAACTCGTCTACAAATGTGCATTAATGCTGGAGGAGACTACTTTGAACACATCTAAAATTTTGTAAGTATAACTTTAAAACCCTAGTTGTATCTCAAAAATTTCAGAGTGACCCCCGTATTGAGAGACTCGCGAAGTGACGACAATACGATTAACACCATTCCGCTTCCATTTAGGCCAAAACGCTCAATGGAACATTATATTATAAAAATTGATTTACAAGGTCAGCCATCCTTTATCAAATGCTTTTCAGGTTTCAATCCTAACTAAGGGAGGAAATCGGCAGTTCCTTCTCATATTCGAAAAGTTATTTATCTTAAGAATAATGAACGCTCATAAAATCTATTAGAAATTAATGTCTTTAACATCGCAAGTCAATCTCATTCTTTAAAATTTTTATCAAAGAATGGGGTTGACATCAGAGTTGGTACTTTCTATTCTCACTATAGAAAGAGATATAAAATTGTGAAAGTTTAATGTGAGCAAACTCTCTCTCTCTCTCTCTCTCTCTCTCTCTCTCTCTCTATTAGTAGACCTAGTATGATCTCTATTTTGTCATAATTTAATTTCATTCCTTTGAAAACTGGTTAAAAGAGTGAAGAGACATCTGAGTTGGAGCCGATTTTTTTCTAATATCTGAAAGGTGGCGTAATAGTCATCAAATATTCAATGTTAATTTATCTCCTTAACAAAGTTATAGTTTTAGCGTTACAAACAAATCGCATAAGCTCTATCAACATGGTGATCTTTGAATGAATTAAAGTACCGGTCACTCTATTTCTGAACAGACCGAATTACATTAATGTTTTTATCTTAATTATATCATAGAACCTTAAAATTAATCTGCTTAGCCTGCCTACTTTAATGTATATTTAAGTGAAATTTCATTTCACTTAATCTGTATCTAAATTACAAAAATTGAAAACAATTAGCCACAAAAAAATTGACAACTTTTACCTCTAAAAATTAAATCAGATTATATTTAATTAAAATATTTCTTAATAAATTGAAATATTATAAAAAAAAGTTATGTGAATATTTTGAGCAACCAAAAAAGTGCCTAAGAAGTGAGTGGAAAATATTTTATGAGTAGTATATTATGATTTCATGATATGTATATCAAATTTTAGTCTCTATCTGATTTAGAGTAGAACACGCTCAAAAATTACATGCCTATGTTTCAGAAAAATTATAACTTTGTAAACTTTTAAGCGTGTGAAAGTAAACTATATCGGTTTTCCTAAAATGTCTCATAAGCTTTTGACTTTAACCCACCCCATTTTCTCTTTTCCTAGGTTATTTAGTTTCGCTATGTTGTTTTCATAAAAATGGAAAATGGTGAGAAAAAAACTGGTCTCTCGTGCCATAAATATAGATTACTTTTTCGCTAAGATTTTTTTATAAATATGACCTTTAAGAATCAATTCCTTTGAACACTATCTGATGACGTGGTTTTTCAGATTAAATAGTATACATACAGTGCCATTTTATCGAAGTGAAATCTGATGAGAAAATAACTTAAGATAAGAAAATTTTTTTCAAACACTTTATGCAAGTTTCATAATTATATAATGGATTTTTAATTTCATAAGAAAATTATTGTGTTTAAAAAAAAAACTTTCATCATAAAGAAAAGCCCTAAAATTTTCGTAAAGATTATCCGGATTAATTTAATTTTGCAATAAAGAAATAAGTGACCAACCTTATTCATATACATAAAAATATATACTTTATATATATATATATATATTATATATTATATATATACATATATATATACATATATACATATAAGTATATATACATATATATATATATACATATATATATATATATACATATATATATATATATATATATGTATATGTATATATATATGTATATATATATATATATATATATATATATATATATATATATATATATATATATATATATATATATGTATATATATATATGTATATATATATATATATATATATATATATATATATATATATATATATATATATATATATATATATATATATATATATATATATATATATATATATATATATATATATATATATATATATATAAAGAGCAAGATTACATGTATCATAGGCGAAAATTGTAAGGTAGAAAAAATATATATATATAATTGAAAGTGCATGAATAGATATAATACTTATATTTAGCAATGATTTCAGCTCAAAAGCAGCAATATGTATAAAATAAAAATTACTAAAATATAATTAACAGTACATTTGAATAAGGCATTTTCTTCACATGAAGGCTAATTAGACCGATTTCTACAGTTTAAAGTGGATTTCGAACAAACCTTGAAGTCCTAAGTGAGATTGGAACCCACGAACAATCTTAAACTGTAGATTGGAGCACTGATTATTCGGCTGCCTAATTGGCATGTATTGGCTAGATACTATTTCGAGACTTTTTTTTATCTATCTCGTATTATTACCGATATGACATTTATTGGCATTACTGATGTATGGCAAGGGAGTAACCCTTGAAAATTCAAAAGTACTTATATATATATATATATAGAGAGAGAGAGAGAGAGAGATAGATAGATATGTATATATATATGTATATATATGTATATATATATATGTATATATATGTGTATATATATGTATATATATGTATATGTATACAGGGTGAGCCAAAAGTTCGTTACAATTTTAAAAATTCATAAAAAAAAAGAAGAAAGTGAGATAAAGAAGTGTGGCTTGCAAGAAAGGGCTCCAGGTTGAAAGGGAGTTACAACCGGGAGACACAGCTATGCGGGAATCATTTGCCGAGTGGGCTATGGCAAGAATCGAAAACGACCCTCAGTGGTTGTTCAACGTTTTCTGGACGGATGAGGCGCACTTCACACTACACGAGGATGTCAACACCCATAACACTTGTATATGGGCAACATCTAATCCTCGTGAATACACGACGAAATCTCTGCATTCAGCCAAGTTGACAGTCTGGTGTGGCTTCACCTCATCTTTCATTGTCGGACCTTTCTTCTTTGAAGAACCGTGTCCCAGATTGGGCTGGAAAACGTGCACAGTAACCGCTAAGCGTTACCTCACTCTTTTGCGTGACAAAGTCGTGCCCGCATTAAATCAAAGAGGTGTGTTACCTGTAATAAACTTTATGCTGGATGGCGCACCACCACATTATACCAATCCAGTAAAACGATTCCTTTTGAGTACCTTTGGTGAAGAGAGACTGATCAGTCGAGGTTGCAAGATCGTATGTCCTCCACGATCACCCGACCTGATTCCGGTCGACTTCTGGTTATGGGGCTATTTGAAATCACGTGAATACCTTTCATCGCCTTCAACATTGGCCGAACTCAAAGATTCCATCTGTCGTGAGGTTTCTGCAATTCATTCCGACATATTGCATTCCGCTGTAACGGGCGTTGCGAGTCGCCTTAGTTGTGTCGTACAATGTACTGGAGGTCATATTGAACAGCTGTTATTATCAGAATAAATGAATGGAGTGTACTGTTGTCCTTTCATTGTGTTTTAAACAGTCAGCGGCATCTATAGGCGACTTTTTTAACTAAAACTCTTTTTTTGCTGCAAAAAAAATTCCGACTACCTTGTGAGCCCTTTCTTGCAAACCGCACTTCTTTACCTCACTTTCTTCTTTTTTATGAATTTTTTAAAATTGTAACGAACTTTTGGCTCACCCTGTATATGTATGTGTGTATATATGTATATATATATCGTCCATACCACAATCTATTATATATATATATATATATATATATATATATATATATATATATATATATATATATATATATAAGTAGATTGTGGTATGGACGATAGATATGGAGTTTCTGCTTTCTCAAGATGAAGTGCTCGGGAATCTTCGTAGTTTCTTCTTTGCAACATGCGACTACCGCTCTGTATCTAATATATCAGGATGATAAAACTGCTTAAAAACTTTTTGATAATTTCCTACTGTTAAATTATCCTTTTTGTAATGTAAAATATTCTCGACAATATTTTATTTTACTTACAGTAACCTAATTTTACGAAAAAATTAGATTAGTATTTTTTATTCCGAGTTATATCAAACTTTTGATGAAAAACATTACGCTAAATTAATTTAAATCTGATTTTTGATTTCATACAATTGTTTTGCATTTCACAATTTTTAAATTCTTTTATATTTAAAAATGTATATAAATTATGAGTGTTGTCATATCTTTCATTTTTCTCATGTAAAATTATCAAAATTCCACAGATAAAAATTCTTTTTATGCTTTCAGTTTGATTCGAAATCCATTCGATTGAATATATTCAGGATTCAAGGTCTTTTTAGGATATACATATGGCTAAAATACATTAAATTAAAAATTAACAAGTTTTAAGCTTTTTTTTCGGATTCAGGTTTGTATTGAAATCCATTTATTGTAAAAGCTCCTAGGATTCAAGATTATTTTAAGTTTTGACTGAAATCTTCTGGATTGAAAATTCTCGAAGATTCAAGCTTTTTCTAGGATTTAGATAAGATTGAATTTCCTTTGACTGAAAATTCACAAGATCCAAGATCTTTTCTTTTAAGACTTAGGTGCGAGTTAAAATCTATTCAATTGAGAATTCTCAGGATTCAAGCACATTTTAAGATTTAAGTTCGAAATGAAATCCATTCTTTCAAAAATGAGTAAAATTTAAGCTTTTTCTAGAATTTAAAATTTGATTCGAAAGTCAAAAATCCCTCTTGTAACTTATCTAACGAGTTTTCTCTTGAATAGAATTATTTTTCTGAAAACTGGAGTTTATGTATTATCAAATTTGTATCACCATTTATCTTTCATATTTGTGTAACTATTAAAATATCTGTTTCAAATCATTACCGAAAACAAATTTGAAGGATAAAAATATAATATTTTTCTTCGGTTCATTTTAATGAATTCGACTCCCTTTCTTAAAAATAATACATTTCAGCTGCAAGCAATGGCATTGCTTCTTATCCTTTGAATGATTTTTATATAAAAATGAATGAAATGTATATTCTATTTAATGATTTTTTTTTTTTTTTTTTTTTTTTAATACTCAAAGAAAATTGTCTTCCTTAAGATAAATAAAGGACTTTTCTTTGAATATGAGTTACATACCATCGCAAAATATAAATTACTTAGTAAGAATTGAAGCTAAAGACTATACAATTTATATTACGAATTACTTTTTACCTTTAAGTATTGTTGATCATAAATTATAATTTGGTCAAAAAAACAAAAAACATTATCTCCGTATAACAATCATTCTATATAGAACGTGAAATCATATTACTTTTTTACCTCTATTGACATAGAACTTCAAAAAAAAATATTTATACGACTTCCTTCTTTATTCTGGATGAAAACACCTTTGAAGAATAATAAAGTGATAAATGCTAACAAAAAAGTTGAATTCAACTTAAGACATTTAGGAAAAAATAATCGAAATTAAAAAATAAATTATCTGTATATGTGAATAACCACTCTAAAATAAACATTAAAAATAAAAAGCTAATAGCATATCTTAATCTGTAAATTCAAATAGAAATATATCTAAATAATATATCTTTCAAAAAATGGTGAATGTTTAATGTTTTCATAAGTGCTTAGTCACAAAACGTAGCCTCTAGGATAATAATCAAAACTATAAAATTAATGAATGAATAAAACTACTTTATAATAACTTTTTATCAATACTGTTTCATTTGATAATCTTTATTTTATTTTTTAATTATCGTGATAAATTTCCTTTCAATGAGTGGCCACACGAAATTAATTTTTTATCGTTTATTTATTACAATTTTCAAAAAAATAATCAAATATTTAGAATTAAGATATATTTCCAAAGAAAATTATCCTTTTTTTTAAACAAAATGGTGAATGATTCATGAGCATAAAAGAATTCAGTTATCAAATATAAACTCTAGGATCATAATCGAAATTGAAAAAATTAATTGAAAAGAATAATTTAAAGTATTTTTCTCGCACCATTACTTTTTTTTTCATAATCTTTTTTCCTGTTATTAAATACAAATATAAATTTCCTTTATTATTCACTTCTTTATTAATCGTTTATTGAAATAAACTAAAAGAAAAAAAAACCTAAATTATATTTTGTTTTCTCTATCATATTTTTTCTTTAAAAAAATGATGAATACTTCATGAAAGTGTAGTTTAGTTGCAAAATATAACTTTCTGGACAGCAACTTACATAAAAAATTTATAAATTAGAATACTTTACATCGTTTTTATCTTTTGTGCATAATATCTTCCTACATAAATATCTTTTGTTTCTTTTTATGATAAATTTTCCTTTTCTTGGTAAACGTATGAAGTTATTTTTCTTGAAACAAGATGAGCTAAACTTCGTTATTAAATAAGAACTATACTTCAAAAGTAATTAAAACGTTTGTAAAATTTAGTAAGAATTAAATTTCGTTAAAAGACTCAAGTCAATTTAAAAGAATCCAATTTAAAGAGCAGAAGAAAAATGCTGTTGCACCATCTAGACAAATCTTAAGTCTCTTGGATTTCAATCCAAACAGTTTCATTAATCCTCTAACCATCTTGAAATTTTTAGTAGGGAAACTTTGGATTCGAAAATCTTTAAACATCACAAGTTCCAAGATAAGCGTAGATTTATATAACTTTAACCTAATTCTTCTTTTCTGAATTCAAATCCTCTTAATCTCCAAATGGGACATCATTAAATATTTTCTTTCAAAAATGATAAGAAAGTCACTTTTCTCAGAGAATCTTTTGTTAGAAACGTACCTAACTTTTGCAACAAAGGCTTGTGTGTGCTTTCAAAATATAAATTTAACTCATTGAAATTAGCTTATTGTTATTGGCAACAAAACCTCGAGGCATCGGGTAAGAGTGATGGAAAATATTCCGGTGTAAAGTTGAAATATATTTTATAAAAATCTTTAAGATTGAATATTTATGAAATAAAAAATTTATTTTATTGAAGAGCTATTGTAAGAGAATAAATTACAATTTTAAAAAATAAGATATTCAACAGACCCTATGTAGACCTGTTTTAGCCATTAAATAATGAATAGCTGAAAGCTATAATCAGAAAAAATTTTTGAAATTTAACAAAATCCTTGTGTTCCAAAATGAGAAAATTTAGAAAGGGATTTGAGATAAAATTTTAAAATTGGATATTATTCTATAACTATCAAAGATTTATTTTTAAAAAAAAAGCTAATTGCAAACCTGCAAAAAAGTTACGATTCCATACCAAAGAATTAAGTGTAAAAGCAATTTGTCACCAAAAATATCAGATTGTTGACTAAGACATTCACCATTCTTTTCAGCTTACACGCTTACAACTACGTAATATACAATTGAACTTTTAAGAAAGTATTTTCATTTAAAAGCATTGCCTGATGCAACAGCTAGGCGTAATTAATGCATATAGTACGCTTCCTTTCTTTCAAAAATAATAAGAAAGTCACTTTCCTCAAAGAATCTTTTGCAAAAGGTAATCATATGCAAAAGGTGGTTTGATATTTAATGGCTGTTGCAGAATAGTTTTGTGTTTGAATTTTTCTCGCACTTTTCTTCGTTTTCAAATTACAGTTCCTAACTTTTTAATTTTATTGCTAGGACAACAGCAAATTATTTTAGTCCCGCCATTTATGCGCACTCCGTCCGGTTTTTATGATTTCAACTATCTTCTTTCCAAATCAATAAGAAAAGATAATTCCATTGATATGAACCTGTGTATGCATATATTTATCACTTCTCTTAAATTTCTAATAATAATTGTATGAGATAGTAACATTGTGTGAAGTAGTCTTTGAATATTAGTACATGTATATAAAGTTTAATATTTAGGATTCTTTACACAATTTTTCAAAATTTTCTTCAAAATAAATCTGACTGTGTTGATAATAATAAAATAAAAATTAATATTGATGTCAAACTTTGCTATATCTTTAGAGTTTATTTACCTCTAATAATAAGGAATTAGTTTTGTTAATTTAATAAAATTTACTGCTATAATTCCAAATAAAACTTATTATAAGTTTAATAACTACTATACTAATAAAATAAAACTTACATTATTTATTATTTATTACATTATTTTATTAAAATAAAACCTATTATAAATTTTATTTTATTAGTATAAAACTTATTATAAGAGTTAAATTTTTAATTATAAGTATAAAATTTATTTAATTAGAAAAATCGCTTTAAAAATAAATAGTAAGAAAGAGAACTGTGTATAAGTAATTTTTATTAACTTTTTCTTTTCTAAAACTTGTATTTTCATAATTGTTTCTTAATTGGAGTTGAATTATGTATCAAATAGCAATTTTTAATATTAAATGCATGTTTTTGATATTTTATTTTTATAATTATTATTCTCTCGTATAAGGTTACAAGATTCAAAAATGTTTTAATGATTGTTTCCGAAAAATTTTAAGATTTATTTAATGTTAAAATAAAAATTATAACTAAAATGTTAGAAATTATTCGTATAATATCATCAATACTTAATATAGATTTCAATATAAATATAATATACAAATATTTTTATTAACTTAAAATTTTCTCTGAAAAAAAATTTAGAAGATAATTTTTAAAATGCATATTATATTTTCTAATATTTATAATTTAAAAAATGTCCCAATAAATAATTTAGATAAAATGTATTTTAGATGGGGGGTGAATATTTTTATATTTGCTGCATTTATGTGGTCAAATTAATTTTCTGTTGATAGCCGAAACAACGATAGAAACACTTTAAGTAATAATTTCGAGAACTTTCGGTAAAATATAGTCATGAGTTAAGATTAAGAAGATTCCAGAATATTTTAAGATTCATTTCTCTAAGTAAATATAAAATTCATTTTGTCTCCAAAATTTCTTTTATTTTAAAAGCATTTTTCCTAGATGAAAAATACTTTTATGAAGATTGAATACTTTTACGACTTAAGTAATTGCACGTTTAAATTAGTTTTCAATTATTAATGCTAAAATAACTTTGGGACACACTCAAGGGATAATTTCAAATATTTTTGAAAAATATGGGGTATAGCTAGACTGAATTTTTTTTTAAATGCTTATGAGCATACAATATTCCCTACCATGATGGAATATTTAATATAAAATTATTATGACACTATTTGTTATACAATAACATCTATGATTAACTTATTTCATATAATGATATTTAAATCAATATTTTTCCCTAGCATTTTGTTAAAATTTTAATCAACTTTTTCGTTAAATTCTAGGGGAAATCAAATTTTCTAAAACTTTTAAGTTCTAAATTACCAAACAAGGAATTCGAAAAACGCAAAAGAATTCTGCAATTCGAATTTTTAATCTTTTTATGACTTCTTAATATTCATGAGTTTCAGAATTCGAATGTGTCTCTCTCTCTTATCTTTAGAATACTTAAGTTTCACAATTCTTAAATTCTTATATATTAATTCAGTTCCAAGAGTTCATTTTGACTTATTTCAATTTAATTTGAGATAAGAAAAGCTTCAAACTCAGCTTTAAACAAGGGATTTTAAAAAACTAAGCAAAACAAAAATGAAAGTTTTTGCGAAGCAAAGAAAATTAATGTTATTATCTTAAAGCCATGTGAAAATTGACCAAAGTTTTTGAATGAGAAAGACCCAGCGTTATATGTAATCAAGAGGACAGAATAAAACCTTTTAGATGTAATCTCAAATATTCGAAACATTTTGGTAGGAAAACTAAATGAAATTTTAAAAAATTAAATATTGGCGTAGGAAAAGTATTAATCTCAAGATTTAAAAGAGACTGTTTACAAATA
Organism: Latrodectus elegans; assembly: GCA_030067965.1. Lineage (NCBI taxonomy): Eukaryota > Metazoa > Arthropoda > Arachnida > Araneae > Theridiidae > Latrodectus > Latrodectus elegans. Next base: position 61,871,754 of record CM057821.1, on the reverse strand, counting down.
TTTTGCAATTATTAATTTAGAATTCTATTAAATACTAAAATGAATTCTTAAAATATTGTAGCTATTAATTTGTTAATTTTATTAATTAATGAAATTTTTAAAAATTTAAATCTTCCTTGCCAATTGACCGATTTAAACTAACCGTAAAGGGTTTTTTTCTTTTTCATTTTGTTTTTCCTTCTGTTTTATTGTGTGTCAAAGTATTAGTGGTTTGAATCAATTAAAAACGGCTTTTTAAACCGATGCTTTAGTCTTTGCGTAAGAAATCGTTTTATTAACAAAATAAACTTGGACGATAAAGTTATGTAATGATAAATTCGACTGAAATGAAAGAAACAACCACTTTAGGGTTAAAAAATATTCTTGATGGAATTGCTTTAAGTTTGTTCATTTTTTATGATGATTTCTAGAATAGAAGTTCTAATATATTCATTGAGATATTACTACTAAATAAATCATTTGTTCATTTACATACAAGTAGACTGCTCAATGTTAATATATTTTACTATTTTGACTTTCAGTATTAAAGGATAGTGAATATTACATATTGTACCAAGCTTCGGGGTTCGTGTCGATTGAGAGTTGAATAAACAGCCATTCAATGAACACAAGACTTTTATTCGTAAAAATTCCACTAGATATACCAGCTGTATCAATCACAATTATACAGCTACAATTAATCAAATACAATAAGTAACAGCTTCCAATCACAGGTCTCAAATACCTCAGACAGAGAACAACTTCTCTAGGCTAGCAGTCACGACTAATCGTATTCACTCACTGACTGTCTTTACAAAACTGTCTTCACGAAAATAACTCCTTCTATGTCGGGCTGCGGTATTTATACCTGACTTGGCGGGGAAATCTACCAATTTCGCCAAGGTTCTGGAAGCTTCTAGGCTGTCTCACAAAATATTGGTCCTAGAGCTTAGGTGATGGATGTTTCTAAAAGTATCTATTTCTCTCCAAGTCGCCAAGAATCTCGCCAATTGTCGCCAAGTTTTCTGGCCAAAACATCGCCAAGTCACCAAATCATTAGAAAACCCGCTTTTAACGTATAACACGTCTATATACCGAAATTTTTGACAAAATGTGAGTATTTCCGATCTGTCTGAGATATTTTAAGACAAATACAATAATTATTTATAAGTTTGTAACAATATTATTGCTAATCAAATTACTCAAAATTTATTTTTTGTTCTCAAATTACTCTCATATTATGTCATATTCATCTTCATTCAAGTTATTCGTTGAACATTTTTATTATTAAAAGACAAAAGATGCCATAATAAGATTTTTCAAAATATTACAATTTTTATTTATATATTCCTCATCCGATAATTTCTATTAAAACACCTACAGCTTACTTTACAATAAAAATTTGCTTTTTCAGTCGAATTTCATTATAGTCATTTTCATTATTTGGATAATCAATAATTTTGGCTTTTATCCTCTCCTGCTCTCACATTTCTCGAATTCACTAATTAAAAGCTCAGATATTTAACAATTACTTTAATAGCAAATAGCAGGTTAACTCTCTGAAATCAATATTTTTTCAATTTCATCCAATTCTATTGTTTTGGTGATCATTCACATTTGATAGACATTACATTTTATCGCCAATCTAGTTTAATTATCAAACAACAAATAAATGTAAGATATAATCTAAATATATTTCCATGCGTGTGATAGCTATTTTTGTATATTATAGCCAATTTTGTACATTCCTAAAATATCTATAAGAAATTCTTAAAAAAAAATGCAAATACAAGAAAATTTCAAAATGATTATCTCAAGATAAATACAAAACTTTTCGATTCTGTAAAAAATTAATTTCAGTAGAAATATTTTTATGATTTGTTTAAAATAAAAAACGATATCTTAGTATCATAAAAAAACCTTATTCAATTGCAACTCAAAACACGATAAATTATTTCAAACCAATCGGATTTGTTAGTTGAGAAATAGGACAAAGTATGTTTTGATAAACTAAGTGAATGCTGCAACATGAGCAACGAAAAAAAAAATCAGAAAATATAGATTTCCATTATCAAGTGTCTCATAAAAAAAAGGAAAACACGGAAGTATCATTTTTCTCTCCTACACCCCCACCCCCAACTCCCATCTGAAAAAAGAAGGGTATTAAATCTGTCCAGAAAAATTGCTTTTATGAAACAACTTACACGTTTAAATAGAGGAGAAAACAGAAGGGGGAAACACACACAGGAACTCAGACTTTATCTTTCTGTTGCAAGAGATTCAAGAAGACACACCCCCATTTCGACAGAGATGAGGTTTTTGTAAAAATGAGATTCATTGTGCGAATGAAATATGGAGGTTTCCCTTCGAAATCGAATTGTTCCATGGATTTAGAGTGAAACTAAATGCAATGAAGTCATTTTTCAAGCGCCTCACTCCTAGAAACGGGATTGCTGCTTCTCCCGAAATTGACTCCGGTAGAGCAATGCATGGAATTTATTTCACGCTGCATTCTTCACATATTTTCTGAATGAGAATAATATAGATTTCCCTTACACAAACAGTCAGGTGAATTGTCCGGTAACTGGTGCGAAGAAAATCCGTTTTTGAAGATTTTGGAACTCGTGGACAAATATTTTCTTCCTATATTTTATTCATTGTTTTGTAAATTTAGCACCATTAAGTTTATTCCAGAAATTTTCTCAGTAATTTTAAAATAAATATGATAGTGGTATTTTTACTTATGAAGAGTTTACTTTTAAAAAGCATGTAGGTTCTGAAATTCATCATTTTAGAAAGAAGCACAGCGTTTTCAAGTATAATAGCTGAGAATACAAAAATGCAACTTTTTAACCTTGAATCAAATACAGTTAAAACAATTATACTTTTCTCACGTTTCCTTCTTCATTTTTTTAAGATAAATGAAATTAAAATCAGAAGCCTCAAATTGCAACAAAAAATAAATCGAAAATATTATCCTTCAGTAAAGGGTGAAAAAAGTCATGAAATTTTGAATCCCAAAACCATATTAAACTTAACTGATTTTCTTAATAAATCCTACATGCTACATTTTTTATATTTCACGAGCTGCACTCATCTACATTTCAAAAAAGAAAGGGGAAAAATGATTTGAAATATGGCAAATATTTGAATACAATTACGTCTCTACCTTTATATCATTGTCTGTTATCATCATCATTATGCAAAATAAAATAATTTGCATAAATTGAAATTTTTCTATTTCAAGTTATGTTAATTTTAATAAAACATTTCTTCCAGAAAAAATATAAAAAATTGAAACACTATTAAACTTTGTAATAAATTTGTATTTAAGTAACTTGTTACAACTTACACATTAACCTCTTTAGCTTATATAAAGATATAATTAAAACACTGGCTAAAATTATTATTTCTGCTGATTAAAATGAATTTTAATTCAATAAAGAAAACAAATATTATAAAATCTTAAAACTTTAACATTTCAAAAAAAAAATAATAAATTAAAGTTCTGATTTCACACATTGAATTATTAAAACCAAAAATACTTTGCATGATGTTTTTTTAAAAATGAAAAATTAAGAGCAACTAAATCTTACATTTTCTCAAACAGCAAGCGAAGATAATTTGCTAAAACTAATTTTTCAAAAAGTGACAAAGAAAAAAAAAGCTGTAGAAGTTATCTACAAATCTGAATAAAATTAAGCTAGTTATCATGAAATATTTTTACAGATTGATTTCCTTATTTCCCTAGAAAATGATAATTAACGAAAACTGAAACTAACATTTCATGAAGTAAGAACAAATGAAAAATTAACAAAAGTAACCTTTCTGGAAATGTGAAAATAAAAGAAACATGCTTCAGTTTTGCATCAAATTCAATAAATTAAGTTACGTACCTAATATATTTTTGAAATGAAATCCTTACAAAAAAAGTAATAATTATTTTCCTCAATTGATCGCGCGCGTAGATGACGATACAATAAACCCGATACATAAAAGAGGGAGAAAAAGAAAATGCGCATTAAATTCGAAGGAAATTTAACTAGTTCTGTTATCTCTCACACAAATACTTATTTATTTTCCTAAAAAGGATTAATATCGAAATTAAAAAAGATATTTCTTCAAATAAAAACACAAAATATATAATTAAAATCAATTTTCAGCGAGTGTAAGATAATAAACGCTTTCCAATTTTCTAACACAAATATACACGCACTAATTCGAATAAATTTAAACTTAATTACCGAAATATTTATCATATATGAACGTTTTCGTTTTCTCATTTAAAAGCATAATTAACAAAAATTAAAACTGTCGTTTCGCTAAATTATTTCCGAAAATAAATCAAAAATTAATTTTTAACACAGAAGAAAAAGAAATTATCTGCAAATTTTCACAAACTCAAATGAAATTTAAATGTTTTCTTAAGCATTTCTTGCATTTTATTTCTGGACTAATAACAATAAAAGACTGTAGTTATCCTACCCTCAAAATCTAAAAAAAAAAAAAAAAAAAAAAAAAAAAAAAAGATTAATCCTCAAATATAATCTTTTTTTAAAAGTGAAAATGAAGAAATAATTTTCAATTTTGAAACAAATTCCAATGAAATGAAATGTATTGCCTTAATATATCTCCTTCGAATTCTATATTGCATTAACAGTAAAATAACTAATAAAAACTGGAACACACATTTATATTTTTAATAATTACTTAGGAGCAAATTAAAAAGAAACTAAATTATGCTGAACTAGAACTATAGGTATCGGATTTATGAAATAAATCCGATTAAATTTACAGTTAATCTGATTATTTTATCCATAAATTTCCCTTAAATACTTAACAACTGGTAAATCACAAAAACCGAGTAAATCTTTGAAAATAAATTCAAAAGTTAAAATATCAAGACGGTTATTTTAATAACATATAAATATTTTCTGTGTAATTTCCCAACATATTTGCAAGTATAGTTATAAGCCCTTTCTCCTTTTCTTTCTTTGGTTTACAAAAGAGGTGAATTTAAACTAACATTTTTTTATATCAGTGTAGCAAGTTAAAAGAAGCTGATATAAATTATTTTCTAATAAATTAGATCTACAGATATTTTTTAAAAAAAAATTCTATAAAAAAAATAGATTCTTCCATAACACCCTTCCTCTATATTCACCCTTCTTCCTACATTTTTAAAAATATCGAATCAAAAATTATACAATTTTTAAAAAATAAAATAATGTTTCTGATCTTAAAAAAACATTTTCCTTAAAAAACGATGCAAAAATTCTTTTCTCCAGTGTGTGTGTGTGAGAGAGAGAGAACTGATAACAATATTGATAACAATATATAGTATTAAAAAACTTAAAATAAATTTTATGCTCTATATTGATTTATCAATTTCTAAATTTTGATAATCTTTCAATATTAATTTCTCCTATTTCACAACACACAAAAATATTTTCAAATTAAGACAGTTTAAATATCATCATTTTAAAATATAACGAGTAAAAGTAAATTACGAAATATATTGGGATTCGACACACAAACATACAAGGAAAAAGGTAAATGTAAGAATAGCTTATGAGCAACAATCATCAAATCACAAAAATTGATTCTTTCATTTTTGTGCTTTGGTGAGTCATTTTGAAACAATATAATAACGAATTAAAGTAAATTTTTTATAATCTGAACTACTTTTGCAAACTCAAATCAATAGTTTCAGTTCTTACATATAATTTTATAATTAAAAACAAATATAAAATAAACTTCCATTTTCTAGGTTAAAAGGTAGTAAAGCTTTTTTTAAAATTAGAAAGTAAATCTTGTAAAATAGTAAAACCTTTTATTAGCTGAAAGTTATTCACAATAAATCAAAAATGTAACAAATAATGCATTGAATATATATTTTGCAAAATTTTCATAATATAGCTTAATTCAAAAAAGTGCTGTAATAAACGAAAAAATTAAGTTTTTATTTCAAATGATTATTAAAAAAAAAAAAGATTCAACAAAATAACTTTTTCGAAAATGAGAGGTATAAATGAAAGCTTACAATAAGCTTTACTAAACTATATATCATTAGAGCATTATTTTTTCAAGTGAATGGGGACATATGTCATTGACAATAAAAGGTAAACATTTGATAGAAAAGAAAAATATAATATAAATTATTCAAAGTAACTTTTTTACCAAAATAATAAAATAGTTGTTTCAGTATATCATCACTTTTTTCATTTATTTTTTAAATTATTTCTAAAAAATTTTTTATAAAATTATTCTTATTTATTTCTTTAAGAAAAAGATCAAATGGAACTGTGATTTAACATATATCATAGGTTTTCAAAGAAATAACATCACAGAATTGATAAGAAAAAGTTGACACCGATCAAATGAAAACGAAATGTAGCACGTGAAGCAGACTAATTTTAGTTCGATACATTTTATACTTTCCTTTATAGAGGCTAATATCTTAAATAAATGTATCATCATCTTATTTTTCTTACTTGTAAAAAAAACTTTGCATCATTCTGAATAAAAAAAAGGAGTTTTCACTTAGGATTTTCAAAATCTTAAAAGAAAAACACTATAAACATTGCATTTTTCTGTTGCATTCGGTAATCTATGTTTTACGTTATATTATTTATCCTTCAAACTAGCCATAATTTTTACCCCATCAAAATATTCTTAAAAAAACATTTTAAGTATACACTATACAATATGTGTTACCAAAGAGTTATCTTATATTAAAGTCACTTTTTTCTCCACTTTTTTCTATTTTCTAAATAAAATGCCTTTTTCAAAAGAAGTGGAAATGAATGGCATTTGATATCTGATAAAAATGATTTTAGAAGCGTTTGATTATCTGTGATTTTTTAAATTATCTTGAAGTAATATTTTTTTATCATTTCGTTATTGCGGATCAAAGGCTATAACGACAGGCGGAGATTCATTTAATCAATACATAAAGTGCATTAACCAACGAATAACACTTTTCGAACGTTTCTACAAACGTGACAGTTTGTCTGCATTTCAAAAAAAACTCCTTTACACTTTGATGAAAAATGTTCTTGAAACATTTAAATTTATGCGGGAGAAGATTCATTATCAGTATTGTGGTCTATGTTTTGATGTGTGTGTGTGTGTGTGTGTGTGTGTGTGTGTGTGTGTGTGTGTGTGTGTGTGTGTGTGTGTGTGTGTGTGTGTGTGTGTGTGTGTGCGTGTGCGTGTGTGTGCGAAAATTTAATATTTAAACAGTCAATCTCATTTACCATCGTGACCATTTTAAGTCTTTGCTTTAAAAGTTCATAGCAACCATAGTTCAAAGAATTTTCCTTCCTTGTCAGGTCTGAATAACTTTATAAGCACATTCTTTCCGAGGACAAAATTTTTCCATCATTAATTCTTAAAAACAATTCTTCACATCTTCATTTTTTGACATGAATTTTTAATTGACATCCTAAATATAGTTGATGTATTGAACCTTAAATAAAATCAATTTGATCTCTTAAACTTCTGATTCCTAAAATTGTAACTACTATGACCAAGTAAAAATATACACTTAAATAAAAACAATGTCTTGGAAATATACTAAAATCCTAAATTTTCTCCAAAGCGTGGCCACTAAGAATGTATATCGTTTTGGCACTAAGAAGAATAGAATTTATAGCATTTTATATTGTGAAGAACTCAATGTCTGTACCATTATAGTCCTGAAACTGGGAAGTTTCTCGCTATTTAGAAGAAAGAATCAAACAGGCGTTTGATTTGTTTCCTCCAGAAGTATCATTTCACTTAGAGGATATTGCGACTACGACGTATTTTGTGGGTTCCAACTGCAATTAGTGAACAATATAGACCTTCAATTGAGTCAGATATAGAACCGACTACTTTCCAGTAAAAAGAACAACGCCTTTATCAACCAGGTTAATGCTCCCAAATGTTCCTAAGTAAATATAATCATGTATTTACTTAGTAAACTAAGTAATTATGTATTTACTTAATCATGTAAATCTAAGTAATCATGTATTTACTTAAAACCTAAGTAAATATTTTCCTGTTTCCCTTATATTTTCTTATACATCCTATTAGTACATATGATTCCTTATTTCACAAACAAGTTCCTTTATTAACTATGAAGTGTTTCTTTTTCATTTCAGTTTTTTTTTTTTTTTTTTTTTTTTTTTTTTCAGCTAGGTGGCAATATGGGGTACGCTGCTCCACTTTTTCATATTGAACCATATTTGGTGTGGAGTCCGAATGCTTCAATACACACATGCCATAGGAACCCGTTTATAGGGTAGACAACCGTTCCCAATTCATTCATACACAGAAAGGACAAAGACAGGATAAATAGAGAGAGAAAGTACATCCATGCCTGAACCGGGATTCCCACCCAGGACTTCCCTATCCGCAGTCAGGCACTCTGACCACTAGATAGGGCTTTCGGCTTCGTTTCAGTTGAGATTATGTTTAAGGCCAATTTATTGCAATTCCCATTAGTTTGAAATACCCATGACGTCAGATAACGTTTCCTCTACGTCACATCATATACAGATGGCGTTGTAAATCTGACTTGACGATGAATTTGTTTCTGCCTTCAAATCGTATTCTTCGAATTAATGATGCGATGTTCACTATCAAATGTCTGAGTGTCGTCGGTGATGAGAATCCCTTCATGTTTTTTAGCAGTAATAAAGAAGTATTTTTTAATTATAATTTTTTTCCATTTGTAAAAGTTTTCAAAATTAGGAGAAATTACCTACTGTTCTAAATAATTAGTTTTCAAATTTTTAAATCCTCATCGATATTGCTTCTAACAGAATATAACAGAAGAAAAAGCAAAATGAAAAAAAAGACAACAAGATTTAACATCAACTTTATGGTTAGTTTAAGTTGGCAAAGACGATTTAAGTTTTTAATTTTTAATATTCTAATAATCTAAAATTTCTTTGAAATTTGAAATTTTTCCGATGGTTTTAAAAGAATATGTTTGCGTAGTCAGAAAGTTAAGGAAGAATTAGAATCTGAGGGGGAAAAAAAACAGTTTCCCAATATTTTCTTTTGTTGTATATTTTTTCTCCAACTACTGATTACAAAAGGAAATCAGCAAGGATTTTATGATAGATATATTAAGAAATGTAGATTTAATATTCTCATAATTTTAATAAAAAAAAGAAAATCAGTTTTATTTTGAAGCAAATCCATTTTTTAAGTGTTATTCTATCGCTCAAGATTAAAAAAATGCCAATTTTTTGTACTCAAATATATGAAATCCAATGTTGTCACAATCAGAGTCCATTTAATATTCGTTGTCATTAACATTATAGTTTGGTTTTAATAACTATGATTAAATTATAGAAAATATAATTATTATTTATGATAATATATCTTATATTATATATTTTTGTTGGAAAAATAATTTATATAACACCCTTGATACAAAAAATTTCTTGTTTTTAAAAAACTATACACATCTACTTTTTGATCAAAAAAAGTTTCGAAAAATTACTCCAAAATTTTATAATTTATTTTTGTTTTATTTTTATTTTTCTATGGTAATTAACTACACAATAATACAATTTGTTATAGATTCTGAATCATTTAAAGTATTACCACATAACATATTTCAATAAGTTGCAAAATTTATAAATCAAGAAATTAATACATTTTTAAATTAAGAAGTTATGAGATTTTTAAGAAATGTACTCATTTTACAAGCCCACGTTTTCTCTTGATGTAACATGTTTACTTTATTGCATGACATATTTACTAGCACATAAAAATTAATTATAATTTAAAAGAAAAATGCTCTTGAAGATTATAGTTTATTTTTTAATTATTTATTATAAATTTTTATTTTTAATTTAGTATGTGTTTTTATATAATGTGATAAAATAATTCTTTAAACATTTAATTTATTCCTTGATATAACAAGAAAATATACTAAAACAATTAACAAAATATAAATATAAACTTATTTTTACATAATTATTTCCCCTTGTTATTTTATGAGCAAATGCAAATAACATATGATCTTCTAAAAAATGATTCTTTCAACAAACACAAATTATGAAGGTATATGATTTTTAACTTATCTCCCTTCTGTACCAAACTTCAAAAACTTTATTTCAAATTTTATGCATCGCCTGCTATTGTAATACGACATTTATAGCAATTTTGATCAAAATCTTGAAAGGCGAGATAATAAATGGTAGAGAGCTTGCATAAATTTTTGAAGAATATAGAATACGAAATGAAAAATTTCGATCTAACCTGCGATTTTTTTTTTAAATGGCGTCTTCCAAATTTGAATTTAAGTAGAAAATAAATTATAAGGGATAGGAGAAACTTCAAAGCTTTGAGAAAGAGAATTTTGTTTCAAAATTGTTTTTATAGATGACGCTTATATATATATATATATATATATATATATATATATATATATATATAATAGTAAATTTTTATAAAATTAATTAAATACTAGACGGATAATAATATATTGCAAATATGAAATATAGTAAACACATGGAAAAATATGTTAAATAGATAGTTTAAAATTTCATAGAAAATAGAATAAAGGAAAATGGAATGAAGTACCAACATGGCCAGCTTCTTCAGGAGGTTTGGTACAAAGTATGTCTTTTCTACATTGGCCCAAAATTTAGTCTTAAAAAAGCTAATACACCCCAAAGCCACACTAAAAATGTCAAACCAAAATAAAAGAAATAAATGTCAAGTTAGAATATAAACTCTAAAATATAATATTAAATCCATATCCATAATATATATGTATAATATATATATATATATATATATATATATATATAATATATATATATATATATATATATATATATATATATATATATATATATATATAGGTATATATATATGTATATATATATATATATGTATATATATATATATGTATATATATATATATATGTATATATATGTATATATATGTATATATATGTATATGTATATATATATATATGTATATATATATATATATGTATATATATGTATATATATATATATATATATATATATATTTAGTCCATTAATACAGACTACTATCTGTGAAAAGTCCTTTTGTTAATCAATCTGCTATCGATGTTCAAATGGTTTTAATGTTTAGATATCCGATAACTGATGCCAATATATACAAGATAAATATTCTGAATTATATTAAATACAAAACCTTAATTCGTCCGATCGAGAGATAATTTTTCATTATTTTAGAGTAAAAAATGTTTTCGTGTTTTTATGAGAGGCTTAAATATCTTTTTCTATCGAATATAACATCCTGAAATTGCAGTAGAATCGGGACCACAAAAATCTCAAATATCTAATACCTTTCCGCAACTTTCAACTGCAAAATATGTATAATTTTGATCATAGACTTTAAATTTTTATTAATTATCAGCATGTATAAGTTTTTATTCAATTTTTACGGTGTCTAAGTAAAATTTGACTTGGTTGATTACATATAAACCATCATATACAAATTGACTAATGATAAGATTAATTTATTTTTCTATGTAAAATGAAGATCCTCTTATATGCAATAATGAATTTAATGAATTATGATGTGCGTTTCTCTCCTCATTTTGCTTAGTAATAAATTTATTCTAGCAATTTTCGAATAATAGATTTTACCTACCTTACAGTAATAATACCCACTCTTTCTCTCTACCTTCATATGTTGGTTATAATGTCTACTCTTTCTGTCTACTTTCATATCTTAACTTTAATTTCCGCTCTTTCTGTCTACCTTCAATGTTGGTTATAATGCCTACTCTTTCTGTCTACATCATGTCTTAGTTTTAATGCCTACTCTTTCTGTCTACATCATGACTTAGTTTTAATGCCTACTCTTTCTGTCTACATCATGTCTTAGTTTTAATGCCTACTCTTTCTGTCTACATCATGTCTTAGTTTTAATGCCTACTCTTTCTGTCTACATCATGTCTTAGTTTTAATGCCTACTCTTTCTGTCTACATCATGTCTTAGTTTTAATGCCTACTCTTTCTGTCTACATCATGTCTTAGTTTTAATGCCTACTCTTTCTGTCTACATCATGTCTTAGTTTTAATGCCTACTCTTTCTGTCTACATCATGTCTTAGTTTTAATGCCTACTCTTTCTGTCTACATCATGTCTTAGTTTTAATGCCTACTCTTTCTGTCTACATCATGTCTTAGTTTTAATGCCTACTCTTTCTGTCTACATCATGTCTTAGTTTTAATGCCTACTCTTTCTGTCTACATCATGTCTTAGTTTTAATGCCTACTCTTTCTGTCTACATCATGTCTTAGTTTTAATGCCTACTCTTTCTGTCTACATCATGTCTTAGTTTTAATGCCTACTCTTTCTGTCTACATCATGTCTTAGTTTTAATGCCTACTCTTTCTGTCTACATCATGTGTCTTAGTTTTAATGCCTACTCTTTCTGTCTACTTTCATATCTTAGTTTCAATGCCTACTCTTTCTGCCGACTTTCACATCTTAGTTTTAGTGACTACTTTTTTGTCTACTTTCTTGTCTTAGGTTTAATGCCTATTTTTTCTGTCTACTTTCATTTGATAGTTTTAATCCCTACTTTCCTGTTTCATCTTTTGCATCTCCATGTTAACTTTATTTAAGCAAGATGAAAAATTAAAATTTGAAAAAACTTAATCTTCATCGTTAAAGTTTTAATCATAAAATTAATATAATATCATTTGACTTATTAAAAAATGAGTTAAATAAACTTTGTGTGTGTGTGTGTGTGTGTGTGTGTGTGTGTGTGTGTGTGTGTGTGTGTGTGTGTGTGTGTGTGTGTGTGTGTGTGTGTGTGTGTGTGTGTGTGTGTGTGTGTGTGTGTTTGTTTGTTTGTTTTATGTCATTCGCAGAATTTCAGTACAGGAAATAAATATGTAATAATATTTCATAACATTCCAGTTTTCTAATCTCCTTTGTTCAGAATTTGCTAAATTTGAAGATACATAGGTTAAATACTCTACCCTAAAATAAAAAAAATTTCTCAAAAAAAAATTTCACTCATATGAATGTAAATGCTTTTATATTTTTATGTTCTTAGATCGATTTAAATTTCTTAGGTCTGATTTTGCAGTTTTATGTCGTAAATGACAGTCACTTATATAACTCAAATTTCTTTTGTTTATTCCATTGATAGCCATGATAAATTGATGTAAAAATGATAATTATGTTCGAAAGATAGCGCGTTCGAGACGCGACCTGACCAAGAAATTAAGTACATCTATACTCCATAAAATATTCAATATGTTTCCCTAACCTTCGATGAGATAGATGTTAAATACTTGATAAATTATTTGCTTTCAGTTCAGTCATTTCTAATTTCGATATCTACTTCCGAAGTAGTTGGTCGCGGTGGCTTGGTAGGTTAAGGCATCGGTCTCATTATCAAAAGCCAAAAAGTTCAAATCCTGAGTTAACCGAAGATATGTCATTTTGATCAAAAGTGGTTGGTGCACTTAAATAGGCCGTAGTAGCAATGTTCTCCGTATGAAATGATGGAAAAACGGTCAAGTATTGAGGAATCTTCTGCTTCGGCACAAACTTTAATTTAAGAGAAGAATCACACCCGGCTTGTTCTGTCTAATTGGTAGAGCACTATTATGGGCTAGAAAAAGTGTGCTGATGCAACATCTGTGGTGGATGCCGGTAGTGACTCGACATCTTTTAAAGTCCCAGAAAAATTTTTCCCCATCCTTCCATTGATATGATAAATTATGAGCAAAATGGTATAAGATTACGCATGACTTCATCACCTGGAGTTATTAAAATTTACTAGTAGGATTTCTTTAAAAGCTCTAATATGTATGCATATAAGTTAAAATAGATAATTAAAATATATTGAAATAACAAACCTACTTGGGACTTAGAACTCCTTTGTTCAAAGTAATTTAATTCATATTATTACGAATACTCATACATGATTATATTCTGATATTGTTGAAGTAAAGTAAAATACACATTTTCTTATATAAGCTATTTAATTTATATTTGAATGAAGTCAAAAAAAAACATCCACAAAGTAAGGAAACTATAGGATATTCTAAAAGATAAAATATCTAAGCTTTTGAATTATTGTTTTAAATGAAACAATTTTACCATTTGAGACTCCAAAAAAAAAGATGTTTTTTTTTTCCTTGGAATAATAAAAAATCAATAATAAAACCTCTCTTAGTTAATTCTTATATCTTAACGGAAGAAAGGAAAGCATTCTTGCAGCTACGATTGGCGCAAACAGAACAAAAAAAATATGTTCCACAGAAACTTGATTGAACTCATCCAAGTTTGTTAAAGTCACCAAGAATTTTTAATCTGCATAGTTTAAATATATGGATGCGTTCTATTCTCTAATTGAGACTGTCTCTATCTGTTGGATAAAATTATGCCACCGACAAACGATAGCGACGAAAATCTCAGTTTCCATAATGAATTCCCTTGAATAGTAAATGGCGATTTAATAGGAGTCGAAGAATTCGATTAAGTTAAACGAAATTCGTCAATGGAAGAAAAGAACAAACTGCAGAACTTTTCCCCGCTTTAAATGTAGCCGCGGCTTAAATTTGCTGATTCAATTTCGGGAAACAATTATTCTCAGAATAAGCATCCCCAACGTCGAATAATTTCACGTCATTCGATCATGGCGCACGCTGTTGAAGTTGCATTTATTTTGAGATAACGTTAAAAATTAATTACGAAATTTTATACTGCTTTCTGACTTAAATTTTATATTTTACAATATAAAATGGCATTGCCAACAGTTTTTGGAATCTAATACTTCCAAAATCTTTGGATTTTTTTTTTTTTTTTTTTTTTTTGAATTGAAAACAACGCAATTTTTAAAAATTCTTTATGTAAATTGATCTTATAACTTAAAATTTCATTTTAGGATAACAAGAAAAAGTTTTCAGGAGTACAAAATTTTTCTGTATGCCAAAGATATCGAATATAAAGGCTAAAAAAAACATTGCAGATATATGATTAAAAATATAATCGTATACAATAATCAAATATTCCCTCAAACTATTTATTGTCACGTTAGGAAGAAATAATCGAAAGAAATAAGAGATAATAAAAGAAATAATAGGTTTACGATGGTGAAATAAAAAAAAATTAAATTTTCATGTTTTTAGTTGGCGATATATAAATACATCATAATAAATTTTCAGCATTTAAGTTCCAGTGTAAGAACATCAAAAACAAATTTGATTGATTGTTTTTTTATCAATAAATGCACTAAAAAGTGGTTTGTAATAGCATACTAACTCAATTTGTATAATAAATATGAGAAGAAAAATTAATAAGTGTTGAAAAAATCACAGAATTTAGGAACAGCAATCACAAGAAAAAAATCGAAACTCCAAACTGAAGTTTAAGCTTACAGGCTGTATTTCTGTTTGTGTACTCATAACCATAGCTCATATAGTTCTACAAAATAACATAAAGATTGTGCAATTCACAAAACATAAATTATGCTAAAAAAAAATTAAAAATTTTAAATTTACAAAAAAGTTATTAGCATATAACTAAAGAATAAATGTGCTTAAAAATATAATAACTAAATACTATTTCAAATGAACTATTTTTAATTGAGAAAACTTTTTTTCTCAGCGATTATGTTTAGCCAAATCAGAAAGTAACTTTTACTTTCCGACGACTATTAACATAGTGCTATTAAACTGATAAATCAAATCAAATTCGCAGTGATCAGAATATATATATATATATATAAACATATATATATATATATATAAATATATATATATATATATAAATATATATATATACTGCTTTTATTAATAAGTCTAATAATTCTAATAATTTTACTCAAGTGACTTTAGATCTGTGCAAACTCTTTATTTGTCAACATATAATAAGTAGTTCTTTTAATTTGAGAAAAATTTCAAAAAATATTTGCTGCATAAAATGTGTGTGTGCATGTGTTCGTGTTCGTAAAATAAAATTATACAATTCGAATTAACTATCACATTAATCTATCATTTTGATAATCATTAAAATCCAATTTTTATTTATCGTGTTTGGTACATATTTTTCCATGAAATAAAATAAGTTTCTGACTGTTGCCACAACATTGTAGAAAAAGAATAAAGTTAAAAATAAAAAAAATTGAAATAAACATTATATTATTGCCAAATTTTATATAAAAGTATATCTATACAAAGAAATACATTCTACTATAATATTAATGAAAATCTAGGAATATATAAAATTTAAATAATCTGAAATTCATTTATTAATAAATATTGTATTCAAATCCTTTATATTTACTCGTAAATGATGTAAACAAATATAAAATAATTGGATGTTTCATTTTTTTGTTTTAATGCTTTAATTCTTTTTTATTGTAAATAAATTACAAATTATAAAATAATGGTATTTTATTAAAAGTAAAAATACATGAAAAACAGTTCTACATTTAGTAAAATAATATTTTTCTTTTAGTATATTTTATTAAAAGTAAAAAAAAACATAAATAAAAATCTTAATTTCAGTATCGTTTTAATATCATTTTCCTTTTTTCATCGTTTGTTATTTACTCACAACATATTTAAATTAAATACTGTATTCCGACCATTATAAAAATTTTAATGGCAAGAAACAGGATTGGATGATTATGTATTTCAATTCAATTTGAAATTGATAACAAGAAAAATATACTGTAAATAGTTTAAAATATTTCAGCCCTACCAAGATTTGAAATAATATGAATTCTCATGAATATATCGAATCAAAGCCATCATCTTTACATTTCGCGTCATTTGTATACTGAGTGGGTTAACAAATCCGAGAATAATACAGTAGAATTTTTCCTGTGTAGGAAAAAAAATTCGACGTTTCCTTACTTTATAATTTAATTTATTTACAAAGTTTCGAAGTTGAAGTATTTTCATAATATAGACATTCACTTTATATTTACTTTGTAATTCATACACATAACAGAAATAAATTGATATTTTACTTCTACATGTATGTAAAATTACATATTATGTGTAATACAACTATGAATTTCAATAATTTTTCAATCATTGTATACCAATATATTTCTTAGTTTGCGAATTGCATCAGTTTTAGCATCTTCGATTAAAAATATTCAGATTAAAAATATTTTATTAATTTCAGACATTCAGATTAAAAATATTTTATTCATTTATAGCAATGCTAAAAATAATTTATTCATTTATAGCAAACATTTGGGCAGAAAGTCCTTAGCCATGATTTTGTTTCTCATCTCTTAAAAACAAAAGAATTATAAAAACATAGTACAGATATTAAAAATATAATTACAACCAATAATATAAAATCATTCTCAGAAATGGTAACTATTTAGGTTTTACCTTAATTTCGTGATTCTATTTTAGTTTTAGTTTGTCAAACTATGGTTGTTTCTTTGAACAATTAAAATGGATTACAAACCACTCTAAACATCCATATTTGAGGTAAGTATCAAATCCATAGACCGTTTAAATGAAAGACAAAATGCGTGTCCTTACTGAGCTTTACATTAATTTCACAAGCATTAGTATTTGATGCGTTAGTTTTTGATTCACCAACTTTTCTTTTTCAAGCAATAGTGTGAAATAATCAAAAATTATTTTAAAAACAGAGTAGAAGCTTTAGTACATAATCTCGACAGTTTAATCAGCATTAATTTTTATTCTTTTTGGTTTCTTGAAAAAATGAATTTAGAAATACAGTGTATCGAATATGAATGAAATTACTAATAGCCTAATATATATTATTTTATTTTAACTAATTTAATTAAATCTTCCGTCTTTTACACATTTATATACCTTATGTTTATCTTTTTTAAAATATTATATGTATATATATATATATATATATATATATATTTATTTATTTATATATATGTATATATATATATATATATATATATATATTTATTTATTTATTTATATATTCATTATATTAATAAAAGTTCCCTTTCGAATTTTCGAAAAATTAATAAGCGTATATATATTTTGATAATATTCACCTTTTGATTTGGATATTCTTAACTTTAAATGAACATTACATGCTTATTAAGAAATAAAAAAAATTATTGGCGATTCTTTTTATTTTAATAAACTTACATAAAAATTATCAAATATTCCTACAAACATGCAGGTGATTGATCTTAAATATTTAATATAGTAATTATTTATGGTAATATCAGATGGTGCTACGAAAGATAATGACCATCAATACCTCATATATAAAAAAGAGGTGACTAATTTTATTTACATTAATGCTTACCCAATATGTTTTCATATTCGATTTGGCAAAAAGGGTTTTAAAGCATGCTATAAATATTGAATAAAATAAGTTTGATTTTAATATATATGTATTTGAAATAGTACTATAAAAATATTGGCAACAATAATTAATTAGTTTTTTAACAAAATTAATACAGTGACCACTCGAATGTATGTTGTTGCACAAGCATAGATCCCTACTCATAACCCAGAGTTGGGTACCACCAGTTGCCTAGAGGCATTCAGATGGGAGTCTTTGTCATTAAGAAGCATGAAATCAAGAAGATCCCAAAACTAGACCTGCAAGCCTCAATGGTATCATTTCACTTAGAGGACATTGCGACCAATATCTGTTTTACGTGCCCCAACCGCCTTTAGTCAATAGTAAAACGTGAGGTATTTTCGATTACATCTGATATTAAATTCACTATCTTCCGATAATGATAACGATGATAGAATTAACCAGAGCACTGCGGCTATACTCGAATGGGCATAAAATCTCAGTTAATAGCAATATTTTAATGACATAAGTATGATATTGTAAACTCAAATTTGGAGACTCTTAATTTGACAGAAGTGCGTATTGTAGGAATTCCCAAGCAGGTTTTGTAACACGTAAATTTCCAAGGAAGTTAATTTCATTATGTTGAATATTATCCATGTAAAACATTCGAAAATGATTGTAACCATGAGAGAACTTACATCATACAATGATATAGACCATTTTTCTTCGATGAACTAACGATTGTCAATTTGAGGCAAAACGCTCCTAAGTAGCAAAAAGTGTAGCCTTGAATATGCTTTCAAAAATATTCTTAGCAGCTGGATAAGTTACACAAAGCTGCGAAATAATCAGAGGGATTACATTGTAAAGCATCATAAAATAAAATTAACTTTAACACTAATCGTACTGATGACAGATTAAAGTCAAGTTTTGGAGCAGTTTCAAAATGGATACCAATTCCAAAATTCTCTTTTGGATCTCATAATATTAGAATATTTTTACAAAGAATATTTGGGATAATATTCATATACTATGTACAATTATATCTACTGTCACAAGTTTTAAAAATGTAGTTTCTCAATCAACACTATGATGTGAATGTTCATTTAGGACTTGGAAACTGTTAGTTGCGTAATCAAAAAAAAATGGTGTGAATGTTTGTGCAGGATTTAGAAACTGTTAGTTTCGCAACTGAAAAATATGGCGTGAATGTTCATCAATGACCTAGAAACTGTTATTTTTGTAATTAAAAACGTGGTGTAAATTATTTATTCAAAATATAGAAACTGTTAGTTATGTAATCACAAAAAATGTGGTGTGAATGTTCATTCATGGGGTAGAAACTGTTAGCTTCTCAATTCAAAAAAAAAAAAAAAATGGCGTAAATATTCTTGATAACTAACTGGAAACCATATTATCTGGAATACGATCACATGACCCAAGGAAATAGACCAAAATTTTTCTGATCTAATTTTATCAATTTTATTCCAATCTAATACTGCTCTTTTTTGGAACACATTACCTAACTAATAAAAAATATATAAAAAAAGATAGATGACATTTGGAATTCTAACTAAATAATTTTTTTATGGAAAGGAAAAAAAAATGCCACTAAGAGTTGTGCACTGAATCTAACCATACGAATTCAATAGTTTCGTGTAAAAAATTTATAAAAACGTTTTAAAATTTGAAAATAGTAATAAACATTTACATTTTTAATGCAAAATAAATATTTCTTCATAATTTTAAAAAAAAAGTGGAATCATGATTTAGCATTAAATGAGAAAGACAAATTTAAGCAGTGTTTCTTTATAAGTATTATACATATGTAATTAAATTTCTCGAGAAACTAGAAACAAATTATATAAAACCTATATCTTAGAACAAAATGCTTATTTTGTTGGAAAACTAATAAATGTTTCACAATAAAATATTACTCAAAATATTTATACATATTAATTATAACTATAAAAATCAATTTTTATGGTTACAAAAAATAATTCAATTTTTTAAATTTTATTTCTCAAATTGCTAATTGCAATATAAGCGAGAAAATTCAAAAAACAATTTCTCAGGTGGTAAATGTCAACTACATTTTGAAACTGTCCTGTGCACTGCTTAATGTTTAAATGCTGTTGAAAGGCATTTTAATGTCCATCATGTAATTGTCTACCACGAGAACTTTTCGTAGAACGTTTGGGCATATTCAGATGTCGAAAGGGAGAAAACCCGGAAAAATCACAAGTTGATGAAGAAGCATCCATCTCTGTTCAACAGTGGCTACTATAGAACCCGGGTCCATTCGCTTAGAAGAGTTTGTCTTACTACTAAGGTAAAGAAAGTCTTAATCGGATTCATATAAGAAATAGTCATGGAAATTTTGAATTAAAACATTTGACAGCATTTCATTACTGACTTAGTTTCCGTCTATGTATTTGAATTGACAAAAAGCATTAAACGTTACTAACCACCTCAAAACTTTCAACCTGGGTCAAGTAACGATAGTCAACTATCAATATCGGCATCTCAAGTGTCATCCTCCTTTTAAGATTTCTGCCTCACACGAAAGCAGGAATATTGAATCTTAACGTTATTTAACATGCATTTGCTCTTGTAACAAGAATTCTTTGACTGGATCAGGAATCAAATTCGTTACCGACCGAGTACTTCAATCACGCCTTTCTCAGTCCAGTTTTATCACAGCCAAAGAATTTTGACTGGGTTTTATTTTAAAATTTGAATTTTTTTATCTCGAATTTTTCAGAATGATAGATATTCATCCCCAGAAAAAAAATGCTATGGTCTAAAAATGAATTGGTTGTTGTTACTAATGATACTTGGACAAGCCAAGCTCGCTCTGCCTTGACTATGCGAATTTAAGTCAGTAGGGTGTGCCCTTCATTTAATGAGAGCACACAAAGATGAAAGTACAACTTTGCTCTCAAATCCTCCGATAGATGGCACCACCAGAAGATCCACTCTTTTAGTTTTGACATTGATCTGAAGGAGGGGGAATTTTCTCAGGTCCTTTGCATCCATGATAACTGTTCAACGACCGACCACAGGACTTTCGATTCCACAAATTAAAAAGGCACGTATATCGCGTGTGTCTTCGGCGGCATTGATAATCGAACCCCGCCCTTTCGGACGGAAGGCCAATGCCCTAACCACCAAGCTACCATGGAAATTTGTGAAAGTATTTGGTTATACACAATTACCTTATTTCTGTAGAATAAGTTACAGTTATCTATCATTTCTGAAAACTTTTCAGTTAAAATATATAATACGAGTAATATATATTTGAAAAAATAAACATTGATGCATTACATCTTAACAAAGCCATTTTCAATCCAGATTGATCACAACCCCAAAGACATTTGAATACATTTTATTTGAAGATTAGAATTTTTATTTTGAATTTTTCTGAATTAGAGGTACTGATTCCAAGAGCAAATGCTATGATCTAAAAAGAATCGGAAATATGGGAAATATTGGTGATACAAATACCTTTATTTCTGTAGAATAAGTTAAATCAATCATTTCTTTAAACTTTCCGCGAATAAAATTTATAAAACAATAAACTATATACTTGGAAATAAGTATTAATCTATTTAAGTCTGAATATCAGTTTTAAAACTCATGTTTGCCGCTAGGTATACACAAGTGGAGTAACCACTTCCAAATTTACATCTTTGAAACAGAAGGAATTTTATGCTTAAGCTGTTGAATCTCTGAACTGCATGAATTGGGATTTCTTACTTTAGGCCATGTTATACTTAGAGTACGTATGAATGAGTTTATTCCTGGATACTAGTTTAAAAGAGTTGAAAATCAATTCATATGGGTACATTAGCAAAGACTAAAGGGATGAAGAGGAAAATTACGAATTAAATCAGAGGCAATATTGATATAAATCTAAAGAGAGGAAGAAGTTATGTTGAAAAATTTAATATTTCTGGCACTTGCCGTTCATTATAAAATCAGTGTTTAGTTATCCATTTAAATCCAGCGTTTTAAAATCTCATTAATTATTTAGATCCAATCAATAAACATGTTAAAGAACGATAAAAAAAACAATTTATAAAGAATGGGAGTACATTATTTTGTCCATTTATTTTAAGATCTGTCCTTTTCGTTCATAGTAAAGTAAATTATTAAATTTTATTTTTAAAATGGTTTTAAAGCTCATGTAATTTTAACTTTAAACATATGATTGTTTTCCCTCTTGTGACTACAAACAACCAAAATAATCAGTCGGTTTTTAAGGGTTATAGTAGTAAAAGTTTAAAATCAAAAATATATTGAGATATGTTTTGAAATTTTCATATTCAAAATAACTAAAATGGAACTGTATAGATGGAGCTCCAATCATCAATTCAATAGTTTCTAAGATAAGGAATTTTTGTAGGAAATGGTGTTTGATTTAAACTTTAGATCTCAGTTGAACTAGCCTACATATATGACAGCAGAAAGAAAATACAAAACAATCATAAAATACCAATCATAAAAAATTTCCAAAAGTAATAGCTTGGTAACTTATTTACATTCAGTTGTCTTAAAAGCTTACATAAAGCTTGATTACATTTTAAATCTTATAATTGGTAAGGATATTTTATAAAGTATTTGTTTTAATCTTGCAAAATATATTAAATCAGGAATTAAAAGGAAAGGACTTGTGTTAAATAAAATTCGCTTATTTTTGAAAAATTATATCATGGATTATAATAATTTTTTGCTCACTCTCTGTAACCAAAGAAATCAAAATCTGGTCATAATTATGTTATATAATGACTTATTAAAACGAATTACTTCAGGCATTTTGTTACAAATAATTTTTTTTTTGTCACTTAACAGTTAAATTTGTCAATGTTTTACTCTCGGGGGCTAATTAGACACTGACCTACAACTCAGAGTACTTTGTGCCAAAAGATATATTCATCCAAAAAATTGAATGAAGACCATGAAATTCGATGTGTGTATAACATTTGTATACATTGGTGAAAAGACAATAAAAATTCAGAAAAAAGTAACACATTGAATCATAATATCAAAACATATATAAATTATAATACGTTGCAAAGCCACTCTAGACATCTATAGAAATTCGAGTTATTGAGTCTATTAAGTTATTATTATATCCTTCTGCATTATACTACCAAAAATACAATAATAGTTATACTAGTTGAATAATAGTCTGAAACGACTTAATGTCTTCTTAAGATCTCTCAAAGTCTAGTACCCAATCAGAACCCAAGTGATTTTATTAACTTTATAAATTATCACCAAGTTGAATTGATAGTATCGGTATTACCACCAAATGTGGTCAACATATCTGCGTACCATCTTCAAATCCGGTATCATGACTGCAGGTAATTGGTTGCAATAATAAATCTCTCCTAGATTTTTGCCCAAAATGTTACAGCAATATGGTACTTGGTAAAGAATATTGGAATGAGCTATTGAAGTCACATATCAGGTATCATTGGCAATGTATGAAATCAAAGTCATCAACATAAAGAATATAGTGTACTTTGTCCCAAAAGATAATATACCTTTAATCGATAATTTACGAGATTTTAGACTCTTCTCTGGGACCTGCATCTTCCTTAAGCGGCATCAAAATCTAAAACGCAAGAATCGCTATCTCATCTATAGATATATCAGTGGACTCATGTGAAATGTGATGAGTTAAGAATATGGCCATTATCTGTGTAGATGAAGTTGCTTGAGTCCTTATCGTGCATGAGTGAACTGAAAAATTCCTTAATAATTGCTGATGCTTCACTTATCTATTTTCATGTCCTACAACTGTAATATCTCTTCCTTTCTTGTAAGGAATAGACACGGCAAATCAAAATATACCATCTAAACTTAATCAATCAGTCTGAACTCTTGAAGCTCATGGAATCTGGGATGAGTTCAATGACCTGAGACCACATCTATAAGGCATTTTGAAGATGGGCAATGATTCAAATGATCTCAAATCCAATATATGAATAAAAGTAGCTTAGTTCTAACTACCCATAAATTTTAGCAGTGGCTTCTTTTATACTGCACGCTGGGTAATTTTAATGCACTTGGCTTGGAAAATTTAATAGCTGTGTCATAAATTTTCCACAAGCCAAAGCTTTCTTTATGAGGGATTTGTTTTTTCTCAGAAAAGTCGTTTGGTATGGATTACTTTGTCACTCTTCTGTTACTTTTAACACACAAGGGATTAGATCACCTGGACCTACATGCGGTAGAGTATATATCAGTTTAAAAGAAATAATGTGTAATTTTGACATCAGAGAATTTAGGTTTTAAGTCAAAACAAATCTTAGAAATGATTTTATTTTCATACAATAGATGAAAGTTCCAGAAAAAATGCATGAATATTTCATATTATCATAGGATAATATCTGTCGCACAAAAATATAACAATATTTTTTAATAAAAAAATAATCATGTTACGTGAATGTGTAAAAAGTTTTCAGTGTAAATAAAACACTCAAATTAAAAAGAACATTTTAATCATTTCAAGAATTTAAACCAAATTGACGTCTACTTAAAATCTATATTAATAAAATCATTATTCTATTTTCTAAATCATTCAAGTGGTTTGAATTGACAACGGTTGTATGGAATATAATGAAAATTATATTAGAGCTCTGGTCTCTGTTTAACCTAAAATAGAAACTAAATTTCATTTTTAAATTTTTAGTACTTGTAACTAAATTCGAATAAAATTATCGTTAAAAGGAAATTTTTGTAAAGTTGCTTAGTCCGTTACTGGACTACTATAAATGATATAATATTCTGTTTTTATAACTCTTTTAATGTTTTGAAAAAAGGTTCATCTATGAATAACCACTGGCAAAATAAAAAATATGGCATCGAATCTCTTCTTTTTCCACATTTTCTTGTTCAACCTTAAAAAGAAAAAAATAACGATACTGTTTTCGTCTTTGCCAACATGTCACCAGTTGGAAATGGATTGTATAGCAGATGAAAAGTCTTGACTCTTTAATATTTAATACATTCGTATTCAAAGAAAGTTTTCAAAGATACTATTCCTCATTCTATTTATTTTTTAGTTAATTCATACATAATACTTAATGGTTTTGTGGAGCAGCTAATTAAATAATTTTAGAATGTTTACACTTGCATGTATTATACTTTAGATCTTCATGCGTTAAATTTCAAACTTAAACTTCGAATATAAGTCTTTTTTTCTTAGTTCTTTAAATTTTTGTTAATTTCGATACATTTTATAGAAGAATTGACTTTTTTTACAACTTATTTTTATTTCAAAAAAAGAAGAAACATTCCCCAGAGGGGTAAGATTAGCGAAATCTATTTACATATCCACCCTTGGTAAAATCTGAATAAGTCACTCACAGTTATTAACAATAAATTCATTAAATCAAATATGAAATGGCTTAGATGGAACAGGAAGTTGCAGGAACAGTTAGTGCATTATAAACACAAAAATAAAAAGTTTAATTCTAAAATTTATTTAAGAATTAACGTAATTTCATAGAATTTGTTTCAATTGTTTTAAATTTCTACAATTAATAATCACCAAAAAAATATGAATATAGAACATACTGTGTGAGTTTAAATAGTTCAGAAAACCCTGTCTTAAGATAATAATTCCAAATCTAATCACAAATATTTGATTTCGGAAAAGGAAACAAATAAAAGTATAGTTTTGTTCCAATTATAACTAGCTGTTCGAAACCCTTTTCTATAACAGCAGAAACCAATTAAACAGCTTTCGTTCCGTGTTCTAAAACTTTAATTTAATTATTTCCGCAGGCATTGCCACCGATAAAGAGAAAATTTTCGAATCCATCAAGCAGAAAATATCATTACTGATATTTTTACCACCTAAGGCAGATGATTTCGAAGAATTTCTTTTCTACTCAGATGATTTCGAGAAAGGAAGTTCTGTTAACAGTTAAATGAAAATTCTAAATATTTGAAGTATTTTTTATTCTTTTCTCTGTGTTCACTGGCAAATAACAATTTTCGCCACCTTTAAAACACGCACAAACGCCCAGAAAGTTATTTAAAACTAAAATCCATTTATCATCTGTGAGACAAAATAAATAAAAAGGAAATAAGTCACAACGTCGTTAAGTTTACTATTGAAAAATAAAATTAAAAAATTGATATAGGTGCTACGGAAAGATCCATAAATTCTTCAGAAATAACTATTTCAAAAATTGGACATAAAATTATCCAAAAGAATCTCATAAAATTAAATCTGGAAAAATAACTATTTTCATTTAAAATTACTTTAAATGATAAAAAAAAACTAAATAATTATGAAAAAATATTAAATTATAAGTTCAAATATTCATTCAAATCTCCTTTGTTGAAATAATTTTAATCATGTAATGTAAATTAATATAATGTTAATACAACAAAAATTATACATTATAATGTAAATTAATATAATGTATAATTTTTGTTGTTAACATTTTCATCAAAAGTTATAAATAGTTGTGAGCCAGGCTGGCAATACGGGGTGTGCTGCTCCACTTTTCCAACTGAATCTTATTTAGGTGTGGAATCCGACTTTCTCGGTACACACATGCCATAGGTACCCGTTTATAAGGTAGACAACCATTCACAACCCATTCATACAAGGAAAGGACTAAGACAGGATAGATAAAGAGAGAGAGAGAGTACATCCATGTCCGAACCGGGATTCAAACCCAGGACCTCCCTATCCGCAGTTATGCACGCTGACCACTAGGCAAGTTGGACGGCGTTATAAATAGTTAATTTAACTTTTTAACTACGCAAAATTAATGGACATTTTTCAATTTATAATTTTGTAAGCACACTAAGATTATTATGATTGGTTTCATTTTATTTATTTCTTTATTTTTCTACAATACAAACAAAATATGACTTTTTTTCTTAACCAGTTTAGTTTATTTATAGATGTAATTTGGTTAATATACTACTCATTTTTCCTATAAATAATATTTTAAGCATACCAATTTCCCTTCTAGCAGGCAAATTAAAAAATATGGGTATATGCACTTAAAACCATCAAAAAGAAAATATTATTAAGTGTGTGATTAACAGTCAGTGAAAGAAAAAGTACTTTTGCTCATGTTCGATTACAATAACCTTAATCTTGCTGGCGTATAAAATTGACGAATTGAAAGCTTTGACCATTTGAAAAAAATCATGGCAACAATTTTGTTCATTCCCATATAGGATCGCATTCATCAAATGTCTCAAAATTATGATATCTTTAAAGACAGACAATGAATTACTAAAGAAACAACAAGAAAAACAAGTCAGCACCTTGACTCATATTTGTAAATTTTTTATCACCCTATTCACGCAAAGGGATTCTTATTTATAGCCATTTTAAATGGCATTAAATAGTTTTGACACCCCGAAATACTGTCATATTTTCAATAATTCTTATTTAACTATGTTATCATATAGTTATCATTCTAAAATATTTCTATTCTTTCATTGTTTAACTGTGTTCCTTAATCATTTTATTGGCTGTATTTTGCGCATTTGGCAACGACATTTTATTTTGAAAAAGAGGCTGACAATGTGATATTACGTAACTAAGTATGAAATAATGTTCTGGGTACTTTTCCGTGAAAGGTACTTCTGAACACTTGCCAATTATTTTGTTTTATTTGCCTAATTTCGACGACACAAGAGGTCGCAACTTTGGTTTGTCCTCCTCCATAACCACCTAGTTGCCTAGATTGCTGAACATAATGTGTAACAACATTTAAATTATCCACAATGTTCACGCCGAATGGTTAGCCCTCTTGCCTTCGGTTCAACAGTTCGTGGGTTCGAATCCCACCTTGGGCATGGATGTTTGTAGCGGTCCGGAATACACTTTAAGCCAAAGGTCCCGGTCTAATTAGCCCTCATGTGCAAAAATTGACCGTTGAGTGACAAACAAACTGTATTTAGATGGTTTAGGGAATTTAGAAGAGGTCGCAATTATCTTCAGGATGAAGAACACACAGGAAGACCACCAACGGCAGTAATCCCGGATAATGTGTCTGCCATACGAAAAATGTAAATGCATGATAATCGCTTTACCTATCAAATGATACAGAAAAAACTTAACATTGAATCCGCAGATATACACAAAATCATGCATGAAGAATTACATATGAAAAAAGTAGTTTGCCGTTGGGTTCCTCATAATCTAACTGAGCACCAAAAAGAGGAACGTGTCAGAATCAGTAAAGAAACTTTTAAATTGCTAAATAATGGTGACTACCGCACCATTTCTAAAACTCTAACAGGTGATGAAACGTACATACCGTTTTTTGACGTTCCAACACGTCAAGAAAGCAAAGTATTGGTCTTTGAAGATGATCCCACGCCGACAATGGTGAAGAAACAACGCGCACTAAAAAACAAAAATGTGTGCAAAAAATTACCTTTGAGCGACAAACAAAACAAACAACCTCCTTAATCACCAGACTTAAACCCCATCGAACATTTATTGGACTTATTGGAACGCAACACAATATCGAAAGATATGCTAAAAAGAGTAATTATAATGGAGTGGAATAATATTTCATGAAAAAAAACCGCCAAGCTAATTCACTCTATACTTAAGCAATTGAAAGAGGATCTTAGATATAGAGGTTTTCCAACCAGACAATAAATTTTAATTGACCGTCCATGGAAAAGCTTTTTTTAGACTTTTCTCATCTGTACGCAAACTTTTTATGACTGCTTTTTATATGTATAATGTTTAATTATTATTATTGCTTTGAAAAAATGTGTGTTATCTTTCTGAAATTGTTACTGATATTTAGGGGGTTGTTAACGAAAAGCATTATATAAAAGTTGAATTAATGTTGACACTATAATGAATTTTTATTCTCTGCAGAATTTTTATAGTGCGTTTGTACGCAGACTTTTCTGGCAAGTGTATATCTTATAATAACTTACACAAAAATAGAATAACAGTATGTGATGTTGTGTGATATATATATAAAATTTGATTTCAATATTTATCATAACTTATCACTTATCCAATAATACATTTATCTTACTTTTATCATATTTATCAAATATCGTGTGTCTTATAAAAGTGCTAATTTGTTATCTCTCATCTATTGTTTCTACATTGATAGAGAGAACACTGAAGTTATACCAATAACTGCAATTCTCCACAAAGCAAATCTTCAACCAATAATGAATTTAATATTTTCTAAATCAACACTCGAAACCATTGCAAAAACCCAATTCGCTTCTAAGATAATGTTCATTCTTATTCAAGAATATTACACTAAAAATGCTCAAAAATAGATGAGATTTGAAAATAAAATAAACTGTCTTTTGTCAAAGCAAAATACTAAAGTTGTTGCTGAGAATAATCTATAAAATATTTTAAATGCGCATCTTATTTATAGCCCGTTAAATAAACATAAAAGTTAATTTGAAAATGCTTAAATTAATTATTTCTTTTTAATTTTATTTGACATTTAAAACTAACATTTTTTTCTTTTTACAAATTGACAAGGCCTATAAACAAATATGTTTTTCAAAATATGTGAATAATATAAAATTACCTTTAAATTTTTTTAAAAAAGAAAAGGTATTAAACTCTTATATATTGTACATTATACAATAAGAACTAAAATAAGTTTAATATGCCTAGTTATTTAAATGAATAGATGAATTTATAAAGTATATTTATAAAGATAACTGTTGAAAATTAGTCAGATTGCATTTCAAAAACAGATAAATTTTTATGCATTTACAGAGATAACTGACATTTTATGATAAGAGGGAAAAAAGTAACACTGAAAAAAAAAATCCAAAAACAATTTTAAATATTTAACAGTATTAATCAGCATTTATTTTTTGCTCTGGACTTAAGCCTAAGATGATTAAATTCCTGAATTAAATTTAAGAAATGCAATGTACTAATTAACAATCATTTCTTTTCCTAACGGATTGAAAAACTTTGAGTTATGAGATAATGAAACTGTCGATTATCCTTACATGAATTGATATTCTTTTACCCAGAGAAAATTTCAGATTTGATAGCAAATATAATTTCATAATACAATAATACCCCTATATAACACAGTACTCTTATAACAAATATTCATATTACACGATTTCCTGCCCATCGTATAACACATGTTTTCCCCTATAACGCGTTGATTTCCCATGTTAAATTTCTGTACTACGAAATTTATAATGGTCTGTACAGCTCACAATCCATTTCGAGTTCGTTTTCAGATTATAGCAATATAGTGTTTTTGTAAAATAAAATTAAAATATATTATTAACCTTTGAACATTCTACTAAAAAAGTTGTCGGTGGAACATTATTTCAGGTAGCTCCTACACAGAATAAACACGTAATAAAACTGTTTTTATAGAATTACTTGATTTATTTAAAATTAACTGATTTTTAGTTACATTTTTATTTAAAATGTTCTTAATTTGATTCTAAAAAACTCACGCATAACTTTCATAACAGTTTTTCCTTAATATTCCATTTGAACCCCTTTTAACGAGAAGAGTTGAACGTGAATCATTCGTACAGTGTACGAGGTCATACGATTGCGTTTTACGAGAATGCTCGTACATCGCCTTTTAATATAACGCGGAAATGGTATACGGTGTTATAGGAAGGATTACTGTATCTAATATATCAATGTAACGTTTTCGTGGGTAAAGACGGAAACAGTTATTTAAAGCAAATTAAAAAATTTTATGATCATTTCATTGAAATCATATAATGCTTCTTTTTCTTATCACCATACAGAGAGATTTTTCTTAACGGCCATCATCATATATTGAATCTCTCAAGCGAATTCAGGAAATTTACTCTAAACTAATTTCTGCTATATTGACATGATATTAAGAATTCAGCGGCTAATGGTTCATCTCATTTCTATCATCATTCAGAAATTCAAATTATTTCAATTTTTTGTAATTAATGGTGACAAATTTACGAATGCAAAAAATTATCACCACTGGTGGCGCGCAAATATTAAAGAATATATTCTCAGTTTAAGATTTTTATAAGTTAATTCTTATTAGTCTTATTCGAGTTTCTCTTCGTGGCGAGAAGAATGTGATGCAGAAATATATAAAGAAGATAAATTCCTTCTAGGCAAACAATTAATGTACTAGTAGGATATCCCTCCCATTGGCGACCATTGCGAATTTTTTTCGTCACCAAGTTAAGCACGTGTTTTTAACCCAGGAATTTTCCCAAAGTTCCAAAAATACCCATTTTAGAAAATTTTCAATCTTCTAATAGAATGAGGGTCACTCTGAAATTTTTGAGATACAACTAGCTTTTAAAGTTATACTTACAAAATTTTATGTCTGTTCAAAGAAGTCTCCAGCATCAATGCACTTTTGTAGACGAATTTTCCACAGATTAAATGCCTCAAGCAATTCATTTCTTGGAATGGATTGAAAAAAATGCATTTATAGCCATATCAATCTCTTCTTCTGAATGAAAATGACGCCCACATAAGTTCTTTTTTAGATTAAAGAATAACCAAACGTCGCACATAGCTAGATCAGGTGAATACGGTAAATGTCCGATCACTTTAATTTGCTTTTGTTTAAGAAACTCAACTGTTATTTCGGCTGTATGTGACGATGCATTGTCATTGTGAAGCATTAGTCCCCTAACATTCAGTTCTTGTAGAATTTCTGGAAGACATTTAGTGATATACCAGTTTACTGTCTTCTGTCCTTCCAACTGGATGGCTTTGACCAATCCCGTACTTCTGAAGAAAACGGCATACATAACTTCTTTCAGTGCACATTGTTTCTTCACCATTGTCGGCTTGGGATCATCTTCAAAGATCCATACTTTGCTTTCTTGACGTGTTGAAATGTCAAAAAACGGTATGTACGTTTCATCACTTGTTACAATTTTAGAAATGATGCGGTGACCACCATCATTTAACAATTTAAGAGTTTCTTTATTGATTCTGACACGCTCCTCTTTTTGGTGCCCAGTTAGATTATGGGGAACCCGACGGCAAAGTATTTTTTTTTTTTCGTATGTAATTCTTCATGAATGATTTTGTGTATGGCTGCGGATCCAATGTTAAGTATTTTCTGTATCATTTGATAGGTACAACGTTAATCATCCATTAACATTTTTCGTATGACAGACATATTATCCGGGATTACTGCCGATGGCGGCCTTTCTGTGCGTTTTTCATCCTGAAGATAATTGCGACCTGTTCTAAATTCTCTAAACCATCTCAATACAGTTTGTTTGTTTGTCGCTCAACCGTCATTTTTTGCACAGGATTCCTAATTAGACCAGGACCTACGGCTTAAAGTGGATTCCGAACCAATACAAACATCCATATCTAAGGTGGGATTCGAACCCCCGAACTGTTGAACCGAAGGCAAGAGCGCTAATCATTCGGCTGCCAGCTCGGCATCTGAATACTGTAGCACGAGCTGGAGATTCATCACCAAATGCTAATTGCAACCGTTGAACGCATTCTTGATTTAATCCTGCTTTAAAATCGTTGAAAATCATAGCGCGAAAATGTTCTCGCGTCAACTCCATTTTCTCTTCTGTTTAAAATTTATTCTACGCTAAGCAAGTTGAAGTAAGTCAGTAAAAAATCGTCTTCTGTGTTAAAATACTTTGTATTTTAAAATTGAACCTTTATTTTTATTTTGTAAATTCTCATCGGCACGTATCTCAAAAATTTCAGAGTAACCCTCGTATAAAAAGAAATTATAAATGGTAAATGAATAAAAAAAATTTTGTTGGGTTTGCCTTCTTTTCAAAACAACCAGTAAAAGAGATAATAACAATAATGGATTTAAAAAATATATAAGAAAAATATATAATAAATAAACAAAATAAAAAAGATATAAATAAACAAAAAGAAATTGGAAAAATGAACAATTTACAAAGCTGAAGCACAGGCGACAACAAAACACAGCAACATGCGTAGAATGAAAAATTCGAATTGAAAGTAAAACGAAAACTTCAAATACTGTTGCCACTGAAAAGAATCATATGTATGACGTAAAAGTGATGTAAAACACAAGAAAAACCAAATCTGGCAACAAA
The DNA here is from genome assembly GCA_030067965.1 of Latrodectus elegans. Taxonomy (NCBI): domain Eukaryota; kingdom Metazoa; phylum Arthropoda; class Arachnida; order Araneae; family Theridiidae; genus Latrodectus; species Latrodectus elegans. The sequence continues at coordinate 61,838,385 of CM057821.1, read as the reverse complement.
AAATCTGAAAAGTAGCAAAAACTCAAATTGTCAACACTGTAATCAAAACAAAGGACGTTAGATTTGGCGAGAAATCACTTGGGGGGGGATATCATACTTACCCCCAATTTATTCGCAGCTCTATCAATCACATTTACTTCAGGTTGAAGTAATAATACACTAGTTATATATATATAGAGAGAGAAAAATCTGTATAATTTCTATAATGCAGAAACTAAAATGGCTACTGCCAGAGGTAGAGATTCAGGGGTAGCTGATCGACAACTTTTCAGCTAACTTTCGTCTGACTTTTCAAATGAGTCACCACTTGGCTTTGGCCGATATTCATACCAGTTCCAAAGTTCCTGGAACATTTCTCTCTGGAAATTTCTAGAATAGTAAACTTCGAAAATGTTGTTCTATATTCTAACACCAAAAACATCACCTAGTTTCGAACATACCGCCAAATGCTCCCTAAAATTTTACAGACGGATTTTTGAGTCTAAAAATTGCTACTTTTACAAAAGAAACGTTGTTTATGCAATAGTTTTGCAAATTAAACGACAATAGAACGTTAAAACAAATAATTATGTTATTTGTTTATTAACAAACAAATTATTAACAAATAATTATGTTATATGTTTAATCTGCATACATTAATAATTATGTTAATTATTAATATATGCAGATTAAACATTCCTACAAATATTTATACTATTCAAATTTTTCAGGACATGATATTCAGAATTATTTTAACGATTTCAGTGGACGAAAATCTACCAAAAATCACTTCCAGAATAACTTTTTTAAAATACAATCTTTTAAAATTTAATAAACCATTAAAAAAACATTAAATCGTCATTGACAATTTAAATCAGCTATTAAATGGGTGTTGAGTCTTGTCTTTTTTTTTTTTTTTTTTTTAACCTTTGCTTTTTTTTCTGTTCTGTTTTCAATATGTTCATTTTTGAAAGCAATATCGGTAAAAATTCAAAAATTTGAAAACTTATTATTTAGAACAACATGCAATTTTCGTGATTTTAAAAGCTTTTATATATATAAACGGAAAAATTATAATTAAAAAAATACTTCTTTATTACTGGCAAAAATCATGAAGAAATTTTTTCTCATCGCCGACGTTATTGACATTCAGTGCTGAACTTCGCCTCGTTTGCTACCACTCCAAGAAGGCGATTAATAGACAGGCAGCTAATTCGTCAACAAGTCGGATTTGCGAGGCCATCTGAATACGATGTGACATAGAGAAAACGTTAATTGCTGTCAGAGATATTTTAAACTAATGAAAATTAAAATAAAGTGGCGTAATCATAATCTCAATTAGAAGGCAAGAAACAATCAAGTTATGATTAATAAATCACGGTAAATTTTCAAAACTATACAACCTTACAATTTTTGTACAAAAGAGATTGTTTATGAAACATCATGCCATTAATTAAAATTATTGATAAGTTTTCTTAATCTATTCAGCCATTTTTGTTATCTCTATATTTTCTTAACTGCCTACATATTGCATTTCTATTCATTCGATAAAATATTTTCAAATATTCAATGAGCTGCAACCAATCCAAACTATATATTTTCAACAATGCACTGTTTGATTAGTAGGGAGGCATTTATCGGTATTAAATGTTTCATTAAATACTTTTCGTAGAAAGTGCGATCAAATGTCTTCTCGTGGCATTAAGTTATATTTATCAGAAATAAGAGCAAAAAATGTACGACAAAAATATATAAGCGATAGTCTATTTAAATAAGCAGGTGTCTCTAAAACAATTTTATCTTGAAACATACATAAAACAATGATGGTAAATTTAAATCGTTGAATGAAGTCACCAAAGTAAACATAATATTGCATTCACTAATACTTGCCAAAAATAAAAAAAATATACATTTAATAACCCACGCATTTCAAACATAGCGCGGGAAATATAACATGAGCAGACGATATTTACAAAACAAAAGATATTTAAATTAGAAAGGGAAATTTTCTATCACAACATTCACTGTAAAGGAAAATATGTGATTTATTTGATGTATACATTAGCTTCCATATTTATTAGTTTATCAATGATTAAACATCAAAATATGTCCAACATTTTATACACATCCTTTATTACATGATAAAATTCATATGTTCTTTGCATTTTATTCAGCACAAGTTAAGAATATGTTACTGCAAAATGCTTTTGCTACTAATTTCTGCCAACCGAAATCATTAAATGTCTAGTAATTGTGAACCATAGTACAATGAAGAAGTTTACTCCTGAGCTGGAATATTTCTCACTAGACTACTGGAGGACTAGTAAAGCCCCAAAAACTTATAACCTGCAATACGTTCTCTGCTCAACATAGTTGGCTTGATCGAGTATCGAACTCGCTGCTTAAGATATGAAAATGATGTCTTTCATTACCAGGCTTCCGTGACTCAATTAAATTTTTTTAATTATCATTACAGTTCAGCATTGTCTCGCTATTGGGTTTATAATTGGGATCTAAAATAGCTTGAATTTTACTAAAATTAATTTTTTCTTAATTCTTCTTTCGTCATAAACATGGTATAAAATTTATGTAGCATTTAATTTTGAGATATGAAATGCATAGCATGAATCTTTATATTAAGTATTGTATTGTCATAATTTTAAGGTACATTCACCATTTTATTCTATACTGGACATTCATGCCAATATTTAACAGTTTGTGAAATGTGCTGATTTAATAAGCTTAAGATAACAATTTAATTTACACAGTTTGATATTTTAAATTATCATTCTTTAATTTATCTTCCTGTACAAATCCACCACGAAATATGGGTTAGACTATACTTGAGGGTGCCCATTGAATTCTCACCAAGTTTATCGCCAAACTGGGCGATGTTGTTTTATTTATGGTAACCCTAAACATTATTCTGAAATTCATTCACGTTTCTGATTGGTTTAGATTTAACTCCTATTTTTGAATGTTTAAACAAAATCACCAATCTCGCCAAGGGGCACCCTCAAATATATTTTTACCGAAATATGTTATTCCCATATTTGTTGATGGAGAATTATAGCATGTAAAAGCATGATATTACGTTACGTACTTCGCTAAGTTCAACAAGAATGTAATTGGCATTCATTTTTAAGCTTTATTCAGCATTGTTACTATTAAATAAATGAAAATTACATTAAAGTTTACAATAAGGTACCCCTTGGTTTTTTGACGACTTTTTTGACACCAAGATAAAATAGGTGAAACGATGGCCGGTGTACAAAAGCTATTCAAAAAGGATAACCAGGTTTACCAGAAATTAAATTTTATCCCCGAGATGTATCGCCAAACCACAAGGAGTACCTGATTCTACACAATACTCAAAAATGGATGCTATCATACAATTTTATATTTATGCAAAATTTTGTTTAATAAGAACTTATATACAAAGTTTTGATCTAGAAGTATTTGTAGTATTTAATTCTAAATTACAAAATAATATAGAATAAAGAACACAATATTATATATTTACATATATTAGTAAAATTTTAAATTTATTTTGAAGTTTATAAATCATATTTCTTCTTACACTTTACACTATATTATAGACTATTATATTTAACAGTTATTTTAATGAATAAACAAATATTTTTTGTTTCTTTTAAATTAATAATAAAATTTATTTCTTAAATTTTATGTACATCATACAAATATGAAATAACTTGAACTTTAATTAAGCAAAATAAAAGTTAACCATTTCCAAATAAACTAAAAATAAATATTTAAACATTCGATAAATAAATATATGGAGATTTATCGTGGCATATTTTTAGTAAAATATTTATGCAAACATAGTATTTAAGATGGTGAATATTTTATATACATTCAATAGCAGCATATTCTATGTTTTCATTTAAGAGTCAGTATATCAACTAATAAACTTATGTAAACATTAAAATGTATAAGATGGTATTATGCAAATATTTAAGATGGTATTTAAAAGTTTTCTCGCAGAATTAAATTTGTTCACATAACAAATTATTTTAAATATTCTTATGACAAAAAAATTAAATGGTTATACATTGCAAAAATAATTCCACTTTAACGAAAAAGAAAAAAATTGTCTCTCACACAAGGTTATTTTAAGTTATATTGTTCAAAAATGTTGAATTAGATCGAACAATAAATAACTTCTGATGCATCTAAGAACAGAAACGATGTTCGCATCTACCCATTACAAATCGGTGGAAGCTGCGATTTCTTGGAGGGAATGATGTTGTTCGTTCTCCTGGGCAAGAGATGGTGATTTCTATATTTGACACATTCAAAAATTCATTATGATCACTGAAAGTGGTTGAAGCATGTAAAATAAGTCGTATATTAGAATGACTTTCCACTTCTGAGGCGTTGAAATGAGGATGCTAACTCAGATGTCAACTTTGTCAGATAACTGTAGTTTGAAATTAAGAGACAATTGGCTATGTTTAAAGGCTTTTTAATTGAAAAAAATAGACACCTGGAAACCTAATGCAAGAAAATAAGCTACCAGAGAAAATGAATTCTTGCTTTCATTAAACAGTTAAATTAGTCTTCTGGCAATTGTTTTGAAAGTGCACGTGTCATCAAACTGCTGTTTACCATCACTAAAATGGTGACATATTTGTCCTAAAGTACTTTATACATTTAACCAAAACAATAATGTTAAGACGACAACAAAAAACACATTAATGTCATTTTTTGAAAGTTAATTGGTTATTGGACAGTTTTAAATTAATTTGCCAAATTTCATTGTGGTTGTGCAACTTTAAATTATTAAATGAGGGGGTAATTCTCCTTCCGATCTTGCCGATAGCATTTTTAAAAGTTATATTGGAGGAAAACCCATTAGCAATATCAAAATATATTGGCAATCAACAAGAAAAATAGTGGGAAGGTTGAATACATCAGAATCAACTATTTATGGGCATTTGGTAAAATTAGTGAAAAATCAGCTAATTAAGAATATATGCATCTCACAATCTTGTTGCTTAAAGAATGCTGCATATCAAGAAACACAATATCAGGATTAAAAGTTCAACCCATTTTAAACAGGATCAAAAATGATCCTGAGAAATACGTTACTCGTGACTGTATCCAATAGCTTGATAAAATCAACTTCCTTTTCGAATGTAACCATCCACTGAAGAAAGTTTTCTTTACATGTACGGTTATAGATTGTCGAGGTAGAATTTATCAAAGGTTTATTTTTAAGTCAAATATATAACGATTACTATAAACTTAAACATTCAACATTTGCAGAGAAAGGAAGAAAATGCCCAAAAAAGAACTTGCACTTGTCTCGTCTCGTCAATCACAAAAAAATTTTATCTTTACAACAATGCGCAACTACATACATACAGAAAGGAAGGCTTAAGTAAAAATCCTTAATGCTTTGTCCCTGAATTTTGCCAACTGACTGTCACCTTTTCTTTCCCTTGAGAAATTTTTTGAGTGGAAGAACCATCAGTTCTGAAGAACAAGTCAGTTCTGACAAGTGAAAATTTCTTTAGATCAAAACCAAATACACATTTTATTCGAAACAATTTATAAATTGCCAGGGTGATAAAAGGTCATATATGTATAATAGAATAAATTAATGTTTAAAAAACAAAATAAATGCTTGATAAGAAAATATGAAAATTATTTAAGACTCCATTATACACACACACACACACATATATATATATATATATATATATATATATATATATATACATGTTGCTAATTAAACAATTTTATATTCATGATTGTACATAAAAATGGAATGCTTTTGAAGATAAGATTATTTTGAAGATTAGAATATTTTAATATCAGTCGCTGAGTTTGTGCAAAATTTATTATAAGAATTAATACATATTTCTACTTAATTCGAAAATATAACATTATTTTTGTTTCCAAATTAAATAAAAAAAAGGTTTATCTAATTTGATTTTATTCAGTAATGTGTTATGCTTGATGTGTTTTATTATTTTATCATATCTAAAAATCCTTATACTCATAAGAACAAGGGAATAAATTAATTTATAATCATTAAACAATAATAAGATGTAAAATTTAAAGAAATTGAATTTTATTAGTTAAACTATCAGTATTCTTGTATCCAAATTAAATCGAAACAATTTCTATTTACTTAACTTTATTAAGAGTTAATATTTTTAAGATATTTATAATTTTAAATATATAGAAATATAAAACAAAAGAATTATATTGTTGTATATGGAAATCATAAATATCAACAACATAAAAGAATAATTTGTAGTCCTCAGAAGATAAGATGCATCATTTTAACAATTTTGAATATGTAGCTAAAGTTTATTTCTATTTCTAATATCTTTTTCAATCTTCTGCATATATTTTATTCTTATCTATATTTTTATTCTTGCTTTATCTGTTACTATAAAATAACTTTTTCTGTTATTGTTTTCGAATTAAAACTTCTTTTATCGAGCAATTTTTAAGAAAAAGATATGAATAAATGAAAAAGCAAACAGCTCTTTACACAAGAATTTAAAATAGTAAAAATGCATTTCTAGAACATATAGTGATTTTTTTGTGAATTCGAAAATACGAACAGAGACACACCGTTCAAATAATGTTAAATACATGTATATAAATATACATATCAATATATATCCAAATGCAAATAATATATATATATATACATACATATATATATATATACATATATATATTTACATATATATGCATATATATATTTACATACATATATATATATATATATATATATATATATATATATATATATATATATATATATATATATATATATATATATATATATATATATATATATATATATATATATATATATATATATATATATATACATGTGTGTGTGTGTGTCAGTTAATATTTGAACGTTTGGTACACAATATTAGGTATTCCTCATAACTCCTGTATCAATATTCTGATTAGTTGCAGAGAAAATAAAATAAATCGATATATTAATAACAAGAAACACAGCAACTGATCAATACTCATAATGAGATTTATTGACTGGAAAGAATCATAAATAGGTACAGTGGCATTTTTTTAGGTTGTTCTTTTTCTTAAGGAACAAAACTAATTGGCTTAAATGTATTCGAGAGCTGAATAACTATTTCCGCATTCTGAGCTAGGTCCTCCTACAAAAAAAGACGAGATTTGCCGCTCTCTGTTTGATCTTTGTGACCACCTGCTATTATCTTCTCGAACAGGAAAAGAAGTCGCTACAACATATTCTAATAAGTTCTATTACAGGAACAGTTCTACGAAAATAAAATTATAAAGAAGAACACTGATTTTCAATGTCTGTTTGAGCAAAAATAAATAGTTATTGCAAAAGAATTTTTTATATAGATCGGCAACTGTGACATGTTCTTAAAAGAGATAAAAAAATAAAAAATATTTAAAATCAATTCCAATAATAAAGAAAATGTATTTCGGTTGCAATTTTGTTTGTTTCTTCAATAATTCTTATATAATATATACATATATACATGCATACTTAAATACGATATATTTTTATCACCATATTTAGTCGAATGTTTTTAGCTCTAACTTTATATAATTCTCTTTTGAAAGAAGTTTTTAAATGATGCTTGAATGTTCTTCGTTTTCAGAGCCTGACTAAGGCAGGGACATGTTGGGCAGTTTACCCTGTCCCCACATCAGAGAAGGTCTTCAAATCGAATAAAAATTTTATTTAACGTTCCATTTTTTAAAAAACTTTTTAAATAAAATATCAGTACAGTGTAAAATCCGTCACTTTTGTGTAAGTTCTTCATTAATTTATCGTATGAATACAAAAAATCTATATTTCGTAAATCCATGACTTTCTAAAGAGAAATTTCGTTAAATATTACGATGGACAAATTTGGCCAATCAAAAGCCTGTATTTTTACATATAGCAAAATGCGATATATTTACAAAAATATGAACTTCTGAAGAGCTTTATCTGAGCTATCGTAATTGGAAAAATTTGGCTGAATTTCACCCTTATATCATAAAAGATATCAAGTTTTTGAAAAATTAAATTTTCTTAGTGTACTATTTATAATCTCACTTTGTTCCATTGAGTTTCCAATTATGTATGCTTTCCTTTATTCAATATCATTTTTTTTATTATTGTGGAGAAGAGTGAAGCCCCAAAGAACTTTTGCCCTAATTAGGCTATGTCGGTCTTATCAGTTCTGAAGATAAGAATCTGAATTGCTTTATCGCTGAACGGAATTTAAGATATTAAGCCTAGGGCTCTATAGGCCATATGTGGGACAAATCCTACAATGCCCATATCTGTTTTCCTGACCGAGGGTCATGGGGTGCGAAGCATGTGTCCCGGTTAGGTGGTCAACCTAATGCGAAATGGCTAGTGCTTAGTTCCTAATCATGCTTGGTCCTCATTTTATGGACCCACTGAAGGGGTGAAGATTTAGATTTAAGATAGGGTGGTTCTAAAAGAACCTAGCACCACGACCATAGGTCTATTGTACTATACCCCTGTTGGATCATCTGAAACTCCCATTATGGTGAGATGTTTCTTAAAGTGGGAGTGACTACTTACAGGAGTAAGTAGTCCCACTGCTTTCCTTAGACTGTTTCTATTGAGCTTTAATAATTCTTTTTGCCTTTTACTAGGGCAAATGCTATTTAATAGCCTTGCTTGTCTTTGATCATTGGCATTGTACCAATTCATAAACTGTTGTTTACTGAAGAGATCAAAGACATTCTTTCTGATCAATTCTTTAAAAATACCTAGCACTGGTTCAGGACAAAAAAAGTCGGTTGTTGATCCAATCCTTGCCAGCTCATCAGCTAATTCATTGCCAGGAACACCAGAGTGCCCAGGCACCCACTTTAAAGTGATGTTGTTATTATTAGCTAATTTACACAGAGTGAGATAACATTCCCGGACAAGAACATAAGTTACAGTAGACTTCTATAGAGCTAGTAATGCAGCTTGACTGTCAGAATAGATAATTATTCTTTTACAAGAATAGTTTCTGTCCACGCATATTCAACTGCACATGAGAATGGCGGAAACTTCTTCTTGGAAAACAGTTGTGTATATTTACCCAAGGGTAATGATAGCTTTGTGATATCAACAGGACAACAAATACCAGCCCCAGTGTTGGAATTCATTTTTGAGCCAACAGTATAGCAGTAAATACAGATTTCACTGATGGCAATATTATTCCAGTCTTCTCTCAAGGGAAATTTGATTGTATAAGGCTTATCAAAAGCATACTTAACAATCGTGTAATCAGTAGGCATACTTATGAAAGCATGACTAGTTACGTCAGCATTGAGGTTTCCCCAGATAAAAACCTAGATTAGTCCTTCCACTGACCTGTATTTTTAAGCCTCTTCATGCTAAGCATTGCTTCTGCTTCAATACGCATATAAAGGGGATGCATACCAAGCAGAAGCTCCAGTGCAGATGTGGGAGTTGTTCGAACACACCCAGAGATAGCTACACAAAGCATCCTTTGTAATTTTGTTAATTCTGCTTTAGCAGTTTCATTTTTGATTCTAGGCCACCAGACCACTGAGCCATAGATAATAATGGGACAAATTATCATAATGTAAATCCAATGAATAACTTTGGGATTTAAGCCCCAAGTTCCTCCAAATGCATTTTTACATGACCAGAAAGCTTTTTTTGCTCTTTCAATACAAAAGTTGAAGTGCTTGTTCCAACTTAAATTCATGTCAAAAAATACTCCTAAGAATTTAACCTCTTTGGAGCAAGTTAACTCTTGACCAAAAAAGTTATCTTACTCAGATTAAAATTCTTTTTCTTTGTGAAGGCTACCATAATGGTTTTTTAAGGGTTTACAGAAATGCCTTCTTTTTTACACCAAGTCTCAACTTGTTTGAGGGTGTTGAACATGATGCTAGAGATTGTTTCACCAAACTTACCTGCTTTTTTTAACACCTCTAAAAGGGAATCTACAACACAGCACCATAAGATGGGTGAAATAACCCCTCCCTGTTGACAACCAACTTTGGCTTGGATCATCATGTTTTCACCTAAAAATGAGGCACTGACAAATCTGTTATTGAGCAGATTTTCTATCCAAGAACAGATTGTGTCATTAACTCCCTTTCTAGCAAGGGATTGTAAAATAGTTTCAATGAGTACCTTATCAAAGGCACCTTCAATATCTAAGAAAACAGCTAAAGCAAGTTCCTTAGCCTTAATGTTCTTCTCCAAAATGAATGATAGGTTATAGATGGCACTGTCTGTGGATCTACCAGGTCGATATGCATATTGAGAGTCAGAAAGTGGTTTTTCCACTAAATGGACTTCTCTACTATATCCGTCTATCAGCTTTTCAATTGCCTTTAGAAGAAAAGATGTTAAGCTGATAGGTCTAAAAGATTTAGCTTCATAGTAATTATCTTTCCCTATTTTAGGAATAAAAATTACTTTTGTATGCCTCCAAGCAATAGGTATATGCCCAAAGTCTATACTTGCCCTAAAAATTCTACAGAGAATTGGAGCAATGCACTGGACTCCCTTAATAAGCAGAGCCGGTACAATTCCATCCATTCCTGGTGGTTTAAAAGGTTTAAAGGACATAATTGCCAATTTTGTTCGATCATAAGTTATGATTTTTTTTGGCAACATCCCATTTACTTCTACCACAATTTGATGTAGAGAGAGTAAAATTAAGAGTTCCATTTATTTCGTTGGAACCTGTAAAGTGAACTCTGAACAGTTCAGCCAGTGTCTCTCTCCCATATTCTGAAAACTTACCATTTGGCAATTTAAGAGTGTTTAGACAGCAGTTCCTGTCTTAGGACGTTATTTTAACGAGTCTTGCAGTAGAAGACACAGTTTTAATGTCAGTGCAGTAATTTTACCAAGAATAATTTTTATAATTCCTGATAACTTTATTATAAGTGGTAATTGCCAGTTTATATTTCTGCCACTCACCATTCTTTTTGGCTCTATTAAAGAGACTACATTGTCTTCTTAATTTACTTAACTCTGTAGATCACCAAGGAATTATCCTTGGAGAGCAAGTATTGCTGACATCACAATTTTGATAGTATGCTTGGAGAATGGCATGCTGCATGTTACCAACGGCCAACTCCAAATCTGCTGCCGAAGATAACTTACCGAAGTCGCCTTTCTTGAGGAGATCTAGATCTTTTTTGTAGAAACCGCAGTTGGTATTTTTTGGGTTCCTACCTACCACCTCTAGTCTGTTCGCTCCTAAAACAGAAAAGCTAATGTATTGGTGGTCAGAAAAGCTTATTTCATCAGACGCTTTCCAATCTTTAATAAAATCAGCACACTTACTGTTACGTAAAGTGATGTCAATGACTTCTCTTCTATTTAGAGTAATAATGGTGGGTTCATTACTTCTAGTAAGAATAGATAGATTATAATACAAAATGTATTCTAAAATGTTTTCCCCACGTCTGTTGCAATCACTACTTTCCCACACAGTGTGGTGAGCATTTGCATCACATCCTATGATGAGTTTCTTATTCAAATTGTTATAATCTAGAAGACTGACAATTTACACATTAAATGTGTCTTTATCTTCGAAAGGAAGATATGAAGTCATAAAGAAGGTTTCTTGTTTGATTCCTTGCAATAAACAGGATACTTTTACAGCAACATAATCCCCATTTAGGTAATTAACCAGAATGAGGGCATTTAATTTGTTTCTTATAGCAATGCATGCTCTTGGTCTCAAACAACATTTATCATAAAATATGTTAAAAACCTGAACATGAAGGCCCAAAACAGAACCATTGCAAGCTTATGGCTCTTGAATTAAAACAATGTCAACCTCCCCTCTAGTCACCTTCTTGCTAAGAATAGCTGAAGCTGATCGACTATGATGAAGGTTGATCTGTGCTACTTTGATGATACTTACCACTGTGGCACCCAAAGAAGCTAAGAAGAAGCAGTGCTTCCCAAGTCTCCGTAAGTAAGGGACTTACTTGAGTTTCCTGCAGAACCTTTTCTATCTCACTTTCAGATAGAGGAGAGCTAGGTTGCAGGGTTATGTCAGAACCAGAATCTAAATCCAATTCTTCAATGTTAGGTAATTCACTTTCCTTATAAGAAGTAAGAGAGGATTTACTTACTTGAGAGGAAGTTGCACCTTCTTGTACAACTTCTATCTCTTCAATGCTCTGTGCATCCTTCTGGTTTGGGTCTCGGAGAATTTTGAAGGTTTCCCAATCCAAACCAGTATATGCACCATAATTTGTCTTTTTAATATCTTCTGAGGCTTCCATATCAACCTCGAAGATCCATCTAATAGAATGTGCCTCTACAGATTTCTGCAGAGTACGTCATTTTAAAGACTTCAACTACGGGTTGAGTCTATTTAGCCGTTTCAGAAAGACGTCAGGATACTTGGTATGGGTGTCCCTTGTCTTAAAGGCCACCTTTACCGGTTTAGGTAGATCACTGGGATCCAAAACACTGAGCCCCTCACCACCAAACAGACTCTTGTTACCATGGAAGGATTTTTTATTCCATTCAAGGTCATCACATAGGAGAATTAGTGCCCCAGACACTAAGCTGAAGCTTCGAACCCTAGGCAGATGATTTCCTATGGAGACCTCATCTGTCCTGGTCAGAATCTCCAGCTGTATGGATTCAACATCCTCCTTCTTGAGTTTGATGGTTGGGGAAACCATCCTTCACAATAGCTGCTTTATGGTATTTAACAACCTCAGCAAAAGTCCCAGGTTGATTATCATCTCTGACCTTTTTGGAGGCAGTGTTACTGGGAGAAGGGCTTGACACCTCAGACTTAAGTCTTTTAATGCCACCCATTTTCTGAGCCGTCTCCACCTGCTCTCTTGCTTTATTGTGACGCCTTAGATTTCGTCTTTGTGATTTTGTGAGAACTCCTGGTTCTCCAACTGTGGTGTCTGTGTGTTGCCTTGTGGTAACAAGGCAACACACACAAGGCAATCTGTCTGCTGGAGGAAGTAGAGTTGCCTTGTGGTAACTCTACTTCCTCCAGCAGCCAGATTGCCAGTGCTCTCCTTTTTGCCGGGATTATGTTCCTTAGGAACCGTTTCGCCGGCTGATTGGATAACACCAGGTGATTTATCCAATCCTTTTTTATCATTTTTTTTATTTTTTTTTTTTGTTTTTGTCATCCATAAGTGACCTAGGAACTGGGAGGAAATATAAAGTCACCACCTGCATAGCCTCCCTGTACAGGTGGAAGGCAAACATACAACGAGGTTTTGCCTGGTTCCTCGAGGGGCCCGTTAGCGACACCATAACCCTGGTGCCATTCATCCATTAGCACGGAGCCTAACAAATTGGATTGGGTTACCTTTCTGTATTAGCCAGGTGTATTATCACAGCCTTCTCGCCATGGGTGACCCTACTAGGAACCTAAACCAAGTTTAGGTTCCAGACGTACATCACCTTTGCTACCTGTGTACACCCTCACACCACTTTGAGGTTACAGAATAGGATTTTGTGAGGGCAGAAGGGGTGAAAGGCTGAATTTTGCCCAGTCTGAGGATTAAACCTCGGACCTATTCCTCGGGGTTATGAAGTGCTACCACTAAGCCCAAGGGCTTTAGTTTAAGATATATTTTTAGATAATTTAAAGAAAAGTGAGCTTTACATTTGTGTTAAAAACTTATTCGGACCTTACATTTTGTTTCATTTTTCTAGCCAGAAATCTGTCTTAATCTTCTCAAATTTGATGAAGTACATTTTTTCATCGGGATACAATTTTTAAGATGTATCGTCCTTTCAGTTTCACAAGTAGTTCTTTCAAAAGTTCATATAGTATCTCTACATATATAGCGAAGCCTCTGAAATGGAATAGTCACATGTGTAAGTAAGCTTCCTTGTTCCCTAGAATTTGATATAACTTTCCGTTTGGTTTTAATCCCCAAAAAGAAAAAAATAATTTCATGTAGTTGCCTGGAGGGAAATTTATCAACCTTTCATAAAATGAAATTCAGTTATTCATCATAAATTCTAATCTGTTTCGGGAAGTTGTATCGAAAATAAACTTTTTCGTGATCGCAAAAATGTAAGAATTGTAAGCATAACATTGATGAAAAATTGACAATAAAATGGCAGGTTTATATATAAAAACAGACATAAAGGTAAGCAAGTAATACATAAAGGTCAATATAAAAAAATAAACACGTGACAAAAAATGGAATAATTATATAAAACAATATAAAAGGCAAAGCAAGGATATATATAAATGGCAACATATAAAAAGAATAATAAAATGGTTAAGTTATATAAAAGCGGACATAAAAGCAAACAAGCGATACATAAAGGGCAATATTAAAAATAATATACATACGGTAAAAAAAATGAAACTATTATGTAATTTCTATTAACTATTATAAATAGCCATACATAAAAGGCAAAGCAAGGATACCTACTGGGCAACATAAAATGAATAAGCAGAATGTAATGAAATGGTTGTATAAAAACATATATAAAGGCAAACAAGAAAAGGCCACTTTAAAAGAGTATAAACTGAGAAAAGGTTGTATAAAAGCATGCAAAAAGAACAATAGAAGATACAAAAAGGGCAATATAAAACGGATGAAAATTTATGTTATGTCATCATATTTTCCTCATTATCATTAAAAATTTCCCTATCTATAAAACAGAAGTACCATTCATCTCCTTCAAATAATACGAAGATCTATTTTAAAATCTCTTGCATAATTACTTACACTCAAACAATATTTATTTCGGAGTACCAATCAGGCCAAATTCATCTAAGAGAAAAATTGTCTTCTTTGTTGGAAAAGCAAACCTGATCGTGATTCCATTGAAATAAGGCGCGATTCAAATTCAACAAACAGTTTAAAATTCTCAAGTTAATTACCTGAACGCCGTCCTAATGACAACTATTATTATAATAAAAGAGTACTTGAAATTGAGGTGTCTTAAAAATTCTTCAAGTATACTGATCGTTTCCAGAAAGGGGATTACTCAGAGATAGGGGACTACCAGTATCAAGCTATTTCAAAAGTGAAAAAAAAATATTTTTGAGATTATCTTCATAGGAAGAGAAGTAATTGGGTTCGTTTTTCCTTCCTTGAGGATTGTATCTTTTGTTAGGGCCTTCACTGTGAAACAAAGGTTCTTTGCTATGAACAATAGAAGATTTCAATAATTTAATTGTGTGTTAAGTAGGTCATTAAAAAAATGCCTCTCATGATAGAAGTATACGAATGTCTGGAAACGTTCTAAGAGCTAATTTTGGAAGCATAAGGATTGTGTGACATTTATAAAGTCGCTTGGTTTCTCACTTAATTTCCCGAAAAGCACCGTTTTTCAAACGAGAAGCAATGAAGAAAGGGGAAAATGCAAAGGCTTAATTAAGTGTCTAAGTTTGTACAAATAAGCATCAATGTAATAAAAGCAAATTACTAATTAGTGGAACATCAGGCAGACGCGTGCAAATTCTTTTAAAAAATATAAGTCACCATTTTGAGTTCAGTGATCGAGCTAATATACTCAATAATTGAGTGAATTTGTCTTTCAGTTCTTTATGTGAAATTGTGAAATAAGTAAACTTGATGAAAACGTACTCCTATGCCTTTTTCTCATTCTTTGTTTTGCAAACTTTCAAAGTTTTATCTTCTTCTTGCTATTGATTTTTCAAAGTTTGTCTTCCTTGACCTATTTATTGTTTTATAGACTATATATATATAAACATATATAGATATATAGATAGGTAGATATAAATATAAAGCCTAATTAGAGATATCATAAGCCTAAATTGAAATAAATACAAAAATATTATACTTTTAGCAATATATTCAGCGCGAAAGCAGCTTAAAAAAAATAGCTTAAATACTAAAATATAAGTAATCGCGATTTTTTTCAATTTAATTAAATGCCAAATGAAGAATTATAAAATGAAATGATTAAATAGGTGGAACATAATTCAATAGATAGTTCAAAATTTAAAAGAAACACAATAGAAAGAAAATGAAACGATTCATCTGTTTATTTTCACTTTATTATTCTTCATTTGGCATTTGATTAAATTTTTAAAAAAATTACGATTAAATATATTTTAGTAATTATATATATATATATATATATATATATATATATATATATATATATATATATATATATATACATATATATATACACATATACATAGATATACACACACACATATATATATATATATACACACACACATATATATATATATATATATATATACACAATTAAGATTACATGAAGCATAGAAGAATATTACTCTCTCGTATACGTCTCTCTCGAGATAATTCTGATACTAATTACTTGCAAATATTTTCGTCAAGCCTTTTGCTAATCATTCTTTCGGACACAATTTCATAGCTATAATTTGTTCTTATAATTTATAAGAACACTGCGTAAAATTTATGAACAATGCTTTGAGTCAACATATATAATGATGATGCATTTTTGTTAGAAAATAATTATATATATATGTGTGTGTGTGTGTCGTTACTAATGACACTTGGACAAGCCAAGCTCGCTAAGCCTTGGCTATGCGAATTTAAGTCTTTTGGGAGCGTCTTTCGTTTAATCAGAGCACCATGAAAGTGAAAGTACGACTTTTACCCTTTAAATCCTCCAAAAGATGGCAGCACTAGAGAACCTACTACCTCAATTTTTAGCATTGATCTGAGTTAATTTCTCCATACCATTGCACCCAAGGTAACTGCTCAACGACCGACCACAGGACATTTGATTCCACAGATTTAACGAGCGCGTGAATCGCGTGTACTCGGTGGGTCTTTGGCGACATTATCATTAGAATATGTATATATGTATGTATATATACATACATATACATACATACATACATATATATATATACATATATATACATATATATATACATATATATATATATATATACATATATATATACATATATATATACATATATACATATATATATATACATATATATATATATATATATATATATATATATATATATATATATTATATATATATATACATATATACATATATATATACATATATATATATACATATATATATATATATATATATATATATGTATACATATATATATATGTATATATATGTATGTATATATACATACATATATATACATATATATATACATATACATATATATATACATATACATATATATACATATATATATACATATACTTATATATATACATATATATACATATACATATACATATATATATACATATACATATATATATACATATATATATATATATATATATATATATATATATATATATATATACATATATATATACATATATATATATATACATATATATATATATATATATATATATACATATATATATATATATATACATATATATATATACATATATATATATATATATATATATATATATATACATATATATATATGTATATACATATATATATATATATACATATATATATATATGTATATATATATATATATATATATATATATATATATATATATATATATATATATATATATATATATATATATATATATATATATATATATATATATATACATATATATATATATATACATATATATATACATATATATATATATATACATATATACATATATATATATACATATATATATATATATACATACATATATATATATATATATATACATACATATATATATATATATACATATATCTATATATATATACATATATATATATATACATATATATATATATATATATATATATATATATATATTCCTTGACACTTCAGCTTTTGTGATCACTCTGGAAATATTACCGGCTGCTCATAAGCATTTAGAATCAAAGTTGGAAATATGGCATTAGTGTTATAAATCTCCTAAAACCTATCCTTATGGATATCGCATATTAGTGTTAATTTTTTAGAAGAATTTTGAATATAATCAATAATGGTCCATATTCATATGTCGCAATTTTTTTTTAAATCAAAAATTTTAAGACCATCCACATAGCATTGAAAATTTTCCTTAAGCATATCAACCAAAAATTAAGACACATTTGTCAAATTAAGCATACTCACAAAGTTGTGTGCTTCACAGAGTTCCTTTACTTTCAATGACATGAGTCATGCAATCACAAGCATATTGTTTCAATACTACTGGTAATTTTAGGGCTATTTAGCATTTACATCTTCCCCTAGTCAAAAGACAAGGAAAACATTCAGGTGAAATATATTTAATTACAAAAGATTAATGTAAACGACTACTGAAATCATGTAAACCTGCAAAAATTAGTGAATCTCCTAATATGAGCACCCTGCCATATCTCAGAAACCTTTTAATAAAAGTGTATACTTATTTGTATTTATTGTCTTGTTTCAGCCAGGGCCATATTCATAAGGCGCAAGGGAGTAAACCTGGAAAAACCCCAAGACATACCCCTGACAAAAGTACATGCAGAAAGCAAAATTACACTATTCATCTTCCATTGTTCAAAAGAACTAGAATCTTTTTTCTCTATAAAAATCTATCTTAATTATTCACCTGGAGATTATACGAGGGTGACTCTGAAATTTTTGAGATACGCGCAGGCACGAATTTATAAAATAAAAATTACGGTTTAGTTTTAAAATGCAATTTAGTTATAATTGCAATTTAATTAGTTTTTAAATGCAATGTATATTTTAACACAGAAGACGATTTTTTACTGACTTACTTCAACTTGTTTAGCGTAGAATAAATTTTAAACAGAAGAGAAAATGGAGTTGACGCGAGAACATTTTCGCGCTATGATTTTCTACGATTTTAAAGCAGGATTAAATCAATAAGAATGCGTTCAACGGTGGCAATTATCATTTGGTGATGAATCTCCAGCTCGTACTACTGTATTCAGATGGTTTAGAGAATTTAGAAGAGGTCGCAATTTTCTTCAGGATGAAGAACACACAGGAAGGCCGTAGTCGGCAGTAATCCCGGATAATATGTCTGCTATATGAAAAATGTTAATGGATGATAATTGCTGTGAATATCAAATGATACAAAAGGAAATTATATATATATATATATATATATAACATTGGATCCGTAGCCACACACAAAATCATTCATGAAGAATTACATATGAAAAAAATAATTTGCCGTTGGGTTCCCCAATAATATAACTGAGCACCAAAAAGAGGAGCGTGTGAGAATCAGTAAAGAAACTCTTAAATTGCTACATGATGGTGGTCACCGCATCATTTCTAAGATTGTAACAGGTGATGAAACGTACATACCGTTTTTTGACTTTCCAACACATCAAGAAAGCAAAGTATGGATCTTTAAAGATGATCCCACGTCGACAATGATGAAAAAACAACGCGCACTGAAAAAAGTGATAATGCCGTTTTCTTCAGAAGTACGGGATTGGTCAAAGCCATCAAGTTGAAAGGACAGAAGACAGTAATAGCAAACTGGTATACCACTAAATGTCTTCCAGAAATTCTACAAGAACTGAGTGTTAGGGGACTAATGCTTCACAATGACAATGCATCTTCACATACAGCCGGATTAATAGTTCATTAACATCTTCACATACAGCCGGAGTTTCTTAAACAAAAACAAATTAAAGTGATCGAACATCCGCCGTATTCACCTGGTCTAGCTATTGACGACTTTTGGTTATTCTTTAATCTAAAAAACTATTGTTATTCTCTAATCTAGAACTTACGTGGACGTCGTTTTCATTCAGAAGAAGAGATTAATGTGGCTATAAATGCATTTTTTTTTTCATCTATTCCAAGAAATGAATGGCTTGAGGCATTTAATCTGTGGAAATTTCGTCTACAAAAGTGCATTGATGCTGGAGGTGACTACTTAGAACACACCTAAAATTTTGTGAGTATAACTTTAAAAACCTAGTTGTATCTCAAAAATTTCAGAGTGACCCTCGTATACTGGAATTATTAATAATATGCCTAGATATATTTTATTCGTTTACAACCGCTGGCCCTTGGTTCAACAGTTTGTGGATTTGAATTCCACCACTGATTTGGCTATTTGTATGCTTTTTAAACTGTAGGTCTCGGTCCAATTAACCTTCATTTCTAAAAAAATACCTTTGAGCGACTGATTGCAACAAACCATTTGGGCCCTGTGGTATAACATCACTCTTAGAGTGAAAACTCCCGGGTTCTATCCCAGTCCCCAATAAAGAACGGGAGATGTATTATGCGTTTCTGCCTTCTACAAGCACATCTATCGGGTGGGTGCTTGAGAGTTTTCCAAATTTTCTGCTTTGCAACGCGTAAATGTGGTCCACAATGAATCATGCAAGAATGAGAAGTTTGTAAACATTAAATTACTTTAAAACAACATTTAGCAATCCACAACGCGCTTGAATCAAACCAATAAATTGTTATTACCAAAATTCAGTAGCTTGCTATTGTAAATAAGCCCACTATTACAGAGTTAATCGACAAAATTCACTTCTTTAACCAAATATTTCTGGGTTTTTTTTCTTCCCATTAAAATACTTTTTCCCCATCATATAAATTTTTAAAAAATCTGTAGTATGCTCCGTAAAGATGATAATCAGCTAGCAGATAATAGATATTTTACGATATTACTAATTTTTAAATTTATTATGATTTAGATAATTTTTAAATTTGGTTTCAATATGTTTGGCATTAAGCGTAAGATTTTTTTATATATATAACAATAATATTAATGCTAAAATTATTTTTACTTTATGTAATATATTAAACATTTAAAATATTTTTATAATATATTTTTCTAAATTAGTGAAAGATTAATATGTAACAAACTAATGCCACACACGCAAGCAAATATCAAAATTAATTATTTGAGCGACGATTGTTTGATATATATTTACATACCAGATTATAAAACAAAGAATATTAGAAAAATATAAGACTTTGGTAATGAGAATGCGATTTGGAAGAAAGTATTCGTTAAATACAAAATATCTAACAACACAGAACTTAGTTTCTTTTTTTTTTTTTCAAAAACAAAACACTAATTATTTCTTTTTAATAAGTTTCATTGAAAGATAATTAATTAGCTTATTAATACCTGTTGCCATTGATAAGCACATTCTCTTTTAAATTCACTTCAGAAGCTTATTAATAAAAGAGAAGAATCATCTTACCAACTAATTCAGATTATGAACTGATTTTTTTTAAATACAATTTTATTTTCAATATAATGAGCTCCCGGTAGAAATAAAAATTTCATTTAATTAATTTAGTAGCAAAACTTACACCAAATTTTATCTTCGGAGATTAATTTTGCCGAGCGAATATTTCTGGAAAATATTCTACTGTAAGACGAAGAAGCGCACATGTTACAACACGCCACTTATTAAAGCTGTTTTTCAACATGAGATCATTTTAGAAGATTGGTTAAAAACACTCTTGTTCTATAAAATCACATTTTCAAAATGTCTGTTAATACTAATTAATTAATTAATAGCATTTTTGAATACTTTCATAGCTTTTTTTTCAGAAATTTAAATGAAAATATTAATCTCTGAAAATTAATTGCTCATTAGTTATAATTAGTCAATAACAAGCAAACTTTTGAGATTGTAAACAAAGTTCTCAAATTTGATTTTAAAATAATTTTGCGAATCTGTTTTTTATAAATCTCATCATTGTTATTATGATAGTATATGTAAAGGGATTTAGAAGTTTTAGAATGATTTGGGGACTGTTAAATTAACTTTTAACTCGTAAAAAGACCTATTTTCTTAAATGTTTAGTTTAACAAATTTTTTTTTGGTCTCTTTGTCTGCATAGTGTGGTTTCTATTGTATTCGGAATTTTAAAGCAAGGTTTATTTAAATTTCATATCTAATCTGAATATTGTAAAAAAAAGATCTGAATAATAAAGATTTCCCTTCAGAAACTAAAATATTTTTTGAAATAAAGGTTAATTTATCACATGTTCCTTTTTTAAATATGATACACAGAAAAATTGCTTAATCATGAGATGTACTATAAAAAATACAACCATATTAAGTGTACCAATTTCAAGAGCTGAAACACAGGAAAAACAAGTTCTTCAATTTTTACAACTAGAGATTTTCTTTTAATAAAAATAACAATTCTCTCAAAAATTAATAATTTAAAAAAAAAAAAAAAACGGAGATTTTTCAAATTAACGGATGCTTAGGAGCTTTTAAAAATCACTTATTTTTATTCACTTTTTAAGAAAATAAGAGATTCGCTGTCACCCAAATCCACGAATTTTCTCACAATGCTTGTCAAAGTTCTTCTACAATGAAAACAAGGAAATAATGTGGCATAATATTTAATTTACAATTTTAAAACATTAAAAAAAATGCAAACCATAAGCGATTCGATAATCGATGAAAATTTAAGAAAACGATAAATTTTGAAAGTGTGAAAAAAGTGGAAATAATTTTTTTTAAAGTTAGAGAGTATGACCTTTTTAGAACACTATATTATTTTATACATAAATGACATTCATTTTAAAATAATTTTTTTCTATTCGTTTAATAAAATACAGTGAAAGAGAAAATGCTGTGATAAAACTCATTTATTCAAACTCATAAAAAATGGCAATAAAAATTGATTTATCAAAATCTATCAAGCGATATAATTCAAAAGTAAAAAAAGAAAACTTGAAATTTTTTAAAGTTGGATTTTGAGAGCTTTTAAAATATTACGCATTATGATATCACATCCTGTTAAGCAAAAAAGTATTGGAGCAACTATTGGACAGATAGATCACTTTTGTACTTTTCTTTAATTTTCATGCTAAATCATGTACCACATGCTGCAATAAAAATAGTTTTTACTATGATCAAGCCAACATTTTTGTGTGAAATTTATTATAAAAATTAAGTATACCTCAAGGCTCTGTTATAACTATTTATAAAAATTAATAAAATCTTTTATTTACTTTTTATATTGATGAATAATTTAACTTAAATTGTCTATTATTACAAAATCATGTAAGCTCTTGTTGAAATATTAGCACACACACACATAAACTTCATTCACAAAGAAAACTTATATCGAAATGGCTTTCTATAATTCTTTTTTTTCCCCCTCTTTTAAAATACAATTTAACTTCATGATTGAAAAATGTCAATTTTTTTAATAGTATACGTCAAAACTTAATTTTTTAAATTCATTTTCGCTTAGAATTATTAAAAAATATTTGCTTTTAGTATATAAATTTCTTTGCATTTTAAAAAGTGTTTAAAATACCATCTATTCATTCTTTAAAAGTAAGATTTTAAAAAAAATTATCAATTAAAAAAAAGATTAACAATTTATATATATACACACACACACACACACACACACACAGAAAAATCAAATAACTTCTTGTAGTAAAGAACTATTTAAATCTTCGAATAAACAAATTTGATGCGTCATATTCGATTTCATCATCAACGTATTTTAAGACCATATTGTAAAATTTTAAAAATATAGGGAAATGTAGACTTGATATGTTTTCTGGACCCAAAAAAAATGTTCCGTAACCAAGAATTCTGGAATACATCCGAACAAGGACGATGGGTCTGCTCCCTATCCGAGTCCCCACACATCAGAGTTACACAAATGCTTCCTAAATTATCTGTTTGTCACTCAACGGTCATTTTTTGCATACGAGGGCCAATTAACGGTTTAAAGTGGATTCCGAACCACTACAAACATCCAGGCCCAAAGTGGGATTCGAAACCACCACTTCTTGAACCGAAGGCAAGAGCGCTAAGTTTTCGGCTGCCAGCTCAGCCTCCTAAATTATCTGATTACCAGCCTCTACCATTCATAATATACTGTAACAGATTCGGAAAATAATCCTTCATGATCTTTTGGCAAGTAAGGAATACCAAAACATAATTTAACAGAATGTCTAATTACAATAAATTTATTAGGTACTGCATAAATGGTTGGTTGGTAGGTATACCAACCATATAGCCAGCACCACAAATTTTGTATCAGTCATAAACCATCGATACATCATATTGTCTCTTGATGAAAAAATACGAATTTTGGAAAAGTTGTGTTACAGTGTGTGGCATCCTAACAGCCAAAAACAGTTGTAAGACAGATAAGGAACAGTTGTGGAATAGACTCCAGGATTTTTCATAGATTGGACTCAGAATCCAAATGGAAAACTTCAGAGCACCATACACCCACTATCATTTCCCATTATTCAACAATGCAATGATCGTACCTGGAATTTTTCATTTAAAAACACAGACATGCTGATCTTGAGAAAAGCATTAAAAAACTGTTTGCAGCATCTTTAGCACTTGTTAAAGAAAAATGAAATCTTTATATAGGTAAAAACTCTCCAATACCAATTAAGAGTCAAGTAAATCAATGAATATTAAAAATTGTGCAAAGAAATTTGTAGATTTTGTATTCATATTTTTTGTTATTAAGTAATTCATTCCGTAGTGTTACAAAAAATAAGCAAGAGTTAAAATCATATCAAATATTTTCTATAAATACTTTTAATACTTTCAACTGTGATGTTATCTTTTTTAAATAGTCACTACTTAAAAAGAAAATTTCTTGGATAATAAATATATTTCCCAAGTTGCAAAAGTATCCTTGCATGGTATTCCTGTATTCAAAAGCTGTTGGAATCTCATTCTACCATTTCTCACCCATTTTGAAAATTTTCAGTTTAATATCGTCAATAATAGAAGGACAGATTAGAAAAAGACTCACCAACACATCAGTTTTAGAGATCTAATTTAATTTTCACTATTTTTATTCGTTATTCTAAAGTGAATTTGAAGTTCACTAAGTTATTACTGAAGACCACTTTCTAGTAAATAATTTATTAGATATTTGCTTAGGATACTTTCTTGATGATCCTGAAGATGAAATAAATTTATCTCTTTCATGAAACGGGTACATAAATGCATTTCAAGGATGGCATTAAATAGGATGATAATTAAAACATAAAAATAATTTTTTTCTGATTATTTATTCAAAAAAACTCCATACCTAAAATGTAAATACAATTTTTTTAAATCAAAAATTTTATGACCTCCATTATTCACATAACATAGTTTAACTCGCTCATTCACATAGTCAGCTCGGTTTAACTTATGTACACAAATATGTACATAATTTTTTTTAAGCAAATCAACCAAAATTTACCTTAAGCATATCAACCAAATTAAGACAATTACAAAGTTAAGCATACTTACAAAGTTGTGTACAGAGAATCATTTTTTAAAAAATTTCATATATACTAAAAATAAAATAAATTATAATTGCTTTACTAGTTTATAATATAAATTAATTTCCTTGTGAATCGACTCTAATTTAACACCTTAACAGAATATTTATCTTTTATACTTCAAAGAATCAAACTTTCTACCACTATTAATGGGAACTTTCTATAAATCTATAATATAATGATTATATAGTCCAGAACTATAGGTGCAAAAATTTTTCATCTTAATGGAAGAAAACATTCTCTATTAATGTATTAAATGAAGTATAATTGTGAAAGAACAGTAAGTAATGAAGTATAAAAGAAATATAAGTGTATCCAGTATATTAAATTCTGCATATTACCAAGAAAAATTGAAGAAACTGATATTTCTTTGCATTCTTTATCATAAGACTGTACATTTCTTTAACTTTATGCTAAATGTATAAAGATTTATTAAATAAATTTGCTAACCTGCAAGATTCCTATAGAAATACTGGCAAAAATTAATGATTTCATACAGTGTTTATATATTATTATATATATATATATATACACAAGTATTTATAAAAAACTATTTACATCACAATACTAATTAAACTACATTAATCTGTCTTATATACATATTATTTCACATTCCTATATAATTAGTTCAAACATAACTTGAGATGTGTTAGAATTAATGAATTCTAGTTTCGTTTTATCATTTTGACTTTTGCATTTTAATATTTAATGTTTTCAAAAGAATATTAGCATATATATCTAAACTTTGGTATAATGTGCTAGTTAGTAACATCTTTGCACAGTTCATTAAGTTCCGATGATGGGAGTCGCATGAAATCACACAAGCATACTGTTTCAACATTAGTCATTTTAGGGCTATTTTACAATTACATTTTCAAAAGAAAAGGAAAGGAAAACATTCAGAAAAAATACATTAAATTATAAAAGCTTAATGTAAGCGATTACTGAAATTGTGTAAAGCTGGAGAAATTAGTGAGTCTCTTAACATGATTACACATCCCAACCACCTGTAATATGACCATATGACAACCCGTAATTTTAGGTATATTTCAAAGAAAAAAACTGAATAAATTCAAGAGAGAATTATTTAATAAAATTACACTTGTAGAAATAAATAAAAAAATTGAAGGAACTTCAGATTTTAAAAAATATGGGCATTTCAAGGTGGTTTAAAAATTTAAAAACAATTTCAACTGTAGAAAGTTACTGTTTTGAACCCTAATGTTAAATATAAATACAGTCCATATAAAAAGCATTAATTTTTATATACCTTAAAAGTAATAATATACTAGTTTTGTTTTCAAATTACTTTTAAAGACAATTCTTAGTTTCTCAACAACTTCGAGTAACGCAATTGTTTTAAAAATGTGAAGCTGAATTAAATATTTAATGTAAGTATTAATTTAATTAAAAACACAAAATAAGCTTTTTTTAACTTTAATAACATAATCAATACATCTAAATCTTAAATTGATCATAACATACATTTGATCATAGAATATTAACATCAAGAAGTATATAAAAATCCACCTATCCAGACATACATTTTTTCTGAGAATATAGTTTTAAAAACGTTGCTAAAGAGTGTTATGTAATTTCAATACTAATTAGAATTAAAACACACTCAGCATGCAACATCACCTCATTTCCATCAAAGCTTGTATAAGGAGTTATTTGTTCAAAATCTTACCAGAAAGCCAGTAAGAAAAAGGTACACAGTATTATTCTTCATAATATTTAACCAGTTGAAAAAAAATCAACTAGACTGTATAAGTGTTTAACATTATAGAAGTAATAATAGTAAAATCTCATTAACTTTTTATAAATGACGCCTAAATCATTTAGAAAAAGTTAAGAAAATAATAAATAAAATTTGAGTTTCGTTAGTAAAGTCTTAGATATGAATTTAAATTTGCGACTAGAATACAGTTTGAAGAAAACTTTGGGATTTTAATGCTTATGACATTTTAACAATCTATATATTCTCGAAAATAATTTTTGGTTTTAGAAAAGCTCGGTTTAACTTATGTACACAAATATGTACATAATTTTTTTAAAGGACTATAAACAAACAATAACAATATGAACTAGATGTAAACACTATACACAAAATATAATACTGAAATTATAAAAATATCACAATTTCAAAGTTTAATTGGAAATTCATAATTTAAATCAGTTCAATTGTCAAAATTTTAATGAATAAGTTGATTGGTAATGTTTGTGATTTATGATACAAAATTTCAAATGATTAAAAATCAAAGTAACTAAAATTTAAACATACTGTTTCATTTTCATTTTAAATATTTATATCATTCGATTGCAAACATGCAAGATATTGGCACTTATATAAAGCAATCAAATTCTTCCTCCACAAATGATTTCACATAAAAATTTGATTAAAATTACATCACTATAACTGATAATATGCAGATTAACATTTTTTTATTTTTAATATTAAAAACTTGAATACATTACAAATCATAATTTTTATAGCATAGAAAATTTTTATTACTTAGGAATAATTGTTAAATAACTGAGCACCATGACACAAACTCTCACCTGACAACAAGTTCTAATTAACATTTACTTGCATTTCGAAACTTTAATAACCAATAAAAGTAACCACCAATGCTTTTAGATTTTTAAAAAAAAAGCATCAATTACTTCTGAGCGACTAACTCAATTTCACAACATTATCATTCTTTTTTTCTCTGAAACTCTGCTGACGGCTCTTTCTTGACTCAATAAGTCAAATTATTTCACTTCATGTGAACATTCTCTGATAATATCAATAACTAATCAGATAGCAAAAACGATTAGTAAAAATCATGAAATCCTGCTCCAATAAAATGTAGGGAAATGGAGACCAAATTTAAGCCTATGGGATAAAGGTTTTGAACAAAGATTCCAAGATAAGAAAAATTTAATAAAAAGGGGAGTATGTCTGGATAGGGGTAAAATTAGGCCTCAACTGGGCGCTTTGGCAAATAAAGCATAAGTGACATCATAAGTCTTTAGGTGTGAAACCTGCATCATTTGACGACAAAAGCCTCTGAAGTCCATTTTGTGATACAAACCAGGAGGAACTGATGCCACAGAGAGCTGTAATAAAATTAAAGTATTAATTCACAAAATCCAAGAATAAAATGGGAAAATTTTTTAAATGCATATTGATTACTGCATATCAAACATTTTAGATTAAATGAGATTATGGTGAAACAAAATTTTACATTGAAAACAAATAAAGTAAAAACAAATAATGTCGTCAATTAAAATAAAGTAGGAAAAATGTGAGTGTTGTGAGGAAACAATATCAAGGAGTTTTTTAGTAGTAGTGTCACCCAAGTTAGGGACTACTCCTTACTTTGAGCTGATAGGTCAACAAAGATAAAGTATACAGTGTATAAGGCATGTCAATAGTTAATTTAAATTCTCTAATAAAAATTACAAAAAACAATGAACATAATGATAAATATTAATAAAATAAACAGTGATAACAGTAAACAAAAGCATGATTTAAATAATAAAAACAATATAAATATTAAAAACATTACAAAACAAAATTCTAATTTAAATTTACATTTTTTAAAAGATACAACTGTTGGTCTCTTAATCATATTTTAATAGAAATTAATCTTGGTGTTAAGCATTGTATATAATAAATAATTAATGCTCATTACCAAATAAACATTACCATATAAAAGAAAATTGCAGTAAGACAAAGATAAAATTATAAGTATTTTTTCTCAACATTTAAGTTCCTTTATTTTGGCATGAAAAATTTGATTTTGGTATTTATAATTCTTTACAAGTTCCTTTGTTAAATTTTTTAAATGTCTGTTTTCAAAAAGGAGGGTGTATAATACTTATTCTCAAAATTAAAAATTCTGTTTTTGTTACATTACATGCCTCTCTCTAAAATTCTTAATAATCTTAAATATCTTAACACTTAATGAATTTACCTTATTATTAAATTATCCTACTCTATAGCTGTTAAAATCTTAAGTAACACTTATGCTTTTAACAGCTATTAACATACAATAATTTTTCAAAAAATATGGACTTTGATTATAATTGAATAGCAATATGCAATATCAAAAAGTACTAATGCAATACAGTGCACAAAACGATTCAGTATATAATGCCAAATGGATATCCTATAATTCAGAAAGTAAAATATTTTATTCAAAACGAAGTAAAAAAAATATAGATGAATATTGAAAAATAACTTTTGCTCATTTATAAAAAAAAAAAAGCTAATTTAGAAATAGCATAAAGATCCTTGTTAATGTGAAAAAACAA
The DNA here is from genome assembly GCA_030067965.1 of Latrodectus elegans. NCBI lineage: Eukaryota > Metazoa > Arthropoda > Arachnida > Araneae > Theridiidae > Latrodectus > Latrodectus elegans. The sequence goes on along the minus strand of CM057821.1, from coordinate 61,808,824 downwards.
GTTAAATTCTGTGTGTCCCCCTTTACAGGAGGTAATAACACATCAATCTTAACATCTTTATTTTTCTTTTAAATATAAATTGCTTTTCATCACATAAAGTACACAATGGAATTCAATATTCTGCACATGTATACATATATTTTGTTTCTAAACAGTATATATATATATATATAATAAATATATGATTTTACACCTTCTAAATTTGTGTTTCCCATTAATATAAATTGCAACTCAACATAAAGGATACATTTGGTTATACAATTCTAATGATTTATTACATTTTCCCTTCTCTATTTTTTTATATTCTTTACTATTTTAAAAACTTATTAGGCACACATAAAACCTTCAGACTACTTATTTTAAAAACCAGAAGAGTACTTATTGCAAACAATTTCTTTCATCGGAATAATATATTTTTAAAAAAATTCTTTTAACTAGATTGACAAACTTTTAAAGACATTGAAATTTTCTTTGGTTTTTATGATAAGTTTCATTCGACGTTGGCATCTCAGTTATAAATTTTTCGCCACACAAGTTCAGAATTTGTGAACACAGTATGTTATACCTATTCTCAATTTACATTACAAATTAGTTGAACCAAGAAAAATGCAAAAATCGATTTCACAATTCTAGAAAGCACAAGAAAAATGTTGATGGGCAAAATATTTCTTTGCTATTTGCTTTTAACTTTCTACAGATTACGTAACTAAACATTTGTTCGATTGGTTGGTTATTTTGTCACTCAATGATCATTTTTTGCACACAAGGGCTAATTAAATCGGGATAGACAGTTGATTGGATTCAGAACCACTACAAGCACTCAAGCCCTAGATGGGATTCGAACTTTTGAACCAAAGGCAAGAGCACAAACCATTAGTTAATAAAGTTTCTCATGAAAATTTTGAATGCAATTTTAACAAAAAAATCCAACAATAACAGTATCAGCATATATTCTTTAACATTTCATATGTAAACTGATATTTTTAGAATGTCCTATAAAATAGGATGAAGTGAAAGTTTTAATTATCCTAAAAAAAAAATTATTAAATATGGAAAACAATCTATTTTAACTTTATATATATATATATATATATATAAATGACTGCAGAAAGTTAATCATTGGTTGAAAACATTAAATTGAAAATTTAATGCTTTCAACCAATGATTAACTTTCTGCAAGCATTTTTATATTTATAAGTTAACAAAGATTGTTATATTTAAGTCCTTGATTGAAAAATAGTTTCATTTACGAAAAATTTTGATTAGTTACATTTTAAGAGAAACTTTGTAATTTTTAAATCAAACATACCTGAATTTTCAAAATTTTCATTTTGCAAATGATATTTGATTATGCCCCAAAACATCCTGCCATAATTTTCTACATTTAACATTATCCCGTCTTCAGAAAAATCATCCATTATATTTAAAGAATACAATCCTTAGCTTTTATTAAGAACCATTAAAAATTTATATTTTGGATCATCCTGAGTTATTTAAAAAAATAAAAGAAAAAACTTCAATTTAAATCAATCCTGCCTATTTTATCTATACTTTAAATTCTTCACAGAATACAGAATTTAAGAATTGAGTTTTTGGATGCAAAACCTAATTAAGCTTATTTTTGTTTCTACATTTCAGATCTACATCCAAAAAATATGCCAAACATTTTCAAGAGGCCAAATTTTCATCGAGTATGTAGTTTTCAGATAATGATTAGAAACATTTATAGTTTTACCTATAAATCGTTCTTTCTTTAAATCTATACAATTTTGTAAGTAGATGTACCAGTATGTATAAACTTGAATAACATCACTTAACAGGATTTTTTAAAAAATGCTTTGAATTTGAAAAATAGTAATAATCTAGAAAAGGATAAACCTTTAATAAAAGCATAATTCAGTGTGCATTAGATGTAAAAGAGAATTTTCTTAAAAGAAACTTCACTAGTTTATTAAAATGTGGTAAAATACCTATGAACAAATCTAAGAAATATTTTCTTTGTGTTTAAATGTTATCTTAAATCTTAGCTAAATAATGAATATAGGAAATAATATAACATTTAATTTATAGAATTTTTCATCCACAAAAGCGCTTGTAAAAGTATTGTCAATAAATCCTAAGTAAATTAAGTGTGTATTAAAATTCAAAAGCTGTTTCAATGGTAAGTGGAACTATTGCCTATAATTCAACAAATTTATTATTTCAGGTTATTCATTATTTTAAACAACATCCCTGGGAAAAGAATGCAATTTATGAAGTGTTCAAGTAACTCGCAAAACTAAGCAATTTATGAACAATATTCCCATCTATTAAAAGTATCTAACTTATCAAAAATATTTCCTTCATGGGTAAGATTTTTACATCACTTTTAAACCAAACTGCTGTGGACTGATTTGTAAAGGTGTCATTTTCATTGTCAGAAGATAGAGTTCAAATCTCAACTTAACAAGATCCATCAAGTTCACTAATGGCAGCTGGGGCATATAAAATAAATCACAGACATAATGTCTCCATGTGAAATGATACCTCTGGGAATGACAGGTCAAATATTAAAGGGTTTCCTGCTCAGCTTCATTCTAAATTAAGAAAACACCCACACAGTATCTTCCATCTAACACAGGTAGAACCCAACTGAGGGGTAGATACATTTAATTGTGCAGCTGCTCATTTACATCACTTTTTAATTTAAACATTGTTATTTAACAAATATGGAATTCTTGTTATTTTAACAAATATTGAATAATTATTATTCAACAAATACTGAGTCTTTTCATTAAACAGTTTCTTTATTTTAACAATTTTAACAGCAGATAAATTTTCTTCTAGAACCTAAACATTTTATTCTGATCATCAAAAAATTAACTATCTCATTTATTATTTTATATTCATCTTTATAAGTTCTTCAGTATTTGATGTAAAAATATTTAATCTGATACTCACTAAATATTCATTCATCCTTTTGCCTTACCACAGGTTATTACATATTTAACACAAGTATTGGCGCACTCATTACTTATTTTACACAAGTACAGCTTATGTGTGAACTCTAACTATTATTAAAACTTGAATAAAAGTAAAGATATTTTTACACAAAAATAATGATAATTCGCCCTCTATGATTATTAACTCAATTGCTTACAAGAATTTTGGCAAATGACTTGGCTCAGGAATAATTTGTAAGGCTCCTTAATTTCTTTTTATAAACAATGTCTTGTCTTCATGAAGTTTTGATTACTTTCATTTATATCTACTGTAAATTGTCATTCTTGAGCACATAAAGCAAAATTCTGGATTTATATTTTTTACATTTGATGCAGGTGTGTCTGTTCACATTTTTTTAATTATCCTAAATCACACTATTTATTTCTAATAGCATTGTCAAAACTAGATATCCAGTGATGTATTATAATTTTCAACTTAACTAATACCAGCAAATATGCTTTTAAAACCTAACCAATACCAAAGAAAACTATAGTTTCAGATTTCCACAAATGATGTCACAACCAGTTTAAGGACACTAAAACCAGATTAAGTGTTGAGAATGATGAATCTCACACTGAAAATCAATTAAAATTCAGGTATATAAAAGTAATTTAAAACAATGACTTTAATGTAATTTTTACATTAGTGACTTGACCTCTTTTCCCCATTATTAAATCTAAATCATTAATTTTACATTTAAAAATCTTAAAATTGAACTACCTTTATTAAATTACTATTTCACCTTTGGTAACTAAACAAATATGTCTACGTCATAAAAAAATGTGGTACAGAATTTACTAACAATACTGAATGCTACAGGATTTCTTAAAAAATAACTTTAGTTCAAGCAGACCAAGGAAGCTACATACATGTGAACATTGAGCTAAAAGTTAAGTGCCATGCCAACGAAAAAATGATATGCTTTCTACATTTTTTAAACATTAAAAAAAGGGATCTTCAATACAGCATTTCAAAAAATAAATATTTCAAGCATTTTTGAAGAAAAAAACTTCAAAGTTCAAATACTTGAATTATTAGTTTTTTTGGAAGAGAATAGTTATAAATTTTGAATGTGAGCAAAATTTTTAATAAACATGAACATGTTTAGAATTGGTTGATTTACAATTAATGAAATAACAGCCAAATGCTTAAAGTTAGATATTCTTAACAAAAAATTAAATTGATTACTAAAATTTAAACCTTTATATAAAACAGAATTTAAGCACAAAAATATGAAATTAAACAAATATTTTTCCATACAATGCTGTGCTAAGACATAATAAAAAATATGTATCTGCATAATAAAAGAAACAAGTTTTGTACTATAGCTATCAAAACTATTTGATTAAGCAAATTTGTGACCAATTTGCAATACATTAATCTTATTTACCTCATTTATTTAATAAAGTGGATCTAAATTTTGTTGCAGAAGAATCTCTGATCCACAAATAATTTACTGATAATACACAAGAAAAATCTTTTATAAATATTAAAAAGTTAAAGGGAAAATGTAATTGATTTTTAAGTGTAACTGATTCATTCTTTCAAATTGAACACAGAATCATTATTTTAATTACGGGATAATTAGATTATTTTATTCAAGAATTCCTAAAATGTGTATGCAAATTAAAACACCTCACATATTCAGCAACACAGGAAGAATATTTTATAAGCTTAACAATCTCTGAATTGGTGGAAGAATGCTTCAGTTAAAATTTAAGATTACAACAGTATGTGCTGTTTAAAGAAAATATAAAAATAGAACAAATAAATTGTTAATATTAAGTAACTTATCAAGAATAAACATTTTGCTTCATTTCTCTACAATATAAAAATGTAAAACTACAAAATACTTACTTTATTAGCAAACAGAGTCACATAAAATTTTCCAGGGTTAAAAATCTTTAATAAACGAGCAATCAAGTCGGAATAAGATGCCTAAAAATCAAAATAATATTTTACTTAAAAATTCTTAATGCATTAAAAATTTTATTTTAAAAATGCTTCAGAAATTTTGATAACAATTGATTATAAAAGTTTTAACAGCTATGTTCTCTCAAGTAAGTTTTTTAATGATTAAAGTATTATAAAAAAGATAGACATTTTATTTACATATATGACCAATGTTATGATAAGCAATATGTGAATGCAAGTAGTATATGAAGAGTTTTCCAGGAGTCAAATTTTTACAAGATACTGATTCTTCAAATATCAAAAAATATTTGTTAAAAAAAATTCATCAAATACTTACATATCTAATCATGTATGTAATATCATAAAATAAAATTTTTAAATGATTATAAAAATAAATATCTGCAAAATATATATAAATTAATAGTATTTAATTTTGATTTAAAATTTTTCACTACAAAAGTATTAAATGTATCACCACTACAATAGGGTTTGGTTTGTTTGTAGCTCAACGGTCATTTTTTGCACACGAGGGCTAATTAGACCTGGACCTACGGCTTAAAGTGGATTCAGAACCACTACAAACATCCATGCCCAAGGTGGGGTTCGAACTCACAAACTGTTGAACCGAAGGCAAAACTGCTAACTATTCGGCTGCCAGCTTGGCCCACTACAATAGGGATGATTTCATTTAAATATATAATAGACATTTTCATTTAAATATATATTGTGTAAAAAACTTTGAATTAGTTTTTAAATGTTTTAAATTTGTTTTAAAATTAGAATAAAATTTATAAAAACAATCAGTTACAATTAAGAAACTTAGATTATACTAAAAATAAAAAAATACAATTATAGCTAGCGTAAATTTTATTCACTAAGTCATTAAAATTAAATAAACCACTAATTATATGCAATATTTCCAGACCTGTTGAATTATTGAATAAGTTACATTTTATAAGTTTATTTAGTAATTTCTTGTTAGATGATGTTCCATGACAACACACGTTCCACCTTGTTATTAATATGAATTAATTCCTTCAGTTTCTTTGGTAAGCCGTAATTGATATTTCAAGTTCCTTTTTTATTTTATTTATAATTTTTTATTATAATTTTTAATTAAATTTTTTATTATAATTATAAATTATTATTATTATAAATTATTATTATTATTATAATTATAAATTATTATTATTATTATAATTATAAATTATTATTATTATTATAATTATAAATTATTATTATTATTATAATTATAAATTATTATTATTATTATTATTATAAAATTTTTCATTATAATTTTTAATTATTATAATTTTTTATTATAATTTATAATTTTTTATTATATTTTTTTTTTAAATCTTAAATTTATTAACTTCATAAAGAAGGATTCCATTATACATCCTTTTTCTTTGTTCTTGTTCATCAAACTATAGCACACTTTTGGGTACTTGCGTATTATTGCAACCATATTGATGACATTATACGAGACCAGGCCAATTCTAAAAACGGAATACACTGACGGGACATGGAACGTGTAGTTGAAAAGCGCAATGTTCATACTGAAAAGCACAAAGTTATTTTCTTTCATACTGTTTCTCTAATATAATAAAAAATATTAAGTAATTTTTATCTGTATAATTCTTACCTGACTACATATCAATTACGTTTTGGTGGAATATATTGCAAAATGGTTTTTTAAGAATAGAATCAAAACGATTTATCCTTTTCTTGATTTTATCGCCATATAAATTCTGCCTAGTAAGACTCAAGACGGTGCCTTGCTGTATCGTTTTCTCTTATTCCTCCACTTTGCGGAACCCCACATTCTTTGGGTATGCACACCTGTTTCTGGGTCGACAAAATTATATTTGTGAATTACTCTTAAATGATTAAATCCAGAGATTGCCAATTGATCAGTCTGATACGCTCTCCAATTGTCAAAATAAAGTGTACTCCCTTCCTCAATGTTTTCAACAATTTTCTGGAAAAGCGTAGCTTAAAACTGCTAGTTTGGTCTCTCGACGAAGGCCACCGAAATTCCATTGCTCTGGCAATATTTGACCCGAATTATTTTTACTTTTTATGAACAAGCTTTCATCTATTTCTACAATGCGGCCAAGTCCACCATTTTCGTTCTTTCTTTCCTTGCATTCCATGTGTGGAGAACACATATCTCTCTCATATAATTATTCCAGTCTATGACTTTTGTTTGCTAAATTAAGTTCCCCATCACAAAATTTGACTGTTGTTAATTCTTTGCACCAGCAATACATGAATCTTACTGCCATTAATAACGGGGTATAACCTCCCTCTAACCAATTACTACTTCTTATTCCTGCATGTTGATTACAAGTTGCAACTTTGCACACCCGAAAAATCTGTTTTCCAAAATAAAGCTTTATTGGGTGAGAGTTAATACACCTAACATCTAGTACAACATTAAATTTTTTGTAAAAGTTTAACAGTGTCTTTTTCTGTAAATCCCAGATTCGCATTTTAATATTCAACCTTGCCATTTTCAAAGACATTTAGTCTGATAAAGATAGCAAGCAGGGGAATTTGAAAAAGAAGCACATGGTTGCCAATTCAAGGCTTCAGATGCATATGACATTGGGGTTGCCAATTCGGCAAGTTATCACAGAAGTTGGCATGGTTGCGATAACACTTAAGTACCCACTTTTGCTGGACAAGCAGAAATTTAAATAAATTTTTAATAATTATTTTATTGCTGATACTTCTTATATTTCAGATAAGATTTTAATGATTTAGACACAATCAGCTTCAAATATTCTATTAAAAATACTTAAGAGAATCTACATTTAACAAGGGCTGAATGATGAGAGATTAAGGAAAGTATTTATAAAACTGCCTAAAGGAATAATTCTGTATATTGCTAATAAAACAAAATGAGAAATTACTCAATCTTAAATATGGCCAAAAGACAATAAACTTAGAAAAACAAAATTATTCTAATTTCAGATTCTTTCTAACACTCTAAAATTTATTTTTAGATAGGTATCTTATTTTGTGTTTGTGCGAAAAGTTTATTTTTGATGCATTTAATAAAACCTTCTGCATTTTACTGAATTTTGCATCTTACCACAATTCAAGGATAAACTATGAAATTTTTCATACCATGAAATAAGAGAATTAGTGACACATTGCCAACTAATTCTCAGTTATAAATTTATAATTCAAATAAATTCACTAGGCAACTGATGGAATTTAAATTCCCAAATTCAACACAAAACTTCATAGAAAAATCTATGACTGCAGCAGAATTAGGAAAAAATAAAGTTTACTATATAAATGAAGCACATTTTGGGTTGCAAAACAAGTCATTTCGCCTTCAATATTAGATAATATTGTGCTTGTCTCATTATCTTTTTGGCAATGTTAGTTTTCTTTTTTATTAGATTCCCATGAAAAGAAATCCTGAGGAATTTTATTTACAAATGCCAATTTATGTTCAACTTAAACATGGGATGCAAAATAAGCATTTTAACACACATTTTACTCCTTTTATTTTCTTAAAACCAAGAATGTAGCCAAGATTTACAAACAATTTATTGTGTTGATTACAAACAATGTCAGAATTGGTTTAAAACATATCTCAGAATATTTTTCATAGGAAGATAGATGATTCAACTTTGTTAATCTTCTGAAATTTATAATAAGATGAAAGCCATAACTGAAACCAATTTTCATAACTGTGGAACAGTTTGCAAAGCATTTTATCACATAATTAAACAACCATGAGATGGACTTCTGAAAAAACTATGGGTCTCAGTGAATTAAAAGAAGCTCATCTGACATAGCTAATAAATATTAGCAATACACATATCAAACATAAATCAATTAACCCTTTTTTATACAAAGTCAATAGCAATAAAAAATGAGTAGTTTATAATAACGCAAATGTAAAATTGTCTAAGCATGGTAAACAGCATAGACATACTGAAAGCTCAGTCGCATAAAAAAAATGACCATGCAGTCAATTTGGATAGATTACAAGGGCAAATTCTTGAGCTGTTTTCAACTGAATGAGATCAACTCAAATGTTTACTGCCAACTTATGAAATTGAAGGATGCAATCAAAAAGACCAGAATGAAATAATCTAAAAGAAACCTAATTCTATCAGAACTATGCAATTCAAAATTGATTTTTAATGAACATCCATGAAATTGGAGCTTGTTTTCCAAATGAAGTAGTATTTCCCATATAGACCTAAGCTTGCATTATTATATTACCCTTTATTTCAAAGTTTACATAATCTTTTAAAGTTTGATATAGTTAAAATGCTATAAGTGAATAATATGAACTGAAAATTCAGCTTCAAATCATTTTCATTCTTAGTATATAAAATTTCTTATATTCTATGAAAAATACTTTTCAATTAAAATACAAATCAGTAATATCTCCAAATTACACTTGGTTGAATTTTTGCGAATAAGGACTATGAATGTAATTAACTTAAATATCTCTTACTCTGTTTGACTTTTTGTCATCTTTATGATAAATTAATGATGCCATGAAGTTATCAGAAAGATGACAAAAGGTTAAACAGAATAAGAGACATTAAAAGTCAATTATTGCACAGAATTTTATTTCATCTTTAAAACCAAATTATTTTCAAACCATCTTAATGCCAGATTGTGTGTAAGTACATATGTATATATAAATGAAATAAATTGTAGCAATAAGTTCATATTATCTAAAATTACATTCTAATAGTTTTACAAAGATGCAAAACTATTACAATGGATATAGTTGTAAAATATTAAAGACAGGATTTTCCGGAGTTATAAGTTTGGAAGTTTATACTCCATTGTTTTCATACACTGGAAAAGTAAATGAGAGCAATCAAATTCAATAATTCATACATGGTAAAATGATAAACTTACACTAACCTGAGGGTAATTGGTCTCAAAACTGACGTAGGAAAACTGGGGCTCAGGAGTGATATGAATAGTAATATAATAACCCTAAATTTTAATAAAACTCATTAATATACATCAAAGAAACTAAAATATTAAACATTTGATTAAATTCATAAGAAAATTTAACTCTATGTATAACATATTGATAAAATTTAAATCTTGATTGAAAAATACTGAACGATTTACATGACGATTATAGTAACAAATACTTCTTAAAAAAATTGTACGAAAATACCTCCAACAAATTTGAGTAAATATGTAGGAAAAATTAAAATAAATTATTTTTAATCATTTTTAACATGTTGCTTATTTATATTAATATCAAACTAACAATTATTAAGTCAAATAGATCAACATAATTTAAATTACATGCAGAATAAATCTAGATATAGAATTTTCAGATGTTTTCCTATGCTTATCACATAATAATAGATTCAGTCAAAATAATTAAATGTGTAATAGAATATTTTTTTATATTCTTCTACCAAGAAAACGTGTAATGGAATGTTTTCACCGAAATAATCTATAAAAATTTTAAATGTTATTTTAAATAATTTTTCATATTTAAAGTAAATTTACCTAGGAAAAAAATGTGATAATATCAACATTACACAAAGATCATATTAAGATATTACATTATCTGAAATATATTGTCAAAATTATTTACAGACAATATCAACAATGAAAGCATTGCAAAGTTCCAAAAACTACATGAACACCTCTTATCATGATACTGGATATTTGGCATCCCATAAATTGTATGAGAACTAAAAACATTTTTAAACATCACTAAATATTATCTAATGCTGGCCATAATTTTCCACCACCTCAAATGTGCAAACGACATAATTCAAAAATTCATTTAAAATCTGTAACACTCTGAACCAAATTCTTAAGATTATCAAGCAAACTGAGATAAGGTATCCAACTTTTTTTTAAAAAACAAAAAAATATATACATAAGCATAATTTGAGCAATGTCACAAAAATAAGTAATTGAGTAAATAATCAAAAAATTGAATAAAATTGATATGTAAATATGAAATCATTAGAGGTAGTTTTTTTTGTGTACATCACATATTCTAGAAAATTATTAAAATTTGCAATTCTGGTTGGTTAAAAAATAAACCAATTTTAGATGCTTAAATTTATTTGCACACTAGTATATAAAATGCTGTATGCTATGAAATAAAATTACGCATACTGATTTGAACAAGCCATTCATCGAATATCCACATGGTTCAAAAAGGTAATCATCAATAAGAATTCCTGGAAAGAGCTTGTCAATCCCAGATCTTTGAGTAGCTTCTTTAGCATTAGAGCAGACTTCTCTTGTGAAAAACTTCATTACTTTTGGATCCAGCTGCTCCATAACTACGTGATTAAGTTAAGAAACACAAAGTACAAAGTTTATCTTGAAAAATTGAAATGTGTAATATTGATATGATTAATTGTAAAAATATACAAATGATGTAAATTAAAATAAATTAACACTAAAGATATGAAAAATTATACATTTGTAAAAAATTATTTTATTTATATTAAAACTTCCTATATAAATGTTAAACATTCATATAATTTTAAATAAATCTGAGCAATAACAAAGTTATCCAAAATAGGAGAGAATAATTAAATAGATGAAAGAAAAATGTTTAAAAACATTTTAGCCCTATTTAATTCCGTCGCATTTGATTGTAAGAATAACATTAAATACTTTACATCTTCACTTATATTAAGAACTGAAAATATTAATAAATCTGCTTTTCACATTTTTTATTACATTGCTCTTATACTTTAAAACATTTTAAGCACATAGACAATTTACCAGTCACTGCTGTCATAAATACAACTTGTTTACAATATATTTTATAAATATATCAGTGAGAAAAACAAAATAGATGTTTGCAATCATTAAGAAACAGAGTAAACTAACTTTTGAACACATAAACAAAAGATCTTTCTATTTCTTATTAAATAGACCCTTATCTTTTACTTGACATGAATTATAGCTTAAATAAAACTTGAAATAACATGAACTAATGCCTTGCAATAAAACAATGAGATTTAACAATACAATGTATATTCTTCCTGAGAACAAAAAACAATGTATTCTCATGAACAAGAATGATTTTGGAATTAATTTGTCATTTTGACAAAAATTTCACTATAATAATTTAAGTTAAATTTCTAGTTTGGGTAATTTTTAATGAGCACAAGTTACTTACTTTATTTCAATTATCAACACATACTGATATTTATATTAGACAATAAATGATATGAATAATACCCTTAGTTTAAAATTAATGAAATCCAAAAATATCAAAGATTGTTTTCATCATTATATCATGAAATGAAAATTAAAATTCAAAAACATGCAATCACTGTAAAAAAAAAAGCAAAAACTTTAAAGATGACAAAAACGCTTAATTTTTTTACAATTTAAAATATTTATGACACTGATCATTTATCTTTTTACCTCATTATTACCGAAAATTTTTAATGATGTAACGGCAACACTAACAGAATTACTAATTTTTCAACATTTTTAACAAAATCAAAAGATAATCAAAAATTTCAATATCAAACTAGCAAGAAAAGTAAAATTGCAATAACCTTGTTTTCAAATTAAGAAATACATGTTGCACACTAAAATAATATACTTCATTAGACAATTTAAATAATGGATTATTCAGAAAGCAATCACAAAAGGATATTTCTAAAGTTTGATCTGGCCCTTCAACACCAATAAAATCATCCAAAGCGTTCAGAGTATACAAGTACCTGTGAAGTAAAAATATGTTATTAAAAACATGTATTAAAAACAAAATATGTTATTAAAAATATGTATAATTTAAAGTGAATTTTTTTACACTTTGAAACTAGCAAATGCAGTCAAAAATTTTACATCAAATAAAAAAAAACTGGAAAATTATAGATATACAAAAGAAATTCATTGTAAAATTAAACTATTAAATTTTCAGGAACTTTAAAAATTTTAGAAATCTAATCTTAGCAAAGACAGATTTAACAAAGTATGTACACATATTCACTTTTAATGATAGAACGAAATGCGTGCCACTAATTCAATATTAATTTGTAATAGTGAATTAAGCCGTTAATAGGCATAAGAAATAAAACATTTCAGAAATTTTCTAAAATTATAATTTAATATATTGTTTAAATTGAAACTATTCAACACAATGTCTACAAAAATTACTGTCTAAACAAAATCTCATTAGAAATCTTGAAAATGGAATCCAACACAAATATTAATTTCTAAATTTTAAAACATTGATAAACAGAATAATAATCTTGCAAAAAAATAAGCACACAATAATAAATTTTGTTGAATACACACAAAAGGTTGTGACAGACAGGAAAAATATGTTGTGAAACAATTTTACAGATCTATGAAAAATATATGCAGTTTAATCAGTAAAATTCTATGTTATTTAATGAAAATTTAGGCCTAAAATTTTTATCACAATGAGTTGGATACTTAAACATTATAAACTTGTTATGAGACTGACATTTAATGCACAAGCGTTTTCTCAGGCAGGTGAAAATTTTAGAATTCTCAAATATCAACTACAAAATGCACATAATTAAACAACATTCAATAAAGGCAAGAAAAAGATTCATCATTTATTACCAAGTATAATCTTAACTACAATTGCATCTTGATCTTCCTATAACATCCAAGAGTTCCTTATAAAATCTTGCATACCATGCTTTATAAATTATTATATTATGCATATCATGCTTTATGAAAAATCCATTGCAGACCTGATTACTTTTAAGATAATAAACCATGTTCAAATATAGCAATGAAAATATGCCAAGTTTCTAAATGACCACCACTGTGCAGGATGCAATCACACAGAGTAGAAATAAAGCATCTTTCTTGAACTGTTCAATAGCAAGATTCTAAACTTAAAACATCTCTTAGACAATAGGTACCTTATAATTAGGACTCCAGGAACCGGTTGTTAATCTTGTCAAATTTAAACTTCTCCCCTCCCCTCAGATCTCAAAAATATAACAAACAAAATCATGAAAAATTACCTCCTTCAACTTTATTTTTAAAGAGTAATTTTTTTATATGTTTTTCACAATACCTATAAATTTAAAAATAATCAATTTTTTATATTAATATTGAAATCTTTACTTCATTAAAATCAAGCAAAAGATTACATATTTTTTAAATTTAAATTTACAAAAATACAAAACTTATATAAGGTCAATTAAAAAGCTGTATAAATTTTAATTAAGTGGTTTTAATTTGAATTACAGTAATATCTCATATATCATGATAAATATTTAGCCTATAAATATTTTTTCTATAAACATTTTTATTAAACAAAAATAAGACTAATGACTAACAATAAATTTTCAATGCAAACATAGTAAAGAGATCAGTAAATACAAGATAATTTTGCTTCTTTTCAACAGAACCTTTCTCTAAAACTCAATCACTTATTAAACACATGGCTATTCTGAAAAGGCCACAGCAAGAAGTAAATAAAAAAATACTGCAACAAGGCATGCCTTAGATGAGAATTAAAGTCAGAAACTATCAAACTGTAAGTTAGAACATTCATCCTTCAGTTACCAGCTTGGCTAATAATTAAAATAATTGAACTGAATTTAAATTCAACTAATGTGATGTGACACTAACTTTTTTTTTTTTTACTTTAAATGAATGTTTGCTCAACCCAACATATATATATAGTACTTAAAATGAAATATTTTCTCACCAGCAGTCCCCATTAACTCGGCCCAAACAATAAGCAGAACCTGTAAAAAGTATACAAAAAGTTTAAGTTTCTCAAACACAATTATACCAGATTAATAATTAAAATATAAAGAAATAGAGGTTTTAAAAATTAGGCACAGTTATTTTAACACAGCAGAAGTAAAAACTAAACAGCATGAAAGGTTATTATGCAGTTATCAAAACCATATTAATAAATTTTTATTCTGGAGAGAGTCAAAACTTTAGAAACTAAATTTATAAAATAATTCAAAACAAATCTAACATGTTAAAATTCTAGTATTTTTTTTTTATTATTATTCTTAATATAATATAAATCTGAACTATGACAAGAGTATTTTCCAATTTAAAAAAAGATTAAAAAATATCAAACTTTTAATTTTAACATTTTGTAAAAAAATAAAGCTACCAAGAAACATTTGTTGCACCAACATATTTTGGTATGCTTTCAACTTTATAATTTTGACACATAATCATGAAACTACATTTATAGAATTAATGTATTAAAACTTTTTTCTTAAGAATATAAAATAATTTAAAATTTTGTTCAATTAAGATTAGAGTTAAAAATATATTTACATACATAATATGCTAGTCATAATTAAAATTAACTCAAAAAAATTAAAATTAAAATAAAAATATTACCTTTAAATAATTCATCAAGTACTTCAGTCTAAAATAAAAAAGATATATTCAACAGAAGAAAATTTATGTTACATTTTAAATACATATTAGATTATCAAAAATTTATACTTTTTACAATGTTAATTAAAATATCAGAAAATATGATTTCTTTAAATATTTCCTGCTTAGTTGCTTTGTTATTGTTAAAATAATTTCAAAAGATATTAAACATATCAATAAAATAAAAGTTCCAAAATTTCAAAACTTGTTTAACAAAAAAAAAATGTATACATAAATGAAAAATATCATTTTAATGAATTTATGCTCTGTGCAAAACCTACAATTACTATATAATGGATTCCAGCACAAATGCCAAAGAAAAATTACATTTAATGAGGTAAAAAAAAATGTAGTGTATTTTTTTATTCAAAAATTTTTTTTACAAGCACAATATTTCTGGAAGATAAAACAGACTTGATATTTTTCAAATGTGTATAATATATACATTAATTTTATACATGAGTAAATTTTTAAATACAGAGAGTTCAAGTGAAATTGCTAATGAGATCATTAAAAATTCCAAACTTAAAAACAAATTAATTTAAGATCATTAAAAGTACTTTCTCACAAGAAAAAATACAACTGCAAGAAAAATATATGTTATAATCACTAAAATCATTAACTCTTTGATTTCACATATATTTAGTTTTCCTTTTTTAATTCACCATATTTACCAAAGTGTATTAATATAATAAACTCAAAAAAAAAATAATCAACACAGCACATTACTTAAAATAATAGATATTAGCATTTTTTATATACTTCGAATTCTTGCTACACCATAAGTCACAATGTAAAATGTCTATATGAAGTTGGTTTGTCTCTTAATGGTCACTTTTTGCACACAAGGACTGACAGAAAGGAATTAAAAACCACTACAAATATCTATATCCAAGGTAAGGATCAAACATACAAATTGTTAAACCAAAAGGTCATAAAGCTAATTCATTCAGCAACAGAAAAGAAAGTAATTTTCAGATGCAATATATTTCATGAAACACATGGTTTAATTTCAATAGATAAAAATTACCAAATGCACTAATTAAAAATTTATAACATGGATTAAAATCTTTTGATTAATAATTATACTTAAATGAAAATCCCATTTTGTCATTTTTATGATTCAAGCTATCTTCACACTAGGTCTTAGGATTATGTCAAACACAATTTAAAACCATTAAAAATTGCCATAAATTTCAAACTTAGTTGTTACATTGTTAAAATTAAGAAGTTAACTGTACCAGGATAAAAATGGTTTTTAAAAATTTTCATAAATGTTCTCATAAGAATAAAACTATTTTTATAAGTAACCAGTATATCTAAGATTACCTTCATTGGCCTAAAAAAAATATATGTTGGATGTGATTCAATTCTAACTTAATATAGAAGTTTATTTTGCAAACAATTATTAAACTGCCTGTACTATTATTACTTTCTGTCAAGTATTTTTCTCAAACATATATATATATATATATATATATATATATATATATATATATATATATAACACTTGTACAATCAAAATATTCATGAAATTACTAGTAAATTAAATGCTTACTTCCTCCTCAAAACTGGTATGAGGTTTATCTTGCAGTTCAGGACGTTTAAAATTTTTTCTTGAATAAAAAAGATCCTATAACAAAAAATGATAAATATTTCAATATAAACAATACTCATAAACTAATGTATTAGTTAATATGACTAAACATATACATCTACTAGTTCATATGCACAAAGAAATTAGGAGCAGCAGTAAAGTTTAAAATAAATATTAGAAAACTTTTATTATTAAACTTAGTTTATGTAATTCATTTTTCCCAATAAATATAAATTTACTTTTGTGACTATAATAGAAAAAATTAATGAATAGCTTAAGTACTACTAATTAAGCTTGTCATTATACAAAACATTTTTCAAAAAAATTTGGGTAGAGTAATTATTAAGTTTAGAAGTCAATATGAAAAATATTTAAAACATTACTATGACACATTGTTTAATTAAAGATAATTTTTAAAAAATTGCTTTTAAACTTATGCCCATAAGAACAAAAAAAATTCCTTTTTTATATGTGACGTCCCCTCAGTATATATAAGATTACTTTTATTGGCAATACTAGTTAAGCAGAAACAAATCAGATATATATCATAATACACTGTTGAATAATGTTGAAACACATTCTACAAACAAATTTGATATAAGGAACATAAAACTATACCTTTAAACTAGTTTGGTGCAATACTCTCAGAGAAAAACATATGTATATATAAATATGGTTTACAATTCTTCTGTAAAAATTGCCTTTAAAATTCTCAGATTTGCAAGAATGAAGATACAAATAACTGTGGACTTCATCATTGAGCACTATTATTTCATAAAACACTTTCAATAAACTGGAACTCTTTCAATAAAACACAAAAGGAAGGAGAAATGCAACAAGGATGTGAAATCAAACGCAAGACATTATTTATACATGAGCGTGAATCCCTTGCCCTTATTTGATTTACTACTTTAGATAGTCTTTATTTTAGTGAGTTACACCTAAGCTCCACTAAAGACTTAATAAAAAGGTGGAGGCACTAAAAAGTGGAATTAGGATTAATTGGGTTTGGCATACCTGGTACAAAATGCTTTTAAGCAGGGGTACCTTATATCAGAAAATGTAGAAGAGAAGAAACATTCAAACTTGCCAGTGATTATAATTTAATTATTTAATATAATGTTAATATTTTATTAATTTTATATTCAAGTTACAATTATTTTTATAATCTCATTCTTGCAACAAGAACATGGATTTTTGAATTAAAAATGTGTCAGAATACTGTATTTTATTTTCCTCCACACTAAGTAGGATTCATTGGAAATTTAAAATAAAGTTATCAACAGTTTTTAAAAACATTTAAATTGTCAATACTTAACAGTCATAATTTCTCTTATAGTAAAATGTGAAATTACATGCATTGATGGATATTTTAAAATTATCAAAAAACAACAAGCACTAAAATTTTATCTATATTTCCTTACGAAATAAAAGTTAAATTCTAAAATACAATATAGAAAAAGGCTCACCAAAACAATGTCAAAATCTGTATTACGTCTGACAACACAAATCAAATATTCAATAGCTCTCAATAAAGTTGTAGATCCACAAGTTTTTAAAATCAAGCGATTCTTTGAAACAAAGAGACTGCTTTCACTAAAAGAGAATTTTACATAAAAATTTGAAAATTTTTAAAGAATTTTAATAACAAACTATAAAAGTGAAAGAATGCATACAGAAAATATCCAAAGACTAGTATTTATCTACTCACCTTGACATTTTATTTTGCATAAAGTATATTACAACAATAATTCAGAAAAACTAATCACATTATAAAATTTTCTCCAAGCAAAAAAATTAAGTCAAATTTATATTTTTTCATACAATATCATTTCACTCAGAAAATGATAAAAACTATTTTTCCTAAGAAAATATATGATTTCATAATGAAAAATTACATCTTAACACTTTAAAATGAATGACTTTTGAATTAATTTTAATATGGCATAAATGATCTAACAAATTAAGTAACTTATTACTTTACACGAACGGGAGGAAATTCATTATATAACACATTTTGTACACATATTTCACATTTTGTACTTATATTTCCCTCTATCTTAGAATATGACACAGGGAAGTTGAACATTTCCTGTGTCACATTCTAAGATAGGGAGAATATTGCCCTATTATAGAAATTTTGCTAAATAGATCTTACATATTAATGTAATTATGCCATTTAATTAATACACATTGATTGATCAGATTGGAAAACATATTGAAAAACATATGATTTATGAACCTGGTATATTTATAAATTAAAATATTTAATTTGTCCCAAACATAAAATAATTGCTATGTGAGTAAAGTATTTAAAAGAAGCTATGAAAATATACTATTTATGCAGCAAAAATATAAAATCATTCATAGCACAAAAGTGTAATTCTACAAATGAAAATTTTACAATCAAATTTTATTAATTTTTAAAATTTAACATTAAAATTTCATGACAAAAATTGAACTAAAAATCTTTAGTTGATACAAGATCTTTATAGCATTGAAATATATTTTAAATGCATATAAATTTTGTTGTAAAATATATAACTATTACTAGGTAAAATTTTTTCCAACTTGAAAACTTTTGCAAGTCAATTTAATTTATACAATAACAAAGTTTTCTAAAAAAAAATTAATTAAAATAGCGATAAATTGTACTGCTTATTAATTTATACATATAATTTATAAACAGCTAAATAGATATTGTATTAAATAAAACATGCAGATGGAGGGAGAAATGTTCAAATTTCAAAATCACAATTGTCAAAAAATTAGATTTTAAACTTAAAAATTTCAGAATATAAAATTTTCAGATTATATAAGCCATTAGTAGTCCTTTCTTCATAACAAAACACTATCAAAATAGTTTAGTTTTAGCAAGTTAAAAATGCCCATATAAAATATCTGGAGAAAAAATTTTATATTAGTTTTACTTTTTACTTATTGCACTTTTTCCAACACTATACGACAGGCATTTAATTTACTTTATTAATACATGGGTATTTTTGTCTAATACTCCCCAATCATTTAACATGAAAATACAATAAAAAATTAACAGCCACTAAAAGTAAAAACAAATAAAATTAATAAAATATTTTAATTTGTTAAAAATAGTTTTAGTACCAATAGTAACAGTTTTAATGCTATACAATATCTTAATAGAAATTTTCCTAACAAACTTATAAAAATTAATCTTTAACAAATATATTTAAAACTTTAATATTAAAGAAGCCCTTGAAAATAATTATAGCATTGAGGCACAGATTGAAAGGTTATATGCAATGAATTATCTTTAGGAAAATTTAAAAATAGTTAAATTTCATCACTAACATTGCTTTTATGAACAAAAAAAATTTTTATTACTATCGTTTTCTCCACACTATTTCACAAGAGTCCTCATGTTCTAAGATAAACATGTTGCAAACCAAACAATAAACATAACTAATAAATGTAACTTTAAAATTAAACCAATCGTCTAACTCCTTAACCAACAAAAATAGATAAAAAATTATCATACATGCTACTTCAATTAAACAGAGAAAGCTTCTTCTAGTTATTAAAAATTAGACTAACATTTTTAGTGACATAAGTCTATTTCCCAAAAACAACACATTTCAAATTATAACTCAAAACACAATAAACCAGGTGAAAATTTAAAGTATTCATACTATTCCAATAAAAAACAAATTTTTAAATCCAAGACAAGTTAATTTATAGTAATAATAGGACCACTAGGGAAAGTTTATTTTCCAACATGCTAGATTGTTCAGGGTAAATTTAATTTACTTTGAGCAATTTGGTTGTTCTGTAATCAGTGCATATAATAACTAATTTGACAAGAATTTATTTAACATTATTAAATAACAGTATATATTCAAAATCACTACAAGCCTCCATATCTTAATTTTAATTTGAACATGATTTGCAAAAACAAAGGTAAAGTATGAATCATTCAGTCTCATTACAAATAGTAAGATACAGCAAGAAATTTTGAAACTTGTTAACAAATTCTTTCAATTAAAATTTTATACCTAGATTTTTATTATTTTTATAAATTGCAAATTTTTTTCCAGAGTATTATTGAAATAAAACAATTGATAAAATCAAATATGACCAAAAATTCTTTAAAACTACAATTTTTAAACAATAAATGTTCAATAATAAACATTTTCCCAATTGGCAAAAAATAAATTACGTTAAAATATCTTAAAAATCCTAGTTTCATTTTAAAAAGTTGCAGTTTTAAAAATTAAAAAGCAAAGCTGAGAAATTTCTTGTCTCCTACTTTTATTTTTCTACTAACTAAAATAAAATTAACCTCAAAACAATGTGAATCAAATTTAACATTAAAAATTATGTAGGTAATACTTAGTTAGGTTTGTGTTTAAATAAGTATCTGCAAACATAGGATTAAATTATATTTTTGCTATAAAAAAATTGTAAGCAGAAAGAGAAAATCCAATACATTACCTTTTCCTACATTTGAAATGACAAACAATTACTCTAATAATAAAAAAGAAAAAAATTACACCTCAAACGGCACTTATTTAGAATTTTTTGAACTAAAATTAAAAAAAAATTATATAACAAATAAATAGCAAAATTAAATACAAAGCCTCTATATGAGCTTCCCCCCTGCTACATTTCAAATGAATTTTAAAATTACCACGATATCTGACTACAGAAGACCATGCTGTAACACAGAGTGTAGCTTTACGGCCAAGTCATCATGGAACGACAGCAAACTTTAGCTGCAGATAAGAGAATATAATATAGCCTCATTTTAATGAGAGGAAAATAAAGCAGGTCTGATAACTTATTCAAATACTTAGTCAAGATTAAGTTTTTAACTGCCCTTAATATTTAAACATAAAAAGAAACAAAAAGATAACTCATTCACCAATATGCAAATAAACATGCTAAGAAAAATAAATAGCAAATATGATCAATTATTTAAAAATATAATTTAAAAATGAAACAAATTATATCCTTGGTCTCTAGCTATAATGAAAACTTAAGCTAATTTGATGAGCACATAATGAAATATAGCCATTGAAAATGAATATTTTTATCTCAACATTAAAAATCCATTTTTGATTCCCATTGATGAATTACTTAAGTAATAATTAAAAATTAATTTATGAAATTTTAATGTAATAAATGAAATACATTGTTTATAAATGAAATTATTAAATTAAAAATCATTTCACATTTTAATATTTAAAAAAAAGAATTCAGATTTAAACTTATTTGAGAAAATATTTAAGAAACTTAATACCTTTAGAACGAGCATGAATAACGTAACGAAATTAGTCTACCAAATTCTAATAATAGGGCAGAAGGAAATTTAAATTATACAATAATCCTCTTATATACTGTTAAAAATTGATAAGATAAATCTAAGCAAAAATCTTATTTAAGTTAGTCTAATCAGTAAAAAGTAAAATATTAGTGGAAGTTTTCAACATTAAAGTATTAAATAAATTCAAATAAAACAAAAGTAAAGGATTTATTTAGTGACACAGTCAGATTAATTAGAGTAAAAGTGTCAATCCAAAGCACATATATAATTAACAAGTATTGAACCTTAAAGTGTACTATATGATTTGACCTTTTTTCTTCATAATTTCTTAAGATATATGTTCATACTTGTCAACAATATAAAATTTTAAAACCATACAATTACATTTTTTGCAATTATTTTTTTTTACAATAAAATTTCAAGACCACACAGTTTTTTTTTATTTAATCCCTTGCACAAGATATTAGTTTATAATTATCTTTTTTAAAGATATGAAATATCTACTACACTTCAACATTAATAAACTTATACTATAATAAATGCAAACATTTGAAAAATGCTTAATGATTTATATTAACAGAGTTTCTGCACAAAACTTCAAGGATTCAAACATCATAGATGCTAATTGTTTACATTTCCAATAATTGAAGGCACCTGTGTATCTTTAAAAAGGATATACTTACTTACTTGAATCAAAATAAATTAGTTTGAGACTAATTATGATTATTGAATAAGTCAAAAGCAAATGAAAACAGATTTTAAAATTACAGAAACCTACTACTTTCCGAAAATATACATTACAAATATAAATAATTTGTCTTTGCTTAAGGCTTCTTAGATGAATGGAATATATATAATAGCTAACCAATCATGCTCAAGAAGCCTGACAGGAAGATTTATAGTTTTTGATTAATTTGATAAAACACACACTTTTACCTCTAACGATTCATCCAAATATTATACAAATTACAAGTTTGCAGCTATACAAGTAGAGAAAACTCACTGCAGAAACATATCAAATTGTATATTGGTTATAAAATTATCTGCAATCAAATATTTTCAGCTTCAAATAATTAATCCAATTTTAAATACTTAACTTTGAATTATTTTAGACATTCAAACATCATGACACCTTACTTCATTTTAATAATTCAGAGCAATGCACTAGCATAAAACAATTCCAATTAATAGTACATTTTATTGCATGAATTTCTATTTTTTAAAAGTTATCAGTGAAATTATCAATTTATACTTATTTAAGCATTTTCTATTATACTTATTTAACACTTTGTTACATTTTTACTGCAAAAAACAAAAGAAAACTTTTCTACAGAACAAAGATTAATATTTTGAAAAAAAAATTAATAAAAAAGAGCATATGAATGAAAAAGTTACTTTAATTTGCATAAAATATATAATCAATGCAAGAGAATAAACTTTACAAAAAAATTATATATATATACTCTTTTCTCTACTCAACTATACACATTTTTTAATGAAAATTTAAGATTTTAGCTTTTAACCATTACATGATTTTCTAATTGTTAATTACTTTTCTATTATTTTTTAGTATAAAAATAAAAATTTTGATACTTTTCCATTATATCCCTATTTTTGATAACTGAAAAAAGAAAATAATAAGTTACTGTCATAAATATTCCATTTGAATCATGGTGTGTTTAAAAGTGTTTAAGTCTTCAGAAACTACTATAAAATAACACAAAATTTTTATTTACATTTTATAAACAAAACAATTATCAATTATTGATAAAACTTATTTAAAAGTAAATGTTTATTTCTGGTAGAAACTCTTGAGCAATCTTATTTGTGATCAATTTAACAAGTATAAATTAATAGTACCACTTTTTTAACAAGACAAAATTAAATTTTACTGTATTTAGCTATTTTTTTTACCCTGATGATTTGTGATCATACTCCTTCTTTTAACTGACAATATTATCCTTCAACATTCTTTCGCCCCAACTAGCTTTAGTTTTTAGCTTGCTTACCATTATTTATCTTAGTTTAGTGATCTTATCACAAAAAAATCAATTCAGTTTATATTAAATTTAAAATACAAGTTTTGACCCAATTAAGTCATCATCTCTACCATACATTATCTTCGCTTCTCCATAAAAAAAAATAAAAAAAAAGATGCTATTTCTTTAGGATCAAAAGAGGGGTTATAATAGTAAAGTACCAAATTTTCTTATGTTTTATATCATTCATTTAATTAAAATTTTCAATATTAAAAATCAGATTTCAATAGCTTTTCTAAACTTTTAAGGTTTTAAAACAGAATTTCTTTAATACATTCTAAACACAGAATATTTTAAATATTAACTTCCTTCAGAAAATCATTTATATACTTGATGAATCTTTGAAATTAGAAATTTTAAATACATAATTTTTAACGACACTTTACAATATTTTTTAAGTTTATTTGTTCAATTATTAATAACAAATAATTAAATTTTCATCATATTATAAATCAGTATTTTAAATATTTTCAAAAACTTATCAAAAATACAGAAAAAATTTTAAAAACTTCTATTTTGAAATATTTTTACCAATTTTCAAATGAGAAATTACAGTTACAATACTTATTTATGATTAAAATGTGAAGAAAAGTTGTAAAATAAAACTGAACCTTAAAACATATGCATCCAAATAGTCATTTTTCTTGAAGCTGATAATTTCACACTTTACAATCTTCAATACCTTCTCCCAAGTCGTGCTGGAAAATAATTAAATATCAATGAAGAATTTTAGTTCCAAACAGATTAAATAAAACCTGGTTAAAAACTTTTTATTGATATTAATATTGCATATTATTACAATATAAAACAAAATTCATATATTTAATAATTTAAAATAGTGTTAAAAAATACATAGATTTAGAGTAAGATTTTAACTTTGTAGAGTTTTTATTCAGATTTGACAGACAAAACAACCATGTTTAAAGCAATTCGTATCCATCTCTAAATCCAAAACAACTTAACCTAGCTCCAAATTTTAGTAATGGTCACTTTATTTATGATTAGATAAGCCCTTTAAAAGCAAGTGGTCAATCAAGTAAAGGCATAACATTCATAAGCAATATGATGTACTGTTTCCTAGCTCTTATGGCACATTTTACATACAAGCCCAAGTGTATGAAATTGCTCTTTTCGAAATAAAAACACACCCAGCAACAAATCGCTCACTTATTTGTACCTTGTTTTGCACATCAAAGAAGTTCAGAAACAATTTTCGCAGATAATTTATAAATCGCACTTTTAGCATATCACTGTCCAGAAGATTCAAGCTAAGCTTTATTTATACTTTTTCCTATTTAAGAATAGGACATTTAACAGTTTTTAAAATGCCACAGAAAAGCTTGGCTTTTATTGGATTTATAAGTGATCTCACTTTTGCAGGCTCATCAGTTTTATTACCTTCCAGACTTATGTGTTTAGGCATCCAAATACAAGTTAATATGTTCATAACTGCTAGTTCATTTTGAAATTTCAGAATTTGGAATGAATTAATAGATAAAAAGATTGCTTTACTGTCACAAGAAATCTTTTAGTTAGTAAAAACTTATAATTTTCGTAAACACTATTTACTTTTTTAATCTTTATTATTTAATTTAAATCTTATCAAAATTATAAAATTTGGTCGTAATGAAATTAATAATGACAATTGAAAAGGAAGTCACAAAGTGTGCTCCATTAAAATTTAAAATATGATTAACAATATATATTTTTTTAGATTAAAGATATAAAGTATAAGAAAGTGTATGAAAGAATAAACCAATTGAATTCAATAGAATTATCTATGATTTTCAAACAACAATTTTCCTTTTATTATTTTCTATAAAATTTAATATTTTGTTAATTTATATCATTTTAAAAATAACTTATAGTAATAACTATTCGTTGAACCAATGAAATACATTTTTCTCTTTATTAATAAAAACTTTTTTTTTCTTTTAAACTAAATTTTGAAATAGCAATCTTTTATTGATTTTAATTTTTTTAGAACATTCAATTTCAAAACACACACATTAATTTATTTCAAAACTTCCATCAAACAATATTTTCAAGAAAACTAAACTTTAGATGTTAAAATGTGAATGAAGATGGATGGCATTTGAAATACACATATGTGTGTGTGGTTGCTTGCTCTCTTAAAACTACATACTTATTTAGAACACTCCTTTATTAACTAATGTTAAAGTAAATAGATTTCATCTCAATAACTGTTGAACATATGAATTTAGAGACAAATGAAAATTTACATTAAAATCAAAGAAATTGGCTCAATAAGGTTGATTGTAAAGGGAATGAAATGTATTAGAAAATATAGATTGCTTTCTCTACCTTATAAATACACAGTGTATTTCATAATCAGTAATCACACATTCAAGAAGTTATAGAAAGCTTTAATGCAGAAAAACCATGCATTGTGTGGAATATATACAATTTATTCTAAAGTATATATACATTATACAATAAAATCATACAAGTTAACAATTATATATAGTTAGATAAATATTTTATTTTAATATTTAACACAGCTTCAGGAATTTCTATACTAATTTTAAAAAATAATCCATGAATTTTTTTTAAAAATAAGAAATTTTAATACTATTATTACCTTTAAAATAATCAACTTAAACTTATCAACTTGTATATCAATTGCATGAAATAAATTTAAGACTACAAGCAACCAAAAGATATAAAATAGCATTTCTTGTATTTTAAATGTATAAACTATTTATTCTATAAATAATGAACAAAATTCACAACTCAAAGCCTATCTTTAAATACCAAAAAGCAAATAATCTATTTTTGCCTTTTACAATATCAAGATTTTTCACTGATCAATAAAACAATTTGGATTAAAAAACATTTATATATAAAACAAACATATTATTATGGTATTCTTTTTTAAATTATTAATTTTGCACAGTCTTAGTCTTTTTATCCCTTGCTTCAAGAAGATATTTAACTTAGAAGGTTTGTAATAGTTTTTAACTATCATTAAATATTTTTATAAATTTCAAATAGTATTGAACATTAATCCTACAGAATATAATAGTAATAGGTATTTTACTTTTTTATTTCTAGTATTGAAACTTTAGTACATTTAAACAATTTTAAGTATAACAAATAATTATTTCAATTTTTTTAGAATAACATATTTCCTAGAAAAATTTAACTTTCCTTGAAAAATTAATCTAAATTGTATAAGTGTACATATATCTAATACTTAATATTGTTCAATTAGGAACCACTACAATGGAGAATGTAGAATTCAGGAATGAATATTTCTACATTCAGAATGATGAATGATAGACAAAATATTCAGGACTGATATATAACTGATTTTCCAATTATTTGATATTACATTTTCTTTGAATTTTGTGGTTTAAAATATATATATGTTTATTTTTTTAAACAGAAAAAAAAACACTGTTCTTTTCAACGTTTCTTTGCTTTTAAACAGGATGAAATACATTTCTGATAACAAGTATAAAAACATTCATTAAAGTTAAGTATAAATAAATAAAACTGATTTATTCCAGTAGGAACTTTAAAAATGAACTTGTTATTCTAATTAGGTGATTATAAGTGCATATTTAATATAACTAAAAATATTTCTAATTTAATAAGCTGTTCAAAGTTAGAAATAAGTTAAAATTTGTATTAAGATCCACAATGGTATCTTTAAAGAAAACATTTACGATATATTTCCAGCGATAAAAATCTTTATGGAACAAATTTAGCTAGGATAATTTTTTAGTAACTCACTTATTTCATTTGGCTGTCAAAATTATATTTAATGGATTCTACAACAAATTATAAACAGCCGATATTCTGGGTGCCGACACCTGCCCGGCAACTAATTATCGAGTTTGTTCAGATGTTTAAAATTAAAATCATCAGATAAATTTAATGGAAATTAAATATTTAAAATTTAATAATAAAAGAAACAAAGTGTGTATTTATTATTTTATGTTACAACTATTTTCCAACATTTGTTTTAAAATAATTCTATATTGATGAAACTAAGAGTGCTATAAATAGGAGTAGTTACAAATAGTCAAATAAAATTTTAAAAAGCATGACTAATTTAAATTAATGACTGATTTTGTCTGAAGAAACAAAAATAACTTCACTTACCGTGGGATCAGCCGCAAATCACATTTTGATGAATTGTTCTCGTCTCTTCGACCAAACCATATTTCTAATAGTTTTTCAGTTCCTTCAAAAAAATCACAATAATTTGCCTTCACCTCCATCTTGAATGACTTTTAAGTCGTCCTCCTCAATTTATGAGCAGTACTTTTCGAGAAATGTACATCAAACTACAAATTTCTTGCCAAGGCTGTAAACCGGTTCCGTTCACACGAGAAAGACTGTATGAGAAATTTTGTTTCAACCTGTACGGACGGAGGAGAATATGTCAATTTCAGTAGAAGTAAAACTGTTGCCACACAAAATTGTATTGTAATTATAAATACTATCAAGAAGATTCAAACAATACTTTATTCAATTATATTTTAGCACAAAATAAAATTCCCCAAACTATAATTATTATTTTTTAAAAAATGTTTTTAATAATCTACATTTACGCATGTAATAGCAAATATTATTATTTAAAGCTTCTGGAATAAAACTAGCCCAAAATATTACCATAAATTCAAGAAATAACACCTCAGAAATTTATTTTGTTTTATGTGTAACCTCAAAAATAACGTAAAAAAAATGTATAATGTGACCTCATGGTCACATTATATTTTACACAGCAAAATATTAAAATCATGACTTAATTTGTATCTTTCATTTAAAAATACAGCACTCAAAATAATCATACTCATTTACCATCCAGCATGTCGAAGCATGAAAAGTGAAAAAGCATCTAGATTTTAAAAAAATATTAAACAGTTTTTTAATAAATAACATTATATTTTAAACTTAATCACGCTCTTTTTCCATAAACATGATTAAAATTACCTAAAGTTGAACATCGCAGAACTGATTGTAACATAACCAGAAAAGAATTTGGATAATTTTATCCAATAACTGGGCATTAAATTGAGTTATCATTTTTTTATGGAATAAATTTAAATAAATAACAAAAAGTAATAAAAACTAAAAAAATAAAGACATTTACCGTCATAATGGCTGACAACAATCTCTGTTTACCATTACGTGTTACTGTGTATAAACCAATCTCTGTTACTGTGTCATGATTCATCAAGTTCATCAACACTCATCAAGAAACCATGACAAAAGAAAATTTGGCAACAAAAAGAAAACGGTGGCCAAATTTTGCGATTACTCTTATTACGAAAGATAAAATATAATTTAGCAATTAATTTTCAGAAATAATCTTTACTACGACAAAAATCATTTTTGAATTCAGACCACAAATTTAACTCAAGAATTTTACTAACAAAGCTAACTTTCTTATTATATAAGTTTTACAAAAATGCGTTTTAGAGAGAGAGAAGTAGCATTTCTGATATTATTTTGTTTTAATTAAAAGAATATAATAATTGAAAAATAAATTTTGTATTAAATCACATCTAAAAAGGAATTTGCCGCAAGTTCATTTACTATAGGAATGAGTTTGAGTTATACTATATGTACTAAAGAAATGAGTTTCTAGGAAAATGATTATATTTTTAAAGTTCAAGTTACTTTTTGCACCAATGTGTGATTTATACGATAAAATGAAAATTTCATTTAACACAAAGTCTATTTGTTTTATACAGGGTGTCCCAAAACGACCGCATAAACTCTACGCAGCTAGATTCCTCGTTCAGAGTGCATAAAATTACCCAAAGAAGCGTTCCATTACGATCAATAGTTGACGAGAAAAATATGAAAAGCATAATATGACATCACTTCCGGTGAAAGAAAACACTCTATTGGACATATCAACAACACTATTTGCATATCTTTCCAGATGATAATGTTAAAAACGTTGGCCACGTATATCGCATCATACTTGCGCCTTGGAATGACGTTAAGCTGTCGTTAAACTTGTATTTAAAAGGCTGCATCTTGCAGCTATTGGTGTTCTTCGTATGGTGGCCAGGTATTCCGTTCATGACTACTACGACATGAACTTGATGTAAGGCCTATGTAAAGAAAAATGCCTTTGGTTCCAGCATGATGGGGCTCCGGCACATTTCTGTGCTCCTGTATGTGGTTGGCTGGATATGGAATACCCCGGCCGCTGGATCTGTCGAAATGGTCGGGTTCTATGGCCGTCAGATCTTACACCGATGGATTTTTTCCTAAGAGGCCAACTCAAAGAACTGGTGCATCGAGTAGTAGTGCCAACACTAATGGACTTAGTTTCTTGTCTGCACGCCGCTTATGGAGCCTGTGATATTGCAACTTGTGATGACAGTTTAATAAAGTGCTTGATATGTTCAATAAAGTGCTTTTTCTTCCACCGGAAGTGAGGTCATATTTTGTTTTTCGTATTTTCCTCGTAAACTATGGATGGTATAGGAACGCTTCTTTGGGCAGTTTTTATGTATTTATAACGAAGAATCTAGCTGTTCAGAGTTTATGCGGTCGTTTTGGGACCCCCTGTATAATGCAACAATTAACATAATGAGGTGTTTCTCTAATATTATTTATTTAATTTAAGTCAATGAATATTTTCTTAATATTTAAAACTAAGGTATTAACACTTTAAACGAATTAAATCAGATATTACGTTATACATAAAAAAACAGTAAAAATATTTTAAGTGAAGCATTGATTTAAACATTTTAACAATTACGTCTCTCCATATAAAAAAATCTCTCTCTTGGAATAAATAATTTTATTTGTTATTATTATTATATATATATTATTATTATTACAAATTTTCTTAATTGAATCATATTTATCAATTTCAAAACTTTTTGTTATTTGTTTAAAATTTCGAACTTTCTGTCGCTAACTTAAAATTTAATGCCAAATAAAAAAGTAATTTGCATCTTTTTCTTTTAGAAAATTAAGATTTCTCTTCATCATATGCGATGTTAAAGATCTTAAAAATGTTTATTGCTTATGAGTTGCTCATTAGAAAGATGAGATAAGAGTAGAACGATTTTTAATGGATATGTAGAAAGAGTTGTTAAATTTATTTACTATTTTATTAATCCTTAAGATCATAATTTCATTTAGAAAACGAATAACTCTCTCTGTATAGTTTATTTGGTTTTAAATCAATAATTACACCAAAACTGAAAATCAGTTTGCACACAAAGAGTCGATTTGGTTAGGAAATTTTGCTGAAATCATCTTGAGTTACTAAACCCATTTGCGGAGAATAATGAAGTAGTAACATATCACTTAGGCACCCTAGAAAATTAAGTCACTGTTTGAGTAAATGAAGCTTTGCAGGATTTGCAGATGGTTCCGAATAAGTGAATATTATTATTTCAAGCAGATGATTAATTTGGTTTGATCAGCGATCCTATTTAATGCAATCACAAATCAGCTCACATCACTATAAAAGCTCATTATCAGTTCGAGCAACAGTTTTTTGACGACATATGTGCATACAGTGGAGTAGAGTTTGAGTTTGAGTGGAGTTTGAGTTTACATTTAATGCTACCGTCAGTTCTTATCAGACAGAACTTTGATTCATTGGGATATGAAGCATTCTTCTAAATGCCTAGAATCCACCAAATAAGATCACGAGTCCATTGACTAGATTCTATTCAGGCCAAATTGCACTATCCTTTCCTCTTCAATGTTCCATACTGGTTGTTCCGGTTATTTGATATGGTTTAATATTTATTACGCTACGCAGATATCAGAGGGCACGATAATTTAATGGACCTTATAGCACTGTCTGTGTTGGTGGACACTACTTGGAATTCTTTGTATTTTAATGTTATGACTAGAGAAATATTAAACTCTCCCATGACAATTTATAAATTAAAATGCATCATGCTGCAAGTAGTATTTCGCTTTTTAAAGTCCCGTCGTGACCACCCACCATGTCGAGTGGTCAGCGTGCCTGACTGCGATAGGGAGGTCAGTCCTGCGTTCAAATCCAGCTCAGGGCATAGATGTACTCTCTCTCCTACCTTTGTCCTTTCCTTGTATGAATGAGTTGTCAATGGTTGCTTACCCTAGCATGTGTGTCATGAGGAAGTCGGACTCCACACCAAATTACGGTTCAATTGGAAAAGTGTCTGAGCGCACCCCATATCGGCAGATTAGTTGGCACAAGACAACAACAACTACAATCTCGTCATGAAGTAATAATTCAGAATTTTTATCTCATGAATCATTTAATAAATACTTTATCCTCTATTCGCTGCTGGTATTGGCATCTGGATATTAGTAGCCTATACTTTTTAATGTTCCATTGAATACAGGAAGAATTAAAAAATTTGACCATATGTTTATTTATTTTATATATTTTTCTCGACAAAAAAAAACTTCTTTTATTGAAAACTTCTTTTTCTTTATTTGGGAATAGAGTTAAAATTACAATTTATACTGCAAAATAAAAATAAAACAATCAGAATCTTGCATAAATAAACATTTTATATAATACATATTCCTAAATTCTAGTTGACATAGGTCAATATAAAATAACAGATGAATTGAAACTACTATATACGTATTATAGTGTGTGTGTGTGTGTGTGTGCGTGTGTGCGTGTGTGCGTGTGTGTGTGTGTGTGTGTGTGTGTGTGTGTGTGTGTGTGTGTGTGTGTGTGCGTGTGTGTGTGTGTGTGTGTGTGTGTGTGTGTGTGTGTGTGTGTGTGTGTGTGTGTGTGTGTGTGTGTGTGTGTGTGTGTGTGTGAGAAAACTGTCCATTATTAAGTAAAAATCATCAATAAATTGCTTATAGACAACAGAAAATAAAATCATATTGTGTCAGATAGAAATAAATTCATGAAATATGAAGATTTCTATCACTTTAACATAATCATTGTTCTCACTCATAGCTTTATTCTATCACTTTAAGTTTATAATTTTTTATCATCTATAAACAAATTGCGTGTTTTTTACTATATGGTCCAAGGTTCGATTTCAATCACTGTCGAAAATTGGACGTGAGATGGCCATTGAGCTTCTGTTTTCTGTGTACATGTCTGTCAAGGTGGGTGATTAGGATTTTTCCAGTTTTCCTTTCTTGTGATCATTGAATGCAACCTACTTTCTATGAAAAGTCTTATACGCACTGGATATCAAAATGCCGTGTACAACAGTCTTCCAACTTCTGAACTATTATTCATGGTATGCTGAAGATTGACAAAACTTCAAAATTTCATTTAATTAAATGATTGGTACAAGGAAATAACAAATATTATTGTAAAAAGTATAAAATCCACAGAAAGTTGTATAATCTTAAAAAAAAACTTAAGTAAAATAACACTGAATATACCTGCACTAACAAAAACAACTTCCTTTATTTTTTATGTTGTGAATAATTAAGTTAGTCAAGGAAAGATTACTCGGAGTTAAGCCCGGGTACCATGTTATAAATACCATGTTAAGATACTGAAATAACAGCTCCTTAACACCCAGGCAGTTAAAAGGATAGTCTTAAGCAATCGATTTGTATTTCAGTATTCATTTATCTGAATCTATTGTCAAAAACTTTTTTCACTGAAACAGAAGGACATTTTTCTATCCTTTATCTCATATGTAGTTTAAACGCACTTACAGTGTAATATATATATATATATATATATATATATATTACACTGTAAATGCGTTTAAACTATATATGAGATAAAGGATAGAAAAATGTCCTGTTTCAGTGAAAAAAGTTTTTATATTTATATATATATAAAAACATGTATATATACATATATATATATATACATATATATATATATATATATATATATATATATATATATATATATATATATATATATATATATATATATATATCATATAGTTGAACTCCGAAATCGACATTTTAATTATGATATTAAATTTAATCATTAAATTTCATTTGTTTCGCATGAAATGTTTTAATATTTCATATTTAAATTTGAAAATCGAATCTTTGGTCTATAAAAAAAATTTAATCTAACCTAACACTTTTTTACTCAATCTATATGAACTTCTTCAATTTGTAAGAGAAATTCAGAAATTTACTTTGTACAAAAATATTTAAAATTAATATTTAAGAAAACTTATAGCGAAAGGCTTTCTTTGAGCTTATTCTGTTGTATGATAAGAAAATGATTTGTATCTAAGCTAATCACGAGAATCATACGCTTTGTTAATCATTTTGAACAGAGATAATTTTAATAATGTTCTCGTGAGAGAGAGATAAGTGCGAGTGATACAGGAAAGCAGAACGTTTGTTACACCTGCGGCCTTGACATGATTTATGGGACACTTGGATTTCTTTAATTAAATGCAGTGATATCCCAGTTCTCTTGTGGATGATCCATCAGAAAATAATAGCCAAAATAGAAATGGAGACTATTATATTTCCACTTGAAAATCAGTATAAAACCACTTACGCTCCAGACTTTCCGCGCGGAATACATATCATTAACGATAATTTTATTTGGTATTAATCAAATAATTGGTAATGAAAACAATTATAAATAAACGTAAAAAGAATTAGGAAAACTAAAAATATGAAGAAAATAGTGAAGAAATGAGAGAACGGTGAAAACAATCAATCTTTGGAAGAATATCGCTCTTTGTAAGAATTTTAGATATCAAAACAATATCTGTGATAAATATCGTTTTGAAATTAGAAATAATATTTTTTAAGATACCAAACAATCTTTAAATATCAAAACAATAGCTGGGATCATTTGGCTAATGTAATAAATATTGTTATAATTAGAAAAATATTTCTTGGTTTTTAGTATATTGTATGTTTTTAGTATATTAAGTATTTAATATACTATGTAAACTATTCTTTGCGTACAAAAAAAATTCATTGGGTTTTTTTTTTTTTTTTTTTTTTTTTTTTACTCTACAAGAAATAATATTTGGTGTTCTATCATTATCAAAACTAGCCTTTGTTTTCGAGGACAAGTAACAATATTTTTTAATCTTTTGGAACTAGAAAATACATTTTTTTCAAATTATAAAGCTATGTTAACTACTATTTGGTCTTTTAGCCTAAGGAAAAAAAATTTTTTTTTGATTTTCAGGTTCGCCTTCATAACTAGAGGTTGATTACTTTTCCACAAATTGTCCAAAATAGTATGTTATAGTATCAAAATGTACCTAGAATTGAGCTAATCATAGTTTCGTGTGCGGATCGGCAAAATTCAATGCAATCAACGAAAACTCTCAAATAAATCATCGAAACCTGAAGAAGGATGAAGTTTAATTGGAAAGAACAGTCAACATTATAGAGTGAATTCCTGAGTCTGTTTCCCGAATGCGAAATTCAGGAGTCTGTTTTCTGGTTCCTGAGAGGAGTTTTTGAAAGTGCAGTAAAATGTCCCAGAATTTGAGGAATTCATCGGTTTACCTAGAGCCTACAATTTAGGAAACTTCCTGGTAAATTATCTTGTAAAATTTGTAAATAAATATTTAAGTCAAGAATATTAAATTACGAGCCTGATTTCTCAGCGGTCCTTGCCTTCCGAGAGTTCATCATACCCAGACTGAGTACGCTACAGCAGAATCGGAAATTTCTATGCAATTCAGACTAACTTTTTTTATGTAAAACAATCTCAAGATTCTTAAATAAAATGGTATTGAAAATTTTCAAGCATATTTAACTAGATGTTTTAAATAGAAGAAAGAAAATATGAATAAACGGGTAGAAATTCCTGAATTCTAGTGAAGTTTGAACCGGATTACACGTGTTGAATTACAGAGTATCTACTCAGAACTAATTACAAATTTTAAATTTCCATTTAATTTTCTGCTTGTAATACTCAAACATACTTATAATGCGTCTTATTAAAATATTGATTTTAGAAAATATGATATAAATTTTTCTGAAACGCCAACATCATATTATCATAATGAATTCTGTCATTTGATATAATCCTTTTTTTATTTATGTATTCAGAACAATGAGATTAAAAGAAATAATACGTTAAGGTGGAAATTTAAACACTTTTTACTATCATAACTATAATTAAATAGATTCTAATAAGTTTATTATATAAAGCTTTGCTAAATCAAACCCCCATTGTAAAAATATCTACAAAATAAAAGAGCCTAAAATTCCTATGTTAATTAAAACTTGATAGTTTGTTTTATTATGATAAGTTTCACAAACTGCCTTAATTGCTAAATATAGTCGACAATCTTATAACTTTACCTTGATTATGGGAAAAAGTCGATCTCTGAAGTTATATCATTTCCCCTTTAAACTGCCGAAGAATTCAATCAACAAACTACCCTAATACTTTTTTTAAGTTCTTTGGCCTCCTCAGTCATCATTGGCTTGGTTAGATACTAAACTTACTGCCTTCCGTACTTGAAAGATGTTTTTGCCCATTTGGTGCTTTTAATACCTTGAAATAAATATTTGCGTTGAATTTCTACCAAATATCTTTATTTTATTATCAGGTTTATTAAGGACTCTTATGGTAGATTTGTGTAATTGAAGATCAGTAGCCTTGACATTCAAATTTATACTGCACTAAAGTGGTACAATGGATCATAGTCTCCAGCGAAATGCAACCAAAACTAAATTTTTATTACATATATTATTTTTAGTATAACCAAGAATAGTGCAATGCTGATCATAGCTCTTATTTTTAAACCGATTTAAATCAAAATGTTAAATATCATATGTTAAATATCTGGAAGAAAAATCAAAATATTAAATATAATTTTACATGGGAGGATTATAGAAGATTTGAGATACAATATTTCTTGTGTGCAGTTATAGAGCAAAGATTAATTTTAACCTAAGATATTTATCTGATAAAAGATATTGTATAAGTTTGATAAGGATTTCACTTTTGTGTTCTGAAAGCAATAAACTAAATTTATACAATTGCATTAGGAGATAAATTGACCTAGAGTTGGTATGGATAATACCCACTTGTATATAAAGATTTGGAATATAAGTGTCAATTTTATATCTTGAACATGATAAAAGATTTTGAGATGGTTAATGATATTTAGTTGATTTGAATATGCATGAACTAATTTCTAACTAAGCAACTACAAAGGAAATTTGATGAAGTGTAAAAACCCATCTTTAAATGCCAAAAGATCTCTAAATATTAAAACCTGATCTTGCGAATTGGTATTGTGCATTTTACAATTCTAACTTTTATTAAATTAATATTAAAAATTAAAATTTTCCTAAGGCCACCAAAATTTTCGAGACTTGTACCAACTGTAGCTAGTAGTACTGTAGCTGAACCAGCTACACAGGAACACATCCTTGAGTTCCTGGAGCTATCCAAGCATGATTTATACAATGATTCTTTGATGGTGCTGGATTTTTTAGGAGTGCTTAACGTTATGGACTTGGCCTAGCACGGCTGGTCAAAGGGGCCATGCAACAACAACAAGAACACAATTCCAGCAATTGTAGAATGCATGAAAATTACAGAATAATACAGATTTTTCTTTCTAATTGAATCCTAATTCCTCCCGCCCAACGCATTCACCTTAAAATCACGTTAATTTCACTTTCTTTATCACTTCCCAGCGCGTGAATGAAAATTAACATCATGACTCAGTAAATTTTTTATCTCTCCACTCCAGATAAGTGCCACGTGAACTTAGTTCAGTGTTATTGAACTGAAATATCACGTGCAAAGTTCTAATCAGTGTTGCATCTCCAATCAACAACCGGCTAAAAAGGTAAACAGCGGTTTCGATCCCACGGGTCTCACAGAAGATTTACTTTGAGAGAAAATCGAGTACCGATGAGAAACAGAAACAAAAATGATAAAAGGTAACAATAGAAGTCAGCACTGTTTTTCTCAAAGATAGCAGTTAATATCTTGTTCGACAGAATTTTCAGCTGTTTCAGGAGCAAATGTAATTCAAAAAATCAAAGTTCCTATTGAAACTTAATGAAGCAGTCCAATTATTATCGCGAAAGAATGGGAACCCATCGTCCGGAAAGAGATAGTTGGTGGAAAATAAGACATGCATGGTATCCTTCAAAAAAATACACACGTTAGAATATAAATTAAGATGTAATTATTCAATTCCATGGTTCTATTTTACTGTAAGTTGCAAAAGTTCATATTCTTTTCATTCTAATTTGCATGCAGTATTCATAAAACATTGAAATTCAACAATATATACTTGATTAAAAATTGTTTCTCAATCAGCTGAAAGCATTTCGAAAGATCGAATATAAAATTACAATTAATATGTTGAACAGTTTTATATTTTATCTTGAATTCTTTGTATGGGGAAATAATCTAAAAATTTATAGTCTAGAAATATAGAAGATACTACAGGGACTTATCATGTAATATTTGTTGTTGTTGCACCAGCATGCCTCCGCTCACCTAACCCTAACTTGGGCTTTACTTGTTAGATAGAAGCAGTGGGGAGGAGTCTTCATAATTTTGAAGCAAGGAAGAAGCAGAAAGCACCCAATACATGGCCTGCCACCTCGATAGGTACCATTTCACTTGGAGGACATTGCAAGCACGTTCAGTTTTAACGTGCCCCAACCGCCATTATCGAACACAGCGGATCTTCAGTTAAGCCGGGATTCGAACTCACTACCTACCGATAATGGCAACGAAGCCCTAGCGAACCAGGGCACCGCGGCTTATGATGCAATAGTATTAAGACAGAGTTCGCCAAAATAAAATGTTTCGAGTTTAGCCCCTATTAAACAATAAGACATAGTTGTTGTGTTTGTGCTTTGTCCTTGCATATCTGCCTGGGTGAATACATGGCAGTTTTCCGAGTTTCTGCTCTTGCGACGTGAGAAAATGCATAGCTCATAATGATGAAAAAGTAATTTGGAAGGGAAAACAACGCTGATATCGAGTTATCTTGTAACAGCTTTCGATTATTGAGATGTCTGCAATGATAAGCCTCTTAAAAGATGTTACAAAGAGGGTATTGGGGTTTAATTTTAAGGACATGTGCGTTTTAAGGACATGTGCGACATGTTCCTTTAATTTTAAGGAGTGCAAAATCACAGGTTCAATTACACCTTCCACTGAACAACAAGAGATGGGCTTTTATCATTGAAGATTAACTCTAAGAGAATATTCTCGTGTCTTCGAACAAATTTTAGCTGTTAAACTATCTGCAACTAAAAGTCAGAGAAAGGTTACATGTAGACAATAGTAATATGTGTTAATATAAAATATAAAATGATTCTCACAAAAAATAACTCAAAATAAAATCGATGAAATTAAAAAAATTTCTTCCTTGGTTGCTTTCAAAATGAAGAACACTAGCAGTGACACACCCTGAACTGTGGCTTAGCAAACGTAAGCACTTAAAAATACTTACGAATCCACATTGAAAAAGAAGGTTTCAATTTCTCTATAAATGGTAGAAAAAGACGACTCCTTAATTATAGAAAACAATTTGAAATTTGTGATCTATGTCAAATTCGAATTTGCTCAGTCTTTGTAATAAATAAGTAAATGGATTGAAGTTCGAGAAGGCTTGGAATATGATTCTATATCTTTATGTTGAGGAGTCTTTCAAAATAGATTTCAACTTTCTTTAATGGATATATAACCACATGTTTTATTTTATATATTAGCCTCATGTAAAAGCATTGCCATGATCAAATATTTTTATCTCAACTGTCTAAAAGCCATTTTTTTTTTTTTTAAAGAAAGTTTTGTTATTATAAAATATTTTGTAAAATAGGCAAGTGACAATGCCAAGAACTAAGTAAACAATCTTCCCATAACGTCCTAACAATAGAAATCTGTTAGTTTTTATTACATTTTTATCGAGCACAGACTATCTCGGTACAGTCATCTCTCATTGGTTGGTCAAGACACGTGAAAAAAGCGATTATTCTGCTGGGTGAGCTCGCCTAACATCAAGTAAAGAGCATCATAATAAAGCTCAACCTGCCATATATCCCTTGCAGGCAACGATATTTACACTTAAATTTTTAGCTGAGAAATATGTCTCATATGAAGCGCATTTTCAAACCCAGTTGAATTTTAGTGATTAATGACATGAGAGTTGCTGATATGCCAGCTTTTGGCTGGACTTCTGGCTTTACGAGTCCTTTTCCCACACCAGATAGGGCTGTGTCTTTTGGTTTAAAGAAGATACCCAACCACAATTAAAATTAAAATTCTTGGAGAGAATTGAACTCAAGAATTGTTTCATTGAAGATATGAGCGCTGAGTACGCACATGTAACCTCAGCAGCATAGATATTATCTGAGCAATTCAACAATTAGTTAGTGATGATCATTAACGTTAATTATGAATCTAGTCTATGACGAAATAATAGTACCTTGAGCTTAAATTAGGTCAAGCGAATTCTTACGAAAACAATATGATATTCCATATGTTAATAATAGATTTGAGTTTTTGAATTTATGTCGCACTAAACTCACAGAGTATTCTGCAACGATAATGTCATATACAGTAATCTCCCTATAACACGCTACTCTCATGAAGCGTTTTCATATTACGCGATTTTCTGTCCCTCGTATTATACGTCTTTTTCCCCATATTGTTTAATATGGGGAAAAATATAACGGGTTAATTCCCCACGCCATAATTCTGCACTGCTTAATTTGTAATGATTTGTACAGTTCTCAATCCATTTCGTGTACGTTTCCACATTGTGTGTCAATACTGTTCTTATAAAATTAAATTATATTATTGACCTTTAACCATTATGTTAAGAAAAGATGTCGCGGAGGAACTTTATTTCAGGTAGCTCCTACAGCGAATAAACATGTAATGAAACTGTTTTTAGAATTACTTGATTTATTCGAAATTAAATGTTTTTTTTAGTTAAATTTGTATAAGTATTTTATTTAAAATGTTCTTAATTTGATTTTAATAATACGCACACATTTTGTGTTCTTAACATTGTTTTTCCTTAATATTCGATTTAAACCTCCTTTAACGAGAAAAGTTAAGCGTGAATAATTTACATAGATTATACGAGCGCGTTTTACGAGAATGCTCGTAAAACGTCTATTCCTATAACGTGGAACAATTATACCGTGTTACAGTGGAGGGGGAATTACTTTATAATAAATATTAGATTTGAAAGTCAGTAACACTCATATAATCGGTGAAATTGTCCACTTAGACATCATTTACAAAATCATTTACCTGACTTTTTTTTTATAAAACTCGTGGAAATAAATTTATCGTATTTTAA
This sequence comes from Latrodectus elegans, assembly GCA_030067965.1. Taxonomy (NCBI): domain Eukaryota; kingdom Metazoa; phylum Arthropoda; class Arachnida; order Araneae; family Theridiidae; genus Latrodectus; species Latrodectus elegans. Next base: position 61,767,358 of record CM057821.1, on the reverse strand, counting down.
AATTCATATTAGAAATGAAGTGGAAATCCTAAGAAAAATCAATCAGATTAGATTTTAGACAAATAAGAAGAAATGAAATAACAACCAATAGCTTGATTTCCACTGAATTGAAATCCAAATCTGCCAGTTGGGAACTTGAAACTTTGACCGCACTTCCCACACGAGAACGAATGGCGCGAAAAAGATAAAAATAGAAACAACGCCTAGTATCCCGTCTTTATTCAGAAGTGTTTCCCAAATTACATGATGCACTTAAATTTCTTCCAGAGTTCTTTCCTTATCTTGTCGATAAGCGTTGCTCCATAGAAGAGAAAATATTCCATCAAACCACCTGCTAATTATCTCTGACATTCCTGCTTTTTATTTGATAAGAATGAAATAAGATGTTTATTATGTAAGATGATTATATAGAAGTTGTATGAGATGATTATGGAAGTAAGCCTAATTTGGATATCAATCTCAGTCTGATAATTTTAAAGAAACTCATTTGATTACATAACAACACAATAAAAAGTTGAGTTGCTATGTAATCAACTGAGAGTTAATTTATATTAAATAGGGTTAACTAAATTATAATAAATGGGCTTCACACTTACCAAAACAAAATAATTATTTGTTAAAATTATTTAAATATCCAAGAAAATTACTATGAGGATTTTAAAACTCCGTTGACAGGTTTGCAGGGTATCAAATGATAATGGTGCACTTTATGAATTGGAAGTTCGATCTCAGATATAATGTTGGGTTTCTGCATGGACGTTTGTCCATGTGGATGCTTGGAAGTTTTCCAGATTTCCTCCCAAGCATCATATGAATGAAAAGCCTTCCCAAGAGGGGGAGTATGTGAAACGCATTACAACAATTTAAATATATTCGGTGTAGTTCATTAGGTCTAATATTTCGTTGCTAAATATTGAAATATTCTATATGTATTCTAAATTTTGAAATTTTCGCATGATTTTTCTCTGCATTTAAAAAAGATAAGTTTAGACAGTTGACGTTAAAGGTTTTTGTGGAATCATGGAGTTGGACAAAATATTAACTATTGCAGTTAAATTCACATAAAGTCATTCATTTCAGAGCAATTTTTTTTAATGAAATACAAGCTAAATAATCCCATTTAACTTTATTATTCTAAACACAATGTCCTGCAAAATTAGTAAATTGTTAACAATGCCGATATATATTTAAGATTTATTATTAGCCAATCAAAAAATCAGTCAATAAATTAAGAGTTTGATATACTGCTTTAACATCTGAAATTTTGTTCGAATATCGCAATTTCTGGTAAACTGGATGAGGTATTCAAATGAGGATATCGCATCATTTTAAAAATAAAGCCTTCACAACGAACATCATAATAATTGATGGGGACTTATTGAAATTAAACCGATAAAAAATATTTCCTTCTATCTGGTGCGTTATAAATAATTGCAAGTAGCTGATAACAAAACACAAAAATTCATCAAATAAACTTTTATAGCAGAAGTTTTTACTCTATTCGGTTTTAAATCTAAGTAATAAAAGATGAGTAATTCCTGTGTATTCTATAGAGAATTTTATTCTTAAAAATCCCTTACATATATCGTTAAAAAACATTTTTAAATATATGAAAAATAGGTTTAAAATATAAAGACTTTTTTTTATTATTCTCCATATTAAGGGTAAATTTATCAAAATTTGTAAAATTTTAAAAAGCCCTATTTTTTTAATATCAGCATAAGAAAGAAAATTTTAGTAGTGCGAAACAACTGATTTAATACAATTTAATAAACTATATACATAATATATATGCTCTTCAATCAAAATTAAGGCTATACGATGGATATACTTCAGATGAAATCCTTATTTCTATATCAATCCACGGCGGATTTAAAAAATACTTAACGTGTAAATCCTTCTCGAGGTCAGCGGAAAAGCCCCTTAAGTTATTGTTTAATTTAAACGTAAATCTAGGACTAGACAGCAAATGTTTTAGTGTATTTGCTCCACCATACTTCTCTGTACCTAGCTGTAAGTTGGGCCCTACCAGTTAGGTAGAAGCAGCTAGTTGGAGTCATCGTGATTTTAAAGCAGGGACCGAGCAGAAGACCCCCAATACTTGGCCTGCTACCCATGTATCATTGGAAGACACTTGGAAGACATTGTGACCACTAACTGTTTTAGCGTGCCCTAGACGCCTTTAGCGAACACGATGGATCTTGGCTTTAGACCTGGACTCGAACTCATAACCTTACGCTGGGAAGAACGAAACTCTAACCAACTAGGCCACCTTGTCCCTAGTGTTTTAGTGCATCAACTTCAAGTGTGTCAATAAGATTACAGCATGGTCTATAATGGTAGGTCATCGCTCATTAGAGACAAAGGTCTTGTGTTCGATTCCAACCACCGCTGTACAACATGCGATGGCTGTTGCGTTTCTGCCTTTTGCATGCATATCTGTCGGAGTAGGTGTTTGGGAGATTTGTGGGTTTCCTACCTTGCGACACGTCAATATGACCAATTATTTACGAAAATTCCTCCTTGAAGGCAATTACAGTGTGGGCATTAAAATGGCCTGTAGCAGCTATTTAAAGTGGTGTCAAACCTCTTTCTGCATTTATGGTATATTGGAGGAACATATCTGTACTGTACTTCCGGAACATGCTGTCCCCTACCTTTTATGCCCGACGAATCCTATAAGAGGGTGTAGGATTATACAAGAAAATGCACGACCGAAAGACACTCAGTTGTTCTGATGAATCTTAAAAGAGGGTGTAGGATTGATATTTTCTGATCTCTTATACCATGAGATTATCTGTCTGGTGTTGGATTTCAGATAGAACATCCAGATTAACTGTGAAACAGTCAAATCTACACATGAAGTGAAATTCCTACATTACTCTTCCAAGTTCAATTCGATTTCAAATGATAGTGATTGTTCAGATTAGTGAATTCTTTACTCAGAGTATCCCTCAAAAAGTCTCTGAATTAGCATTCACCTGAAAAAAATAATTATTGTTGAAGTGACAAATCACTCCAAAAATTGTCTCTTTCACAATATTTAAAGTAGATGACCAACAAATATGATTCTGTTATTTTTTTTAGGAATTATTATCTATAATAACAATTCATTTGTATGACTTGCAGGGTAAATTCTCTCAAAGAACCTTGCTCTTTTCTAGTTTTAATGATTATGTTCTTACATTTTTTATTTCGGAACAGTTTTCTACGCTTATTTTTTTTCTCAAACGTTATATAATTTTAATCGGGGCTTTTCTTTCTTTGCTAGTGAAAAAGGTGGACGGTGGAGGTTTAACGGAGTCTTCTATAAAAGAGTACTCTCAAATGAATCCGTGCTGCTTAGCGCTACAGCTTTTCAAATAAATGAGCAATGATAATTCCAATTATTACAATCGACACTTTTCATACTTACGACAGCTTGCACTCAAGGAGGAGCAAAAAATTAAATCTTACATAAGGAAATAATAAATCACTTTAGCAAAAAAACTCCAATTTTCGAAATTTTTGCCGTAAAATAGGAATGCACAATTTTTTTGTTATTTCATAGTGTAATGAATAGTCAATGTCGTAAGACATTTTTTGCTTCATTCATCGCCACTTTCCTAATAAAAAAAAAGTATTTCCAATGATAATAGGCTGTATTCACCTTTTATAAAGGAAGATATCTGAAAAATTCTAAAGTAACCGCTCCTCCAAATTCCCGTGAAGCCAGACGAAACGTAACACCGCTTGATTTGAAGCTCGGAACAATTACCCGAATGAGTACAATAATTTTAAATGCAATGCAAAAATTCTTTAAAAAAAAACTGCTTAAACTTATATCATTATGTTAAATTCATTCGTGGAGATCTTTTGTGAGTGATATTATGAGATTTCTTACTAACAATGTAGTGATTTCTTTTTAGGAGATACATCTTTAGAATGTGAGCAATAAGATATTTTAATAAACAATTATAAAATTTCACCACTAAGAATTCTAGAAGAGTTTGACTTTTGACTTAAAAATGAAATAATTATATTATTTTAATTTAAGAATTAAATATTGATAAATGCATTTTCACATGATGTTTCATATAAATATATATATTTTCCAGGGTAGAAATTTACCGTTTTGATCGTAATGAATTAATTATTAACAAACATCATTTTATTTAATCTCTCTCATAGTACATAATTAACAACGAATGGAAATCTTAGAGGTAGAATAAAATTCAAGCCTATGAATACATCGTCAAATTAAATTTTCACATTAATTCTAAGCCAAATTAAATATTAATTACATTAATTACTACAGATGTGTATAACATGATTAAAAGGCGAATGTGAACTTTAAATTCTAGTGAAATATTTCTTATGCTCATAAAAAAATGAACATTAAAATAAAATTTTAAAAAATCAAACTTAACTTTTTCAGCAATTTTTCATTTAAAATAGTTAAAAACTGTAATATGAAAAAATTATAGTGTTTAACTAAGCAAAATTAAACTCTGTGACACGACAGTCCACGTGGGCCAAAGCCTACAGAGCTCATCTTTGTTTTCCTCACCGAGAGGCCCTGGGGTACGAAGCATAAGTCCCGATTAGGTTGTCAGCCTAACGTGAAACCCACAGTGTTTAGTTCTCAAGCATGTTTGGTACTCAGTTTATCGACCCACTGAAAGGTTAAAAGATATTGTTTAATCATTGATACTTAATCCATTAGCATTCTATTGGCGAATAAGAAAAAAAAATCATCTATATATAAGAATTATTATGCAGTCTCCTAAAAATTATGAGTATTTAATCACGGCATTATAAACTAGATGCATTGATACTCACTTTAATCAAAAAGAAAATTGAATGTACACAAAAAAGAATGAAAAAAAGAAAAGCAGAACTAGGAAATGGAAAATTTTTTCAAGCAACTCAAAACGGAGGGAAAAAATACGAATACATGAAATTTTTATTCATGTTGGCATAAAGTAAATTATGATTTATAAATCATTATAAATATTATTAATCATATATCCACAATGAATATTTCATTAAATCATAAACTTCACTCAACGCCAAATCGAAGGCGAAACATTATCGTTTTGAGACACTGGGCGAAATATTTTTTTTTTCTGGATGGTTTTTTCTGGACGATCTGGCGCCATAATTAATCATATTTCCGGCATGTGAAATATTAACGGAAAAATCACTAATTTACGATCATCCATAGGAGTCAAATTGCATGAATGAGACGAATCAGATGAAATTGTGCAGATATTTATACTCGTCCTCTTATGTTTATGGCATAATTAAACGGAAGTAATGAAAGTGCAAATACTTCACATCAGTTAACTGAAAATTTATGTTGGTTATGAACTTTCAACAGAAATGAATCTAGATTTTAGCCTCCTAAACGAAATAAATAAAAATATATTTATAATCTCTAATGGCAACAAATTACAATCAAGTGTGCAGGGGAAATATATTTAGATAAGGTGAAAATAAAATAAAAAGATTTTTAACTCTCCCACATTAGAAGATTATTTATATTCGACAAGAAAAATGTAGTAAGATTATCTGTTTTTTTTTTAAGATAATAAATATTTTTGAAATTTTTTTGATGTTGTTATTATAAAGCAAATAAAAACCGACAGCTTATTATCAAAATAAAATCGAAAATGTAAGAGTAGTAATTAAGCGTAATAATAACCCTAATTGACTGAAAACGCCACAAGCGTCTTGGAGGCTGATATTTAGACACAATTAAGAAATTGTTTAAAAGGAGTTTATTGTTACAGTTATGAAAACGAATTAAATAGCTGTGATTTCTAAATTCCATGCATACAGCACTCAAACGGAAACTTCTCGTAACACTTTTCCTCAAAAGAAACAAATAATAGGTCAAAGAAGCATTAAAGTTAAATTGTAGACCTGTGCAACTAAATAGCACTGATAAAATTTTATTGCTTTAGTGTACTAAATTCAGTAAAATATGAAACCATCAAAAATTAATTTTTTCAGCTTCTGCAGCTGATAATAAATTTAAAGGAATTTCTTGTGCAATAAAAACTTGCAATGCATATATTTTTGCTTTTCAAACTTCTTTAATTCCATAAGATATATAAAATATAGTTTCTTATTGCACTTTCCAATATGACTAAAACTGTATTTACAACTAATCATTTTAACGTTTTATCAATTAGGATGCGGATGGCATCGTATTAAGAGTTGCGATCAGGGTGAAAACTTAATCAAAAATGAAAACTTAATCAAAATTGGAAAGTAGATACAAGGCAGAAGCATACATCGATAAACAAAAGATGTTAAAGAATTTGAAAGGATGCTCATAAAATTTGAACAACTAACTGACTTAAGGGTTGCCTGATCTATTAGTGAAAAAAACAAGGTATAATTCCGTTACTATACTCCTGTACTATAATCATCGTAACGGGAAAGAAAAAAATAGCAATTATACTATTGCAAATATTTGCGCCGTGTTATGTTTAAAAAAAGTTCACATTTTTAGAAACTCCTACAAAATATAACAAGCATCTTATTTACATTTTAACTAAATAATTATCTTTTTTTTTTCAAAACTTATTGAAACAGCAAAGTTTATTTCTGACGGAAACTGCTTAGTAATTGATTCGATGACGGATTGCGGAGGCATAAAGAAAAAATTGTACTAAAAGTAATATTAAAATCTGTAGATCTGTAGAAAAGTTAAATTTCCTGAAATTGAAATACCAAGTTTTTCAATAATAAATACACCATATTTTTAAAATGCTAAAAATATATATATAAATCTAAAGATGAAGAGAAGAAAATATGTAATCAAATATTGATATTCTTTTTGGTTCAGAAAGATATACAAAATGTTTACCACCAGACAATATAGCGTAGTAAGTTTACAAATCAATATAAAATAAAACCAAAAGAAGTAAGATGGTGTACGTGAAATATCGAAAGAACAGATATTAAATCGGCAATAACTATAAAACGAAATTTCTTAAGAACTCGTAAAAGTTATTACTTGCTAAATAAATTGTGCAAGTGATAATTCAAAATATCATAATTTTTGTGTGATAAAAATAATTAAAGTGATCAATTGTAAAGAGGAAAATCATAAAAAATGAACTGAAGCAGTAATTAGATTAATTGGGAATTGTTTTCCTCACGATCGCGGAAAATTGTGTTTGGTCTGTCAATTCCACCAAAAACAAAATGTGTTAATAAGATCTATGTATGTATTAATACTATAAAAATGTGTTAACATGCATATTAATTATAACATATTATTGGCACGCATTATGATGTTTTTGCTTAAGAGGACTGTTACGGAATTTCAGTTAACGAGTAGCTTTTCTATTGGGTTGTTCTGAAAACAATTTCGCGCGCGCGCGCGCGTCTTTTTTCGGGGGGGGGGGTGAAAAACAGTTTTCATGTAATCAATGAAGATATTTCATTAAATTATATATTGGCCAATAGGGTCCAACACCTTTTATCCTCATTTTTAGTAGCATGATTCCACGCTCATAAAACGTTTGGTCATTTGCTGGCAAAGAACTTTTTTTTCCAATGGCAGATTGTTGACCGTTACAACTGCAACAGAGTCAATTAATCTATTGTTCCCTGATACCCAAGGAACCGGCCAGAAACAGTGACCTCTTAGACGCCGAGACGTTGCTTCGGATGTACCACAGGCTGTGGGCCACCATCGCACCCTCACACATGCCATAAGGACTCGTTTATAGGGTAGGCATCATTCATACTTCATTCACACACACAAGGAAAGGACAAAGACAATATAGAGAGGGAGACAGTACATCCATGCCTGAACCGGGATTCGAACCCAGGACCTCCCTATCCATAGACGCTGACCACTAGACAAGTTGGCCGGCGCTGTCAAAAAACTTATCCATGTGATTTTTGACCTCTTCATTTGAAGTAAAGGTTTTTACAGTCCAAAAAGTTTTGCAACGACCGGAATAAATAATAATTTGAAGACGCCAGATCTGGAGAATATGATGGCGGCTGTGGCAATGGGTCCCAATCAAGCTGTAAAGCTGTTTGGCAAATGACAAACCGTATATGAGGTCCCGCCTTATCTTGGTGGAACACTACATCTTTCTTATTGAAGGGAATCTTTCAGTTTGTTCTGCTAATGACAACAGACTTAATTTCGCGCGCGCGATTGTTTTGTTATTCGGTAAAAGCAAAAATAAATAAAAAAATAAAACGATTTTTTTTAAATCCCCCTAAGCAGACAGTATCACCTCTTTTTATGGATATTGGCTTTCGAAATGCTTTAAGCCGGTTCATTCTCTTTGCGCTATAATCTCTCTTGCGTTTGGCATTGTTATATACAATCCAGTTTTCGCCCCCAATAACAATGATTCGCTTCAAAAATGGTTTATTTTGGTGAGGTTTGAGAAGCGAAACACAGACGTCAACGCAACGACACAACTTTCTCTCCGTGAGAACATGAGGAACATGCATATCGAGCTTCGAGGTTAAACCCAAACATTTTAAGTAGTCATAAATAGTTGAAATCGATAAATTTAACCTACTCACCACTTGTTGTTATTCGCCGATTTGCATCAACTATTGCCATTATCGTGTCTTTATCAGCCTCAACCGGCTTTCCGGAACGTGGTGCATCACCGATATCAAAATCAACAAATCGAAATTTTGCAAACCAGTTCTGGCATTGGAGTACTATCAATACACCTTCTCTATACACATCGGTTGATTTCTTTCTGTCTTAAACTACATTTTTACCCTTTCTGTAGTAAAACAGTAAGTTATGTCGAAAATGCTGCTTATCGCTCTCCATATTTAAAAGAACACCAACTAAAAACTACTGCGTAGAATCAATTGAACTTTTCCCCACACAAGTTTGGCCATATCAGCTGTCAAAACATATGATGATTATGCTGCTTAAGTGTGAAGCTGGGTTCGAAAAAATACCATTAAATCCAATGTCGGAAAAAAAACGAAATTACTTTCTGAACAACCCAGCACTATAATACTAGATAATTCATTGATTTTAGGTTCGAAATTATCTTGTTGCCTTGCTAATAAAGTTCTGCGTTTGTCATTCAGTCCTTCCAGAGAATGTGACATTGATACTATCTATATGTGTTGATTAATGACAACTTAATATTCTTCGCGAATAACGTATTTAAGAAAATTATTTCAACTCCTGACAATAGAACGAACATTTGTCAAAATTATATATGTTGTATTTAGGTGCGATTTTTACAGTTTCCTCACAGTTATTGATAGTCATATTTACAATTCAGACAATTTAAATATCCAAACAAAACATAAAAATACTTATAAGCAATTATACTTATTTTTTCGTTTTATTTCTTGTTATTATAGAAACTTAGTTAAATGTTCACATTTTAATGATATTCTTACTTTTTTTACTTATTCAAGATATATGGTTAATTTCTTAGAAAAATATTAAAGTTAATTTATTCAGCTCTAATTTAAACATTAAAGAATTCGAAAAAGTTACTAAATACTCGAGACATGCGTAGTTTCCAAGAAACAAGAAAACCAACATTTTAAAGATTTCAAAAAATTTTAAGGTATATTTATCATATCCATGCATATATAGTCTATTATAAATAGTCAAAATAAAAAGTAATAAAAAGAGCAATAAATTTACGTCTTTATTGCAACTCAGGGTAATCCTAGAATTTGGCTCTTTCCCTGAGTTTGACTCAAATTTAAATATTAATGAGTTCAATTCAAAAAATAAAAAAAATGCAAATCTTACTGACTTGGATAACTATGAAAAGTATCAGTATTTTTACTCACTATATCTTGTATTGGCTATGATATAATCATTCATAAAATTTTTCCTATTTACTGTAAATATTTAAATAGTAAGAAAGTCCATTACTTTTCTTACCATTTGAGTAGGTATAGTGATAAAAGTTTGCAAACGGTGCCTTTTGATTATTTGGCGATTTTTTATGCGAAGATAGGCGTCATGATGTGAGTAACAAAATGGCCACTGCAGATATACAAAGCTAACTAATTTTATCGCCCATATTTATTTTTAAATTTTTCGCCAAACCAAGGGTTGCTCTCTTCTACACCAAACTTCATGTATAGCTTATATTTTTTATTTCATTTTCACTCCGACAATAATAAAAAAAGATCTTTATTGCGCATTTTTAATTTTGGGGCAAATTTTAATGTTTTTCTGGCAACTTGAATATTTTTATTATGTCAAAAAATTATTATGAATTATTATGAATTATTATTATAATAATAATTATTATGTCAAGAATACTATATATATATATATATATATATATATATATTTTATAATGATAACCCTAGTTTATTCATGATCGCGCGAAGGAATTTAGAACTTTATTGTAAGTTCGCATTTTTATTGGAATTATTGTGGGGTTCAAGTGAATTTTCCTTTAAAAAAAATCTTAATACTTCATAATTTTTTATATATTTTTATTATTTATCAGAACATATTTATTTAGAAAAACTGTGACGTACGAATTACATCAGCTTGCCAACATTTTTTTAACGTCGAAAAGTTTAAAAATTCATCAAAAGTTTACGCCATCTGTATTTTGATTCCTTGTATAAATGCTTATTGCCATTAAAATAAAGCATACACATGCCATTTAATATTTTGGTGCATTTTTTAATTTGGTGAAGTTTTGAAGGATTTTAGCTTTTTTTTTAACAATCTGGATTTCTTATTAAGCAAGGAAAATCAAGATTACTAAGGTATTTAACAACATTCTATTTTTCACAATCCCAGCTTATCTTAGCTTATCAACGACATCTTGGCGATTTTGATATACATCATCGTGGGGCATTTAGGATACAGTAGACGTTCGTTTTCACGAACCTCAAATTTACGAACAATCATGATTTTATAAACTAATGACTCATCCCTAAAGTAAAACTTAATCATGCTAATGATAATTTTCATGCCTATTTATACGAACTAATTTTTTTTTAATCTTTCTTTCATATTATTTTAGGAATCTTTCGCTTGCGATTTTTACTGTCAGATTTTTTTTTCCCAATTTTTAATTATGGTCAAAACTGTTTGATTGACATTTTTATTAGAGAATGCATATCCTTGGAATTATGAATAAATAATTGATCTGTTGATGTTGAAGTCAAGGATTTTTTAGAGCATTACGGGTTGAACTTCACCTATCTAATCTAATTTTTGTTTTAGAACTCATGATTGAGAGTATTATCAATAGCTTCAATTTCAAATACCGTAAGGTACTTTTGTGAAGAAGTAATCGTGGATTGTGAAATTGACAATCTAGTCGTTACGCCATGAACTTGAACTAGATTTGCTTTTGTAAACCAATTCTTGGAGTGATAATCCAGAAAAAAATGATATCTTGGTGGTTTTAACACGATGGCTTTGTTAAAGAAACTATAGTAACTGAAGAAAGTTAAGAATATTTTTTACTTTACATCTTTAGCTATTTATCGATGAAATTCGGATACAAAACCCGCTTTTACCTGAAATTTCTCTTTGATACTTTCTGAGGATAAATTTAAAAATATTTGATGAATAAAGGATAAAGAACTTAATGAATGAGACATTTTCGGACGTCAAGCAAAAGAAAAATGGGGCAGGGAGGCAATCGTTTGCAAAACAACAAAAGAATGACTTATAAAATGGAAGTACTTTTTAGAGAAAAACAACGATGAAACGTTAACCTCTGAACGATAAAAGGAAAAACATCTTCTTAAATTTTTTTATTTTAAATTCGAAAAAGCAATTGATAACTTTGAAAATGATTTTTTTCACCAATCAAAATTAACAATTGTTCTTGATTATGACGTACTTTTGCATGTATTTCTTATACAGTGTATGCTAAATAAATTTTCTAATGGTATTAAAAGGAAGCCGTTTGAAAAAAAATTGATTTTAATAGTTTTCTATCTTACGAACTTCCGAGTTTGAGAACTATTTTACCATCCCTGTTAGTTCATAGAAACGAGAGTGTTCTGTATTTCGTTCTTACCTTGCATTTTGATTAGAGTTCAATTCTATAAAAATACTTCGTATTTCAGTGCTGGAGAATATTTAAAAAATCATATTTCATAAACTTATTTATGCTTTTTATTATTAATAGGATTTAATTTACTTATTTAGAGAGAAATTATGAAACAACAATTACACCTGCATGGGCACATCCATCATTCCATCTGAATTTTTTGGCGATGAAGAAATATTGCCAAGATGACATATCATGACGTGCGCGATGACGTAAATACTAGGGTTATCAAAATTAAATTTTCTGCATAATTCTTATAGGCATCCATATGTATGACGTAAAAAAAACGTGGTTGCCAGATACATACGAAAATCCGCCAAAAAATCGCCAATCTCAGAATTTGGAATCATGGATTATACGACACCTGTGCCTCAACTTGTTAAGATTTTTGAATTACGAAAAAACTCACAAAACACACTATGGTATCTGTGACAAAAAAAGAGAACGGCCCATTCTAAGGAGTACGCTTACCAAAAATATTACTGAATCAGAGAAGAAATCATTTTACATCGATGATTGATATAATATGAAGCTTCTAATTCAGCTTAATTATCAATATAATTTTATATGTTTTTGTCTTACTTTTAACCAAAATGTGGCGACAAACTGTAGAAACTATTAGTTTGTAAATAAAAATAACAATTTTTGTGTAAAAGTTTACTTTCGGATACATCTTGATTTTCTTCACGATTTTTTTAAAACTAAGATAGGCGCCAAAATGTTAATAATAAAATGGCAATTCTAAAACTAAGCTAGTTAAAGAGTTGAAAATACCAAGGTTACCAAAAATTAATTTTATCGCCAATATTTATTTCCAAATTTTTTACCAAACTTTTATATGAATACAATGAAACCAATTGTATCAATTATATATATAATATTGTTTTAAAAAAATTTGTATAAGATTTGTTGAATTCTATACTTGAGAATTTCTCACCAAAGTTATACTGCAAATCTTATAAATATGTTACAATTTTAGGATTTCTCACAGTATTCTTAAGGTAAATTTTACTCACTTCACTCACACAAAACTATAAAGCATTTTAAATGTCTTCTATAAATGGCCTCTCATTACAATTTTGAATTTATGTACGATTCCATTTCATAATTTACATGATTTTCTGAATCTGAACTAATAAAAATATCAATGACCAAAATTTTTTAATTTCATTATCTTGTCTTAATATTTATGGGAAACAAAATTATTAAGTTCTTTGATTTCAGAAGAATGAGTTGAATCTCGTGTTATTCAAAATGAAAAATTGATAATTTTATTTATTAATTTTCACAGAGCGTGCTTTCATTAAAATTCAGCTTATTCGTCAATAACGTCGAGTACAAGTCAAAAACTTTCATCGAAATTTAATGAAGTATCTCGCCGATGTACATCTGGCCTTGACGTTCTAACCCAAAGATTATCTGACTCATACTCTTTACGTAAGAATCGGCTTCATCTCTATCGCATTAATAGGAATGGGAATAAGGAATTCCATTATTCAATAAATAAGATTTCAGCGTGATTGTCTGATAAGAGAAATGACTGAATTTTCAACTCATTTTCAAGTGTTCTCGAAAAAATTATTTTCTCGCTGAACACTTAAAGTTTGAACTCTTAAACTAATAATTTGTAAGTATTCCAATCGGTGCTTATGACCTCAATAATCGATGAATTGCAATGAAAATTGAAAACTAGTTCGAAAAACAATTTGTTTATTCAGAATGACGGTAATGGGTAAAATTTCTTTGACTTTGTTCAGTTCTTGATTCCTATTTAAGTAACATGAAAAAAAATTGATACTGATAAAAAAATCATATCATGCAATAATTTTGTGCGTGTATTTGCAAAATGATTGCTTGGTATGAACATATTTCTTCTTTTCCACGTGACTTTTATGAAGACAGTTAAAATTTCAAAAATAATCATGTTTTATGATTCCTAATTCATTTTGGACTTTAATCCAAAAATCTGAATATAGCGCCAACTCAGAGATTTACTGCGTCATTTGAGCGATATTTAAAATTTAAATTTTAATTTCTGACTCTAGGAGCAAACATTAGAACTTAGTTATCAAACGAGAACGCAAATCAATACCACAAGAGGGTGCAAAATAATAAAACTCTAAATTATAAAATACATAAACTCTTGCTAACGTAAACAAGAATATACACTCACTTTCAAAAGTTAAGCACGAAAATGTAAAATGCAAAAAAATCAACAAATACTGCTTTGATTGACACATAATTCTGCAGGAAAAAAGTATATATATTTATGTATAAAATAAAATCAATAATTATGTACATAAATGAAAACCATATTAAATTTTTGTAAGTTATCAGATAATGACATACTGGAGATTTAAACAGAATAATGTATAAAGTGAAAATAAACAGCATAAAATGAAAAAAGAACATTAATAGGGTATATGATCCCTCTTAACTGTATACAAAGTTTACACCTATGTGTAACTTGTTGTGACCATGCTTTCAATTAGGTGGTCAACCACCGCCGAATTAAGCAATAGTCATTCTTCTTGTAAAGAAGTTTCCAGCTCAATAAGAATGTATGGAGGTGAGAAACCTTGAAGATACAGCATGACTGAGAGAATACCAAAGATTTTCAATGGGATTAAGGTCGGTAGAATATGCTGGCCGCGCCATATCAGCAATTCCTTCACTCTCCAGGTAGTCATCGACGATGTCAGCTCGATGGGGTCGTGCGTTATCGTCCATTAAAACAAAAGTAGGGCCAACTGCTACAGCGCACAATCTCACAATGGGTTCTAGGACTTCATCTCAATACCGGGCAGCCGTCACAGAACCTCGTTTAAAGGTTTGCAGGTCGGTGCGGTATCTTAATGAAATTCTTGCCCACATCATAATGCTTCCGCCTCAGAATGTGTGATGTTTGGTGAAGTTTTGGGACTCATTGCGTGTTTCTTGGTCACGCCATATCCTTATACGCTTGTCATCTGGCTCCAGAGACAATCTCGACGCATCATTAAACATAACATTGCCCCAGTCAGACACAGTCTAACTGACATGTTCCCGGCACCACTTTAATCGTGCTTCTCTTGATTGGACGAATAGACAAAGACAAACTCGAGGTACGCAGGCGTACAGTCCACTCATATGTAATCTTCGGCATACAGTAGCTGCAGATATCACCTTACCAATGGACGCTGTAACCATAAATGTCACACGTGTGGAAGGGCCCTGTGATTCCATTTGGCTAAAATCGTAATATATCGATCTTCCATGGGGTTTGTAAACCTTGGGCAACCAACTACGGGCCTTTGAACAACTGTGTGGTTTGGAATTGCTTCCATAAACGTGAAACTATAGAATGATGAATGCCAAAGAAAAGAGTAACATCTAAGATCGACTGTCCTGCTTCAATGTACCCCACAGCACGCCAGCGCTCAGAATCTTCTATTCGTCTTCTGGAAGTCATAGATCTTGAAAAGAACCTATACGAAAGTCTTAAACACTTTCTATCAGCATTTACAATCAACATCTGTAACCCTTCATAAAGCTAGTATCTTATAAGACTGCCCTTTTTGCATATTTCTTGACATGAAAGACATGTCGATTGGCTGTTAAATAACATATTTGCATATTTCCAACTACCTCTGCAGCGATTTGCATCCTCTTCAATTCTGATTGGCTTCTGGAAATCAGCATTTTCGTCTCCGTGCTTAACTTTTAGAAGTGAGAGTACATATTTCATAATTTAGCCATAACATTTTTATGAAGACTACTTTAATCTTATGGCAAAATACTTATTTGACATGGAGCTTCATATAAAATAACTTATAATAATAATTAAAAATAAAAATAAAAAATAATACCGAACCTACCCATTGAATGAGTTTAAAAATAAGTACGTATTACAAAGAGGAAATGCAAATAAGAGGCATTTAATTACTCTCCTGAATTCTCAATGACTACTTCTTCTGATAAAAACAACGGAAAACAGCCAACCATTGAATAACTTTGAAAGACATGTTGATATCTTCTATAGAAACTTCGTTTCCAAATTTCTACAACGTACACCAAGAGAGACATTAAACATTTTAAAAGAATACACAATTCCAACTAACACAACGGTCATAGTCCAGGTCGATACAATAATGTACAATAATGGGTATTTTCGGGACATATTGTCGACAACATATCACACCAGGCCATCTCAACTTTAGCTCTCCTTCAAGTTCAAAGAAATAAATCACAAGAAAAATCAGAAAAAAAATGGCAAGAAAAAATAAAAGCGAAAAATAAGTACAGAAACAAAAACAATTAAAAATATTTTTTAAATATGCAATTATTTGAATTACTTGCTGGCTATCGAAACTGAAAAACCAAAAAGGAAAAAATTGGCAGTTTTAACAAAATGGTGTTAGTCAATAAATCTAACTTGAGATCTTCCAGTTTTAAAGGATTATCTCAAATTTTTATTTGTTTTTCTGTTGTATCAGTGGATGTAAGTGGTAAACACCAGCATACGTCCCTGTACCTAGCCTAGAGCTGGGCTCTACAAATTATTGCGAGTAGCCGCGTAAGAGTCAAGCCGAAATTAAGCAGAAGACCCACAAATACTTAACTTATTACCCTCAGAGACAATATTTCACTTAGAGGATATTGCAACCACTACTTTATATAGCGCATCCCAGCAGCTTTTAATAAAGACGACGGATTTTATCCTAATATCAGTGGATGCATAGAAATGATCGGGAAATAAAATGTTTTTAAACAGATTCTCAAATCCTTTAACACACACATATGTCTAGTAAATTACTGCACTTAAATTGGCATCTTTGATTAAATGTCGTATTAAGTAGATTGTCATGGAATGACTAGGATGGATGATAACTATTGTACCGAGCTTTGGGGTTCGTGTGGATTGAGAGTTGAAGAAAGCAACCACTCAATGTACAAAAGACTTTTATTCGTAAAAATAAAAGTCCACTAGATATACCAGCTGTAACAATCACTATTATACAGCCTCAATTCGTCAGATACTAGTAACTGCTTCTAATCATAGGTCTCAAATACCTCAGGCAAAGAACAGCTTCTCTAAACTAGTAGTCACGACTAATCGTCTTCACAAAACTGACTGTCTTTACAAAACTATGTCTGGCTGCGGTATTTATACCTGACTTGGCGGGGAAATCTACTAATCTCGCTAAATATTGATCCTAGAGCTTAGGTGATGAATGTTTCCAAAAGTATCTATTTCTCGCCAAGTCGCCAAAAATCTCGCCAGGTTGCCAAAAAATCTCGCCAAATCGCCAAGTTTTCTCGCCAAGTCACCAGATTATTAGAAAACCCGCTTTTAACGTATAACACGTCTAAATACCGCAATTTTTGCCCAAAATGTGAGTATTTCCAATCTGTCTGAGATATTTTAAGACATATGCAATAATTACTTATAAATTTGTGACACTATTTTCTTATATCCTGTTTGTAGAAAGCATGTAAATATGTCGGTAGGGATATCACGTTCCTTTTAAATGAATGGGTTCTAATAAGGAGGGGAAAAAAGAGAATAATATGTATCATTGAGAAGAAACGGATTTCCTAGTCTTCGGAAAGATAAGCATCAGATGAATGTTTGAGAATGTTTAAGCGATAATTCACGTTTTAAATAACATATTTTTAGTTTCAAATAATGTATTTCTTAAAAAATAAAGTTCTTACGTTTATTTATATATTATATCTTTGCAAAATCCATGACTAAAATGTGGGAATAATATCTGTAATAACTAGTAATTTTGAAGTAAAATTGGTTGAGTAAAAATTAAAACTTTATTTTAGTTCTTACGAATATCGGAGATGATAAACAAAATATTTTTATGCTTCATTCAATTTCAAATATTATTAGAAAAATGTCTATACAACTAATTTCCTGCATTTTCTGTCAGGTTGCAAATCTGATCTAAGGCAAACTACTGTATTTCTATTTCATTCACCACACACACTCACAAGCCGACTTTTCTCAACTTTTATATATATTAGAGTCAAATATAGTTCAGAGATTGCATTGAGCATAAATCTTAAATTATTAAAAAAAATGAAGATTGTTTTTTTACTAACAAATAAAGTCAATAAAGAGTATTCTCTTTGCGTGATAAATAACAATAACTGCTACATTGAATAAAAGAGACCTTGCATATGTTTCTTTGAGAATGGCAATCCATGTTGCTGCCACACTAGCAACCAAAGTAGTACCAGTGGACAGAGTTTTCCTGGCTGTTTATTTTCCAAATTGTAATTTGATCTATTCTATTGGCAACTGATCTAGAAAACAGAAATTCCTTGAAAGCAATACGATTTGGTGCATTAGTTAAAACTCTTGAACACTGCTTGTAAGGTATACGTGCACATTGTTCTGAAGAAATGTGACCACACCCAACACCTGAAGATAAGGTATAAGATCATGTTACAATACTTCAGAGATATACCACTAATTTATCAATTTATTGATAACGCAAAAGGGGTATGGAAGTAGAATTTATACTATTATAACTCATACTCATACTATTATAATGGTTTCAGGACAAGTATTGTGATGCGAAAAAATTGTTTTGTGATTCCATCTCAAGATAATTTCAAAACTTAATCCAAGCACTGGGATTTTGAAAACAAAGTCGTGACTTATTCAAAAAGACACTGACATGATATTTGAGTGTCATTTTTCTGACTGAATCCCAGTATTCGTAACGCGATGGATTTGGTGATTTTAAGATTCAAGTATATGTATTTCCATTTTGAGATTCAGAATTTTCTTGATTATGTAATACTTGCGTATGTTGATGGTTATGAATCGCATAAATTTCGCCATTGGCGACATTTTTTTAAAACAGTGCCAAAGGCTTTACAAATGGTAGGATTTTACCCATTGTACTTTCATTGTATCATTTTAAAGGAAGTATCGGCACAGATGTAGTATAATCCAGGATGACAAATTTTGAGTTTTGTGATTTTTTGACGGATTTTCTTACGTATCTGGCAACCTGGGTTTTATTATGTCATAGATATGGAGACCTATAAAAATTATGCAGAAATCTCTATTTTGGCAATCTCAGTATTTATGTCATCGCCCACGTCACAATACGTCATCTTGGAAATATTTGTTCATTGCCAAAAAAATCTTGGATTATGTGGCATCTGTGCAGCAAGTATCTGTAGTTTCAATTCAAAGAGAAACAAAACAATCGAAGCTTTGAGAAATGTACCTGAGTCGATGCCAAAGATCATGCTGACACCAATCTATTTTGCTTCAGAACGCATTAATTGTGGTACAATTTTAGAAGAGAGTAGAGTACTCAATCAAAAGTATGCATGTGTGGCAACTGCAACGATACCGAGAATGAAAGATAAATAGTGCATGCGTGTGTTTTGTAAATATTACTGGCTTTGAATGTGTTGTAATTTTGCTTGATACTTTGGAAATATTGTGTTTCATACTTAAATATGAAAGTATAATATTTTATATATTTTGTGCATAACTATAAATAAATTAATCTTTCGTAATGAAGAATAAATCGAAACTATCTGAACACGCACGCCAATCATACATGCAATATACCTGTTTTTATAATTTATTATATTTTTTGTTATAATTATAATATCTGTAAAAATTCTTTTTAGACTGGATTCATGATTAGAGATCAAATGACTCGCTTATTTTAGGAACTTTATTGATGCTCGATGTGCAAAAATAAAATTAAAATCCCACAACAGAGAAAACTACTTAGATTTCTCACAACAGCAACATTTTTACTTCTGATATATAGTTTATAATTCGTATCTGAGTCACTATAAAGTCATCCATTATTGGCTACTTTATTTACTCAAATGATTACAATCTGTATTCCTTAAAAATACAACTTGTGATCATTTGAGTAACCCATTGCAGTATACGCATGGGACGAATTCTAACCAGGCTGGACTGTTATTATTTTCAGCGGTGTTTTCAAAAGCCTACAGTGTTTATTGTATGTTCAGTGAAGCAAATTAGGTCATCAATATTGTCTTACAGACATAAATGTAATTTAGAAGAGCAGATTGTGCTGGTTCGAAGTATGAATATCTCTGAGCCTGCACAATTCTAGGACTTTTTTTATACACTATTCTAGGTGTCTACACCAAGTGGACGAATGATGGTGAGAAACCAATAACACGTGCCTCTGTGTTAGATATTTGTGCAACATTAAGGAACAATAAATCGATGAATATACTGCTTGCTAATGCAGCATTGGCGATAGATACCCCAATAGTTGCTCAAATGACTCCCAAATACATTGCCTGTTCAAGTAAAAATGTTTCTAAGCATATAATTCAGCCTTGTCATAAGTTGAATCATGCTTGGGTAGGTTGCAGAATTGAATTGCTTAATCATGTTGCAGAGTTGAAGTAAATTTTTTCCTTCTGTCACAAAAGGGAAATGAGTTATTGAATACTAGTTTAATTTCGCTGTGATTCAGTTAATTCTAACTTTCAGTTTCAGTTTTCCCAGTAGAATAAAAAAAAATGTGAGTTTTAGTTTTAAAATATGATAGTGGCAACTTTAAGAACGCAATTTTAATAAATTCAGCAGTAGGAAAAGATGAGATTTCAGTAATCAATACAAAATGCTTTGCTGTGAAAGATTTTACTCTTTTCTACTAACAACTAAAAATTGAAACTAAGCATTGAGAACAACTTCAATAACTAAAGGTGCAAAAGTTCGAATAATTTTCTATATATTTTAATAAATGTTTATACAATATTTACATAAAAGGAATAGGCTGAAAGCCTCTAAAAATCTAAATTCAATGGAATAAAACATCATGGGATATTAATCCCTTCAAACAAACCTATACGCACGTATTACAATCGAACAAATTCTAAAACGAAAACATTCTTTTTTCAACAATCACAAAATAAACATGAAATCTAACATGCGCTTATAGCGCCATCTGTTGACAATAAAAGTTAACTAAAATTTCGTTACAGCTGTAACTAGTTATTTAGAATATTTAAAAATAAGAAAAATAAACCAACAAAGAATATCATAAAATTTCAGTAAATTGATGGATTATAGTTACATGTCTATTGCTTTGATTTCAATTGTAATCTTACAGTATTATTGGATCAAAAATTATTTAATACATTTTGTTAAACTAATGTATATTTAATTCGTGGAACTATCTTTTTAAATTTCTCAAATAACAAAGTTTCTAAGAAATAAAAGTATTTCGATCCCTTAGTTAATTAATGTCAATTATTAATGATGAAATCCATAAACCATAGATTTGCAAACATATGAAAATTATTTATAATGTTCAAAACAACCATCAACAAAATCTTAAAAATAAACTGCTAAAAGAGTTTTTACAGCTTAAAATCAAGGGGATGGTATAAATTTAAAAATAATTTAAATATCCAATAATAATATGATAAACTACATAATATTGAAATACTTTTTTAATTTATAAATTTTTTTGAATTAACTTTTAAGTAAGCATTGATAACATTTAAATTTTTTTTTAATATTGATGCATATAATATAGATAAAAAAGATAAAAATCTTTGTCAATGATACCATTATAGGCATTGTATGGTTTGAGAAAAAGTTAAGTTAATAAAAATATGTGAGGTATTTTAAACTGAATTGTAAGCAGAGTACAATCACTCATAAAATAATATCGTCATTGTTCATTTTATTATCACTTAATTCAGCTGTTCTACCGACGAATCAGCATAATATAAATCTACATAAAAACATCTATTTCATCTCGTGATTTTATGAACACCCAAAACGCGCTTTTTTTCTCGATATTTTATATTTGTGTGTCTATTGATAACATATTTTAGAAAAATGTACCTTTCCATGAGAGTAATAATGAAAACGAGTTTCTTTAGAAACAACTTTCATTTAGCTTTCATATAAATACTGTACTTTCAATATTCCTGATAAGAATAAAAAAAAAAATCATCTAGTATCTTTATTAGGAAGAATCTTAGGTACAGGAAAAATTTTTTTTACTGTAATTCACATTAATAAAGGAATAGGAATGAAATAGTGTATAGATAGACAGATGCAGAATATATTAATTGAAAAAATCAGAGGGGAAAAAAACAACATTATGCTATCAAATATCACAAAATTGCATAAAATTGCCTTCATTTCTAGAAAATAAAACTGAAAATAATATTAAAACGAATACCGAATTCGAAATCGGCTGAAACAAATTCAGAAGAAAAAAAATATGTGTTTTGTAAAGAAAAGAAAAATCAGAATATTTTCACCCGAAAACGAAAACTGACGGAAAACAAAAAATCTGGCAAAAGTAAATTCAAGGAAAATTGTTCCATAACCATATCAAATTTTAACTAAAAAAAATCATTCGTTTTCTTAAGAACCAGAGAGGAATGTTATCTTTAAATAAATGAAATTATGTAGGAGAATGCAATAATTTTCAAAGCAAATATTACTTTTTCTGGTTATATAATATGCTTAGAGAAAGAAAAAAAATTTTTAAACCTCCGAAAGGCAAAAGGTATTTCTCAAAGCTACGAAACATGCAAAACGAAATAATAAATCTGTGATGTTCGCTATAAAATGTAATAAAGGACCTAAATATTATTCTTGTATTGAAGTAATAAAATTATATTCCACGAATAAACCAAATGATACCTTAAAAAATGAAAACAAGCACTGGTGCATAAAAAAGTATTGAATGAGATAATTTTGCTGTTTTCCAAAATATATATAAAAATAAATACTTTTCTATATCAAGATTGTACACAATTTAGTTTTTATTAATTCCTACTTTTAAAATGCAACAAAAATACTGAATTATAATGCGTAAGATTAATTCAAAATATTTTTCAAACGAGATTTTTAAATAATTTTTTTTTTATTTTACTATGCAGCCATTTTTTTAGTTGTAGATAGCACAATTTCATTCTTTTACAGTCATAAAAAATAGTATCTTTATTTTGATAACCTTTGAATATATCGATAATTGCTCACGACATTTCGAAAGACGAATGTGGAAAAAAAAAAACATAATAGAATCATCAAAAAATAAGAACAAAACTGAAGAATGGTAATGATTTAGAAAGAAGTGTACGCTTCACACAAAATTTTAGTGGGAAGGAAACGAATTTGGGATCAGAAACAGATTGTGAAAAAGATAAATGGTGTAATGGATCAATGTCATTGAAGAATGGGATAGTTTCTTTCGTGTTTTACAAGGTGTGACTAACGAATTGGAGACAATAAGCTATCGAGAATAATGACACTAAGCCTAACAAAAGTAAAATTGAATAGTTAAATATATCAAAGTCATTTGAAAGTCCAGATGCTTCATTCCTAATTGGACACCGATGAACACTTCTTTCAAATCTTTCTTTTCTACAATCTGAACATAATGTCATTTGTAGGTGAAGTGCATCCGAGTCGTTGTAAAGTGGGATTGGCCTTTACCTCCATTTGAATGAAATGGATATTCCAAAGAGACAGCGTACCAAAAGCGTTAAATGGAAGTTGTATTCATAGTTTTAATATAGGAAGCACATAAAAGTGGATTGAACAGGCGCAAATTCTGTTCAGTTACAAGAGTCGCCGTGATACACCACAAATGTAATAGTCACACCACGGTTTTAAAAAAAGTGACAAAATTAAAATGTACAGGAGCGATTTCACTATTGTCTAAAAGATATGAGTTTTGATTCTGTAAAGATATAAGAGTTTTTCTTATAAGATCAGCTGAAACTAAAAATAAATTATTCCAAATCAACAGTAAAAAAATAATTTAAGCTCATAAACTACGTCATTTCAAGACAATAACTTTCAACTTTAAAGATAAACTGTCAAATACAACGAAAAACAGATTTAATGATACGATTGCCAACATGAAAAGTATTTGGAAAAGATAAATTTTTAGTTTGTCACTCAACCATTTTTTTTTTTTTAATTTTTGTGTAGAAAGAAACTTTAAAGAAACCATTTGTTAAAATGTTAGTAACAATTTATCGAGAATATTTTTTTCTGCACATCATATTTACTAATTTTCCTGTAATTTCTTTGGCATCTATCTCTTGACAGATTTTATTTTCAATAGAAATCAAAGCTAGATTCACGATTCAAAGCTAGATTCTATAGTGTTTTCTGAAGATATGACAATAAATATGCCTTGATCGATTTTAATTTGGGGAATTATATTTTGCTAAGCATTTGCAAGAATGCTAAGTGGTATTCTCAATATAATCAAATTCGGGATGTATAAATTATTTTACACATATAAGTTCATAATATCAAATGGGTCATTCGTAATGATTGTAATGCTACTGTTTTATCATAAAGTTCTGCTTCTGTATAACTTTTTCTAATCTACTGCATTTTATTTTCAAATTTGCATTAAGGATTTCTGATAAATTAACCAGAAAACTAAAATTATAGTAGTGAACTTTCATTTCATGAAATCTTTCATTTAATAATTTCGAAGCAATATCCCAAAATTCTAAAAAAGACACATTTAACCTAAATTCTCTCCTGGAAATAAACGCGATTCATCAACATGCTCTCATGGAAGTGACTTTTATTTTGTCTTCGTTCGACTTCAACAGTTTCAAATTGAATTAGCCATCCACTTCTTCATAAAGTTCTCAGGCTATTTCAATAATATTTTTGTAATTGATGTCATTTCTATGTTCTTCAATGAATACTATTACCTATAGCTTTTAAGGCTAGTATAACACCCAACCCGTTTTTTTCAATTATTTGCTGACAGGATTAATTCTATTAAGCAAATCATGCCAATGTTTTAAGAAAAAAAATAACTAATTTTTGCACACAAACTTCGTGTTTCATTTGCATTTCTTTTTAAAGGTATTCACTTTCGGAGATTTCAAAAAGTTAACTTAGAATTCTTTTATAGGTCGAATCTCCAATTTTACTTTTTCATCGAGTATTTCTGAGAGTGGGTTTAAAATTAAACTCTGCTAATGTTTTTTTTTCCAAAGGAATTACTCATTACTTAGAAGAAAATAAATTATAGATTTTTTGAATTGTCGGAAACTAACTATATTTGCATTCACATTTATTGCATCATTAATCATTACATTTAAGCTATGAACGCCACAAGGAACATAAAAGGTATGTGGATTTATATTTTAAGATATTATTTTGATGACCATTTTCTCGCCTTTTCATATTTGGGCAATTGTCCTAACCATGGCCTCTCAAATCATCAAGGAGAATGTTCAATATTTCCATTACTGTCTCCCATTGGACGTTACTTGTAGAATCATCAACTGTAATTAAAGC
The DNA here is from genome assembly GCA_030067965.1 of Latrodectus elegans. Taxonomy (NCBI): domain Eukaryota; kingdom Metazoa; phylum Arthropoda; class Arachnida; order Araneae; family Theridiidae; genus Latrodectus; species Latrodectus elegans. The sequence goes on along the minus strand of CM057821.1, from coordinate 61,741,987 downwards.
CTAAGAAAATATTTTATTTCTATCCTTCCATTACTTCATAGGACAAAACGACATTCCTCAATTCAGTTTTGCTGATTTTAGGAGTACAATTTAAAATTATAGAAGAATATTTAGCTTTTCAAAGCGATATATAGTATAAGGTTTTCACTCTTATTATACTACCAATAATTTGCAGGATTTTTTGTTTTGCTCAGATAAGGAACTTTTTTGTTGCTGTCTTTAGGTTGTAATACTTTTTCTACGTGAAATTCAACTACTGGGTCTAACTTTGCAAACAACATACAACAAAATCTTAAAAATTCCATTAATTTTAAGTTTTCATTGTCTATTTCGTACACATTAGAGGAATCTAAAAAGGCTGAATTTCGCCTGAGAAGAAATTTTGCGAACGCAATCACTTTCTTAATAATTTCGATCAATTTTTCTCAAACATCTCTTGCGTTTGGTAATCAATTGTTTTATTTTTTCACATTTTTCTCAAGTGCTATTCATTTTAAGAAATGTTCCATATGCATTCTACTAGTATAATTATTATGAAAGGTTTAAGATACATTTATCTTATCATTGTAGCCTTTTACGAGGTTACTATTTGCAATCGATGCAAATATCTTACAACAAAAGAAAAAACATTGTTTTTATTAAATATAATAGCTGTAGTCGGAGAAATAATTCTCCACATTTTTTCCCGTATTATATATATATCATTAAATTCAGTAAATGGGTGCTGGTGAGTCGTTAAGCATTTATGAGTCACTGACTCATTTGCAGCTCTTCTCAGGAACTAAAAACGTTGTTAATGCTTCATGGAAAATTTCACCTGTTTACTAATAGTATCAGAGAAAGTGCCCAGGGGGCCCTTTATCACCCAAATGTTGTAGGCGGGACCAGATGGCCATCACTAGACTTATCAGTGAACACTTGAGATCTATGTCCTATTCTTAGGAAAAAAAGATCTTCTCAGCCTGTATGAAGTGCGTTGACCATCAGAACATATTCTATCTATAACATATTCTATTCAGAACATATTCCACTCCTGAACATATTCTAGATTGTCTGGGTCTTTCCAGAATTGATCTTCTCACAACCCCAATTTTAGAGTTAGATTTTCTTAGAATGACGAATTTCAGGCATGATTTAGCGTTGTTAAAAACATCATGCAAAAAGATAAAACTAAATTTATATTTGTTATTACTTTTCGGATACATTCAATCTTCCTTTCGAACATGCCCCATTTCAGAAAAAAGAATTTTCGCTTTATCAAGAAGAGTTGCCATTTTTCTCAAGATCTTCAAAATCAATACCATGAAAGGAATTTTCTTTTGTGCGAGTCCCTTCGATCAAATTATCCGGATAACCTTTAGCTTCTTCCAATTCATTTAATTCCATGCTTTGATCATCATTTCCTTCCTTTGGAGTTTCATCAGTATTTTTAATAACTTCATCCCATTTAGCTGATGCTCTTGAGCTCGATAGTATCTGTTCTTTTGTAATCGATTCTGATTCAATGTAAACATCATTAATGTTCGAAGTAATCTTCAGCTTTTTAAGAAATGAGATTATCGTCTGCTTCTTTTGAAAAGCCCTCTTTTTATGAGATACTTGTTTACGAGTTTGCACACTGGATGATTTCTTCTTTATTTCTGTGGCATGAAAAATTTCACTCTGAAATTTAAATTTAAGAATTAAATTCTGAATATTAAACGTCTAATTATTCTTTTAAAATAAACCATAACATTTGCTAAATATGGAATAAAGATGAGAAGTAAAAAAAAATGAAGCAAACGAAAAAAATTGAGTAAGCTAACATTTAGAAAAATTTTATTGATCAGTTGGTAAAAAATTACAATCGTTCTAATAAATAATAAGAAAAAATTTTACCGTGTTATGGGTTAAACTTATAGGCTTACCAATGGCTCTGCATACAATGACCTTGAAACCTCTGTTTCAAAATACTTACTATGTCTTACCTTAACCCATTTGTATACCACCACTACAACATCGAAAACAAAACAGATACCAGTTCATGGCGAACGTTAAGTACATAATAATGGCCTTGTAAATAGGCCACCAGCATATTTCACGGTTTTTCATGACGCTGGCGTTCCCATATATATATATAATTTTTTTAGTTGAAAAAAAATATGGTTATTAATTATTATGCATTCATAATGTAGAATTGCTTATTAATAATTCTATTTGACATTTTTTTCGCTTATAAATAATCATCCTATAATAATTAATTATTATATTTAAATACTTTCAAAAGGGCCAACAATTAATTTCATATAAAGAGATATTTCGTACTAAGCGATTTCTTTCTGAAATTCGATTCCTTATTCTAAATAGTATTCATAATTTTATCATATAAATTTTCATTGATGTTGAAATAAAAATGTATAAACAAATTCCGTAAATATTATAACTATAGAATTTTTCTTTCATTTTATGATTATGTTACAAAGGAAAAGCTCGAAATCAACCACGCTTTCTTATTAATAATTAAAAGTAATTAATATTAAAAGCTAGAGTTAATTCATTATTATTAAGAAATTATTTATTTAAATTATTAATTAATAATAAATAAACATTCCACGTTAAATATTATTAACATTTTCTATAAGAAGAATAATTCATTTCTATTTTATATTGATTTATTCCTAACAAAAATTGGATTACTTGTTCTCGGGAATCACATTATTCATGAATTCAGTAAATACATTTTCACAAAATTAATTCGTGCATTAAATATTCCCACCTAAAATAACTGGATATATTTCTACCACCATTCCTAAAATAACTGGTTATATTTAGAAATAGGGTGCATGTTCATTTAAAATCTCGTCAATCAGGAAAGTTGGTCAAATTTTGACAAATTGACATATTCCACAGTTTATAAAAAAAAAAAAAAAAAAAAAAAAAGAATTAAAATGGAAAAGATAATTTAAAAAAAAAATTTAAAGTAAGGTTTTTGTACATACAATAAAAACGATGTATGCAAAGGTAGGAAAAAATAACAAGTAGGACCGCGCACTTCTTTAAAGAAAAGCAAATGCTTTATCAAAGCAGTAATTATGCATTTGATATACAGTTTTCTATTGTTGGCTTGTTCTTTGGCACTTTTTTTTATGCATGGGATTTTATATATGTTCCGGAAATAATGTTAATAGTCATAATTATTTATTATTTTTAAATATTTTCTAGTGCCTAAGCGATTTCTCAATTTGTTTCATATATAGTGATTTATCAAACTAAACAACTTCTTCATCAAAGTAATAATATTCGATATTTCATTTTTAATACTGTTCTTCATAACTTCATTATATAATTTCTTTATTTCAGACTATACTCATAACTTCAGAATATATTAATATATTTTAGGAAATGAAAATCGAGAAAGATAAAAATCGAAATTAAAACTATTTATTAATTAATGGCTATTAATACACACACATTCTTCTATATAACAATACTGTCACATTATATTTATCATTTCTAATTTGTTTTCGAAAATTGGGAAGCAAGATTAAGACTAATGGTTTTAGAGGCTAAATATATGTTACAGACTACAATGATAAGTCAGAATTTATTCACATGTCAAAATTTCATAGATAAATAAGATAGCAATAGTCAGATTTAAATCAAATAATTTTAATTTCTCTGCTGTAAGAGATAAGAAATTTTATAATTTTTTTAGTTTTTCCCCTTTATATCAAAAGATAGTTTTTTTATTTATCAAGAATGGAATAATCTAATAATACATAAAGGGTACACACGCCACGTGATTTTACATAAACTATTAAAAAGTATTCCAATAATTTGCAGTGAATGTGTATAAACATGACTGGCACAATTCCGCGTAGACAAGCTATTCATACAATTTTTTCCACAAGCTAGTCTGACGTGCTGATAAGTAATAGACATGTGATTATTATATTTTTGTTTTGAAAAGTCATCACTTTAAGCTGTGTTTGATTTCAAAAATAAAATGGTGATCTCTTGCTTCTAACAACAGATAGTGTTGATAGATGTGTAACAATTTTAAATTAAGTGGTTTAAAAAAAGTAACATAAATAGTTGTCAACTATTTATTATTTTTCGATATAATTTTGAAATATTTCGCAATTATTAAAAAAATGATCGTAAAATTAAAAGAAAATTAATCATTTCAGAAACAAAAATTAGTACACTAAATGAACGCTGCGCGCGCTTCTCACATCTAAATCCCTTCTCAACTGATTCAATGAATTTATAATTGACACATAACTTTGTGTATTTATTTAGCCCAGATTTTAGCAAGGGGATAAAAAGAATTCGTCCCTATAAAAAGAGTTATTTTATTTGATAGTAAAATATATATAAAAAAAAAACTTACATTAGATTTTTTTTTTTTTTTTTTTTTTTTTTTTTTTGTAAGGCGTACCGAAATGAACAAAAAGTAAGAGAATTAAAATTTTTGACTGAAATTTCAATTCAAATGTGAAAGTAGAAATTTCAATAATTTAACAAATTAAGTGTACCCATTACAAAAATAACATGGTTAACAGCATCTATAAACGATGTTTTACATTATGAAGTGAAGTTTCATCTATAGATTAGCAAAATAAAAACGAAAGAGAAGCAAAAGGCTTGAAAACTCCTTTAGTTACGAAATTATTAAATACTCACGAATCAGGACTCTTAATCCTTGATCCAATTCTATTATCTGCGTGTGTCTATTATCCCTTATCTTCAGTGTATTAGCAAAGGCGAAAACGCGTCCGCTAAGAAGTTCGAAAGCAATACTTTTTTTAATAAAGAATCGAAAATAAAAACAGCAAATATCATTACTTTTGAAGAAAAAAAAAGCACTGCTGTAATGTAGAAAAGAGTCTTCCGATGGTGTACAGGGAAGACTAAGGGATAAAGGGGGGACAAGTGGGAAAAAAAAGGACTTTAAAGGAACTTTGTGTGCAAAAAAAAAAAAAAAAAAACATAAAGTATAAACAAAATTATAGAAGAGCTGGTTAAATAAATAAATCCCAAATATTTATAATTCCATTAAATCATAAAATGTATTGTTAGAATCAAAATATACAATACTGTTGTTATTGTTCCATCATAAAATGGGAAAAAAAATTAAATTGAATAGAGTTGCTGCTAGCAATAGATGTTTTTATGGTATACGTAAATATTTAAAGTCTAGTTTCATTAGTAGGAAAACAAAATTATTACTATACGAAACCATGATAAGACCCGTAGTAATATATGCTAGTGAAACATGGCCGATGACTGAATATGACAAAAAAATTTGGCCGTGTCTGAAAGAATAATACTCCGAAGCCTCGTGGGAGGTGTAAAGTGTGGAGATTTGTGGAGAAGAAGAACAAATTCGGAACTTTACACACTTTTCAAAGAGCCTGACATTATAAAATTCATTTCTAAGACTAAAATGGACAGGACACTTAATAAGAATGGAAGAGGACCGAGCAACGATAAAAATATTTGATGCTAAACCATCTGGAACTCGGAAAAGAGGAAGACCAAGGATCCGGTGGATCGACAGCCTTGAAACGGATTTAAAGACTCTTAAGATCAAGAACTGGAGAAGCCAAGCACGGAATAGGGCAGCATGGAAATCTACTCTGAGGAAGGCCATGGCCCACCCTGGGCTAACGCGCCAATGAAGAAGAAGAAGCCGAATGGGGAAATTCACTAAATTCCCCGTCTGGCCGTTGACAAGTACAAGACAAAAAAATTTCAAATATATATGAATGTTCATACGTACACGAAATACCTACAACGAAAAAGAGCATTTTTCGTTTAGAATAACCGCATATAGGAATTTACCTAGTTAATAAATATCTAATAGTTATGAAAAAATAACTCCCAAAAAATACTATTATTCGGTAAGCAAAACTTAACGGGATTGCTATTCGATGCACCAACTGTTCGATTTAAAGAGTCAAATTAAAATTTCACATCTTGTTGTCCCTTAAATATAGTTTAAATTATAAATAAAATTTACAATCTAACAGGAACCACTCCTTATTTTAAGTATAAAATATCGTTTTAAAAAATGATTTAAACGTTATCAATAAAAAAAAATTAGAATATTCTGCAAATGAAATAAACTGATTTCCTAAGTTGTTTGAAGAAATATGACAATTCTTATTTTTGATTTCATATCATTAATTTATAACTTATTGTAAATTTCTTTTTGTTTTATTTACTGTGCTTCCCAGCAAATTTAAATCTTTGATTATTTTTCCCAATTTTTTTTTTTTTTTTTTTTTTACACATCCCGTTTATTTGAAATTAAAAATAAAGAGATTAATTCTTCATCAAATTGTATTTTATTTAATGCTATTTGAATTCTGACTAAGGTTATATTTGCTAATCTTTGTCACGGACGTTGTTTAAAATAAATTCCTTCCGTAGATAATCACGGAGCTAAAAACATCGCAAAGCCTTGAAATGTATATTTAACACTCACTGCGATTGTTTACATGAGATGATCGTTACTTAATTTAGTAAGAAAAGATTCTTTTTTATAATTTTCCGAAAAGTGAAATTATTTAACAAAGGAAAACAATATTTTAAAATGAATTAAATAATATTCCCGATAAATATTACTAAAAGAAATTTCACAAATAAACGAAGTTGAACGATCTTTGATCTCTGAAAGACGGTCATTATCTAATGCAACTAAGATTAGTAACTTTCCGTTGAGAAGACAAGTAGAGATATAAAAATTCGTAAAAAGTTTGGATATATATTTATAAAACACTGTAAATTTCACCTAGACGGAATATTCTGATATTTATAACATTAATACAAGTCTGCTCTGCAATTCGACTTATATTAATGTTATAGAAATTAGTGATTAACATTAATTTATATATAATTGAAAAATATGTATGTATACACTAACGTTAAAACTAGGATGAATTTTTCTCATTAACTCAATTAATAGATTTGATTCTTTTTAATTAAAAAAATAATAAAACAAATTATTAAAGAAGTGTGCATGCAATACATTTCCGGTTACCGATTCCTAACACTGGCAAAAACTGCGTTTACAGCGAGTTTTCTGTTGAAAAGAAATTTCGATATAAACGCAGCCAGTCACTGCATTATTTTGAACCAAAGTCACGTGACGAGGTCGACACCTAAGCTGGCACCCTCTTCTTCCCATGACAAACCAACAAATGTTTATAATGTTAAATTACTTAAAATGTTCACGAGTCACAAAACATACGATGGTCAAATGACAAAGGGTCGATACTTGAGCGGTACTTTTTTTCGAACTTCTCTGCCACATTAGAAATATTGAACCCAACATAGCTATTTAACGTGGTCTGCCATTGGACCATGGACTTTAGTTGAAGTAAATATAGAAATCGCATCGAGTTATCGTTTTTATCTTCTGATAGAAGAACGATTGCCCAAGAATGACTTTCTTAAACAATCGTTCGTAGAAACAAATATGCTTGTTCCATGATTATCAAAAAGCAAATAATAATATAAACCAAAAATTATGTTGAAAGTTACGAGTCTAGGTCGTGAAAAGTCGTTATTCTCATTAGCATATTTCCTCCAGAATGTTATTTGGAAGCATTTTATGTTCTTGTAGAATACATGAAAATTATACATCAATATTCAACTCTTTATACGAACAACTTTCACTTCTTTTAAATTCATCATTTAGTCTATCATAGAAAAAATCGTTTGGATTGAAATTATTCCTGAACACCAGTAAAAACATCAAGTTTTAAGATATTGATCGAACTTTAATAATCTTAATTATTTTTTGCCAAACTAATTATTTTTCTCCTGTAAACGTAATCATTTTCGAGATATTTTATTTCAAATTAACACTTGTCTTGTGATTCTAGAGTAAAAAACGGTAGAACAAAGTGTTCTATTAATGAAAGATGAACAGACATTTCGCGAAATGCGTCATTCCAAAAGCACCGCGTTATAATATTTACCAGATCACGTTGATAGAAATTATAGGGAAATCAAACATTCTTTAACTTCAATATCCCTCCGTGGAGCGGCATAGAGAGCAAAATGGCGTTAACGTCGTCATTTAACCATAGTTGAAAAGACGATTTCAGAAGCTGTCTACAGAAATAAGAAAACGGAAACGTACAGGAATAATCTAACCTAAATTAGCTAATTCTAAATTAGATTAAATGAAGCGACTTCATCAGCTATTGAAATAAAAAATTGGAAGTCGTTGGGATTATTGGTTTTACACCTCATAAATATATCAATGCAATGATAAAGTAGAAATGCAACACCTATTATAATTCATTAGGATTGTGATAAATTTTTTCCTTCAAAGAGCTGGATTTTAAATAGATTCTACACATGTGACAGATTATTTAAAAATAAGTTTTTTTAAATATATATTTATATTGGTGCGAGAGAGAGAAATATTTATGGCTCGAGCACACATTTTAAATACATGCATTTCTTCAAAATATATTTCACACTCTTAAAAGCATTTAAAATAAGTAACAAACACATATATACCATTTATATTTTAATAGGGACGTGGTAGCCTAGTGGTTAGAGGATCAGCTTTCCATCCGGAAGGGCGGGATTCGATTCCCAATGCTGCCAAAGACCCACCGAATATATGCGATGTACGTGCTTGTTAAATTAATGGAATTGAAAGTCCTGTGATCGGTCGTTGAGCAGTTACCATGGGTACAATGGTCTGGAGAAAATTCCCCCCCCCTTCAAATCAATGTCAAAATTGAGAGAGTGAATCCTGTGGTGGCGTCATTTATCGGAGGATGTTTTAAAAAAAGATCAAAGCCGTATCTTTGTGGTATCTTGATTAAAACGAAAGACGTTCCCTATTCATTTAAATGCTCATTTTAAGGCATAGCAAGCTGGGCTTGTCCAAGTGTCATAACAACAACATATTTTAATGGTATCGAATATATTTTACACAATTATAAAAGTGTATTATTTTTTCCTCAATGGCATGACAGTCCAGGGTGAACCTTAGCTTCTCAAGCTTTTTCCAGACCAATCTTCTAGTTACCATGGTTCTTTGTTCAATACCAAATCTTTTTTCAAGGCCACCCATGTATTTTAGATTTGGTCTGCCCTTTCTTGTGCCACACGGTCAGTGTGTGCCATTAAGGATTTGCAGTTAGCACCTCATCCATCCTTACAATATGACCAGTCCCTTTCATCATCTGCAGCTTAAAGAAATTAATGATGCTAGTTTCGTTGAATGGGCGATAAAGTTCTAAATTTGATCTTCTCAAACACACATTGTTTCTCTTTATTCCTCTGAAAATACTTCTGAAAACCGTTTTTAACGATGCCCAATATATCCTCATGTGTCAAAGTCCAGGTTTCAACGCATGTTAAAATTGATCTCATACGATTTTTATGTAAATTATTCTAACATAATTGATTTTCTAAAAATTTTGTAAAATACAGAAGTATTTACTTTTTATTAAAAGACTTAAGAATTGTTAATAAATAAGAATGAAAGGAACTCCACATACGAACAATAAAAAATTAATACGAGGTTCACTCTAAAATTTTTGAGATACAACTAGGTTTTCAAAGTTATACTTACAAAAGTATAACTTTAAAAACTAGTTTTAGGTGTGTTCAAAGTAGTCTCCTGCAACATCAATGCACTTTTGTAGAAAAATTTTCCACAGATTAAATGCCTCAAGCCATTCATTTCTTGGAATAGATGAAAAAATGCATTTATAGCCACATCAATCTCATCTTCTGAATCAAAACAACGTCCACGTAAGTTCTTTTTTAGTTGAAAGAATAACCAAAAGTCGCACATGGCTAGATCAGGTGAATACGGTGGATTTTCGATCACTTTAATTTGTTTTTGTTTAAGAAACTCAACTGTTAATCCGGCTGTATGAGAAGATGCATTGTCAATGTGAAGCATTAGTCCCCTAACATTCAGTTCTTGTAGAATTTCTGGAAGACATTTAGTGGTATACCAGTTTTCTATTACTGTCTTCTGTCCTTCCAACTTGATGGCTTTGACCAATCCTGTACTTCTGAAGAAAACGGCATACATCATTTTTTTTCAGTGCGCGTTGTTTTTTCACCATTGCCGGCGTGGGATCATCTTTAAAGATCCATACTTTGATTTCTTGATGTGTTGGAACGTCAAAAAACGGTATGTACGTTTCATCATCTGTTACAATTTTAGAAATGATGCAGTGGCCACCATCATTTAGCAACTTAAGAGTTTATTTACTGATTCTGACATGCTCCTTTTTTTGGTGCTCAGTTAGATTATGGGGAACCCAATGGCAAACTACTTTTTTCATATGTAATTCTTCATGAATGATTTTGTGTATGGCTGCGGATCCAATGTTAAGTTCCTTCTGTATCATTTGATAGGTACAGCGATTATCCATTAACATTTTTCGTATGGCAGACACATTATCCGGGAATACTGCCGACGGCGGCCATCCTTTGTGTTCATCTTGAAGAAAATTGCGACCTTTTCTAAATTCTCTAAGCCATCTGAATACAGTAGCACGAGCTGGAGATTCATCACCAAATGCTAGTTGCAACCGTTGAACGCATTCTTTTTGATTTAATCGTGCTTTAAAATCGTAGAAAATCATAGCGCGAAAATGTTCTCGCGTCAACTCCATTTTCTCTTCTGTTTAAAATTTATTCTACGCTAAACAAGTAGAAGTAAGTCAGTAAAAAATCATCTTCTGTGTTAAAATACTTTGTATTTTAAAATTAAACCGTTATTTTTATTTTGTAAGCTCTCATCTGCGCGTATCTCAAAATATCAGAGTAACCCTCCTACAAGATAAAGTAAGTTTATATAGCAATACTTTTAATGATTAAATCATTTATACCAAGCAAGTGCATTTAATTTGCCTCCGATTGCTTATTGCACATGACCTAGATTAATCTCATACTCATGAGTTGCTAATTTGAAGTCAATATAGAATAGTAATCTTTCAGCAATAGCTTTGCTATGATGCAATCTAGATAGATAACTTTAATACTTTAAGTTCAGTTTTTGCATACGAGTGCTAATTCATGCAGTTTAAAATGAATCCTGAACTTCATGTGTGTGTGTATATGCATGTATATATATCCATCGTTTACATGTTTACTATTGACAAACTCGATAAGATTGTTTCTTATTACAAGGGTGACTTTTATTATAATAAAGAAAATTGTTCGCTGAAATTTCAATAACAATAAATTAAATTATAAAATTGAAGTTAACAAATTTTCCGTATCAAATATGAAATTCTCATTATCATTCAATCCATAGTCAAAGTAGAAATCTAAGAGATTTTCTTTAAAATAATTTTGCTCATTCCAAATTAAATGTCTCTGAAGTTTACCCAAATATAATAGACCAGGGTTTCCCAAATTTTTTTTTTTGATGCTCTTCAGACTATTAATATTTTTATTCCTTCCCTATTTATTTTTCAGTAAATACTAAAAAAAACACTCATTATATAATTGAAAGCCTATAGTTTTAATTCTAATTTAAGAGTAGGTACTAATGAGACACTTGAGATTGCATGCTTTACCAGTTGGTTCTAGGTTCTGTTTTTGACTGAGCTATCATCAGGTCGCTATAGACATCAAAACAATTTCATTGTTTAGTTTTAATTAAAGCTAGAGCAGAAAAGACGGTCTCACACAAGTTGAAGAAAAAGGAACTAGTAATCGTAAAACAAAAAGGGAAAGTTTAACATGCAATCTTTTGAACCAAAATCTCTCCAATTTAAAAAGATGGAGGTCATCTTTCATGGTTGAATCAGTCTTCATTTCTATAAATTCTTCCTGAACTTTTTTTGGTAATTCTAGCACATCGACAACAAATGAATTTCTTGTCATGTACCATATTGGTGACTCTGAATCGATGTGTCGAAAGTATCGGCGAAATTCGTCTTCCAGCGCTTGCAAATTAGTTTTACGTCAGTTTTCAAATTTGTGTCCATTTTGTTATTTTTAAATGCTTCGAACAGCCGAGAAAAAGATATATTTTCAGAAGACAATTTTTGATTCCAAAGTTGAAGCTTTTCTATGAACCCCTGAATATAAACATAATTGCTTATTATAGTGCCGTTTCTGCCCTGCAGTTTCAAGTTTAGCTCATTCAAGGCACCAAATATGTTAAGTTAAATAAGCCACCCTCCATTGAAATGTGTCATCTTTGTACATTGTGAGGAAATCGTGTATTTTTTAGCTCAAGGAAAAGAATTACCTCTTCTTTCAATCTATAAAGGCGAGCTAATAAGTTACCTTTGGACAGCCAGTGTACTTCTGTATGGAAGAGAAAAACTTAGTGATTAGAATCGAGATCCTCATAAGATAAATAATCGACTGTTCAAAGCACTGCTGTTGATGTAGTTTACAATCCTTATAGCCGAGTCCAAACTCTGGCGTAATATCTGTGGCAATGTTTTAGAAACCAAAGCTTGTCTATGAATAATATAATGTGTACTATCCATTGCTGAATCGTACACATATCATTGCAGGTGCGTCACCTGTGCAAAGTCCAATAAGTTTATTCCAATACACAAATAATTTTCTTTCAACAAAATTTGATATTGAATTAAATATATCTTCAGATGTAGTACCTGCTGTCAAAGATTGGGAATACAAAATCTCTTCTTCAATGACATCTCCGCCCATGTAACGAACATAAATTATGAACTGTGCACAATTAACGATGTCGGTGGATTCATCGCAACTAATGGCCAAAAATGGCGATAATTTTACTTTGTTAATTATTTGAGACTTAATGCCTGCTGCAATGTTATCGATTCTACGCTTGACAGTTTTATTCGAAAGAGAAAAAATTTCATTCTTTGCTCTGTATCTTCTCCTAAAATTATATGCATGGCTTTTAGGACACATGGTTTTACTAATTATTTACCGATAGTATGAGCTTTCTTTTGCTTTGCTATCATAATTGCTATTACAAATAAAGCTTTGAAATGCTGTGATACACCTGTGTGATAACTTCCCGATTTATACAATCCCATCCGCTTGAGTGATTCTGCTTTAGAAGAAAATAAAAACGTTTTTGTCTTCAAAACCAGAGTAGGTTGTTGTTGCTTCTAATTCCTTTCAAGGCGAATGGGCCTCATACTATCATTACTTAAAACTTTAATACATATCCCACACTGAGACCATTGTAACTTGTCTTTTTCTATGAAAGTAAATCCAAAATTAATGTAATCTTTGGAAAACTTTATTTTTTTTCGCTGCCACCTATAACAGTAAAACAGTCAGTCAGTCACAATGGCTAACTTATGAACGTGTCTCTGATCTATCCCCAATTTAAGTAAATTAAATTAAAATGGTGACTGAAGTTTGTAAACACAAACTTACCTTTTAACAGTGCGACCCAATAATTTTGCAAACTAAAATTGATTTTTCAACAAAAAATGTACACCGAAACGTCAACTTTGTTGCAAATCTCAGAGATGCCCATGCGCATATGGTAGATACACAATTGTTTTCTAAGTGATGAATGTTAAGTGGAGCTGGTGCTGCGCTCAGGTTTCATGTCGTGACCTGTCGAAACTTGCATAAACTGCGATTGACGACGTCGGGTTTTGAAACAGTGGTTGACAGAATAAGTGAATTCGGTACGATATTTAATTTCATGAATGTAAATTAAACATATTAAAATGTTATTAGTTAATGTTAGTTTATTATCATTATTTTTTTTTGTTTTTTGCCACCTTAGTAATATAAAAATAAAATACAAACACTCACCCTCCCCCTTGATATTTCTTTAGGCCCCCCCTGGTTGGGAACTGTAATAGACTAAAATATAGAAATCGAAGACACCAGTTATTTTTGTTCAGCCTATAATTTAAGTTCCTATTAAATTTTTTTTTAATTGCAATCGTTTTAACTTAAATGCTTTAGTAGTGCAAATTAACATAATAGTAGTGCCTTGATTTGACAGTTCTTTATTTGGATTCTAAATAAACAACATTTAGTAATTGGGCAAAATCTAATTTTAGTATGAGAAACAAGCTAAAAAATTACCTCCCTTTACCAATCTTTAATAATATAATACATAGGTGGTTGAAATTATATTTTAAGTAATATATATGACTTTCTGAATATTTAATATAAATATTATATAATACACATACTTTTCTTTACATAAGTTTACTTTATCAAGTTAAGAACTAATATTTCCCTGTTTTAGTTAAAAGGCTATATTTTTAAAGCAAAAATAATCATCAAACTAAGAAACAGATAAAGTTACTTTTCAGAAATATAATTATATTTATTAATTTTATTTGTGTGAGACCACATTTTAAAATACTTTAATAAAGTTTATTTCCTGGTAAATTCTAATTTAATTTAATATTTCCATTATTTTAAAGAACTAATATTTTAAATTTTATTATTCTAAAGTTACTTTTTTAACATTTAACTTGATTAATTGCTTGAGTTTCAATTAAAAAAAACAAAACAAATAATCAATATTAAAATAGCAAACAATAACATATTATTTGAAATCACTATTCAAATTAAAATGTATCCAATATTAAATAATATTCCAGTTTATACAGCACATAATTTATTCTTGAGTAAATATCTATAAAAGTTTTCTTTGTTCATAAAGTTAACAATATCCTTTTAAAAATTTCAAAAGAACTATAAGAATATACAATATTTATTCAAAGTATAATAAAATATTTAAATATTTTTTATCTAAAGATATCACAACAGTTCAACCTTATTATTTTCTAACAACATTATTTTAAACTTTATCAATCAAAGTAACAACAGATAAAAATTTAAAATGCAATCAATGATATGCTCAATACAGGAATGTTTATAAAAATAAGTTCATAAAATATTCTTTATAAAATATCTCTAAAATGACTACAATCATTTATAAAAAAAATAATAAAGCTCAATAAAAATCATGTTTGAGTATTTCCTGTTTCAACTTTGGAATAGTCCCATTTCAAACACTATACACTAAGATAAACTTTTAAGTTGTCTTGAGTAATAATTTAAGTAAATTTTTAATAATTTTTAGTGCTTTCAGTCTTCTGTTCTCCCTTCAGCAATTGCTTTAAATGAAAATGGAGCAAATAGATAACCTTGACCTTCATAAAACTTGCTCTGAAATTCAACCCTGGAAATCAATTTTCAAGAATCATAAATATATTCAAATCAAAATATATTACATTTCAATAGCAGTATAAAATGTTATGTTTCTTTCAAAATATTTTTAATAAATCATTTAAACACGTAATTTATTCAGTAATATGATATATACAATTACATAAACAATATTCTTTTCACAATGCAATTTATTTAATTTCTACACTTAATTGTTATCTTTGGATTTAAATGTTCTTAACCTATTTCTTACAAGACCCTGATATGACCAATCGTTGTATATGGCAGCAAATGCTGGACAATTAACAAAGACGACAAGATGAGACTTATGACTTTTGAGAGAAAAATCTTGAGAAAGATCTTTGGAGCAGTAAAAGAGAATGGTATATGGAGAATATGGTACAACCATGAGCTCCAATTGAAATACAGAGAACCCAACATAGTTAAAATAATCAAGATTTCACAGATAAGGTGGTTGGGACACGTATTCCGATATGACAGTGAAAACCCTGTCAGGCAAATAACTTTTAAAACTCCAGAGAGAAAGAGGAAGACCAAGAACTAGATGGATAGATTGAGGTGGAAGAATGGCTGAGAGACGTAGGAGTCAATAATTGGAAAGTCATTGCCAGTGATAGATCAAGATGGCATAAGCTGACTGAGACAACCTTGGCCGGCAATCGGCTGTAGCGCCTGGGAAGAAAAAGAATATATTTTTTAAAAATAACATATTTTATTTTACAAACTTTCAGAAGAATGTTAAGCAGAGAAAGGCAAACATTTTAGGAAAAACAAAGTGTATCCTATGTTACAGCAGTTTCATACATACATTTTATAAATGATGAAGAGATAACGTGAAAGTTGAAAAAAGAATCTACAACTTTTTTGCGTACATTGGGTGCAACAGCAAAGTTCAGGGATGTAAGATAACAGTTACTACTAAACTAATCAAACATTTCAAGGATTTTCTATTAAAGTTTTTTTTCCCGAAGTATGTAAGATTGTGACTTAAATCGAATAGCACAGGCATATTTTCTTAAATCTAATTACAAATTGTATTAAAAACATAATATATTGAAGGAAATAAAACAATTGGATTCATAAATATAAATTTCTAGTGATATTGCTATATTTTTAAAAACTTGATTAGTAACAAGTTAAATTTCAAAAACAACAAGAGTGACAAGTAAGTGTTCAGATAAATTTATACTTAATTTGATATAATTTGCAATAAAGTATAAAACAACAATGTGAACTTTTGTTAATATCAATGATTTCCAATTGAATCAAGGTCTATTTAACAAAAATTTCAGTATAATGAAAATGCAAAAAGACCAATGAAACGTTTTCATAACAATTTATCCTTACTTACAAATTTATGAAGAAATTTGGGTACAATAAACTAAATTTAATGATCACTTAGATGATGTTTCAATAAAAATTGATTGCATATCAATGGTATTCCTTTCATTTTAGATAAAAATTTTAATTTGACTATTAATGGTATATTATTTTACTATTATTATTTTTTTGACACAATTTTAGTTACCACATTTAGAATTCTCTATATATTCCAATTCTCTCACTAAATATTTATTAAAGTTTATTTACTAATTTTTGGGCCAGATGTATCTTGTCTAATTCCAAAATACATGATCTAAGCAAAAAAGTAATGTCGACTCTTTTGATAAAACAATTTCACATAAAAACTCACAATTTCACATATGGTCCTCTAAACAAGTTACACTTTTAAACAGAGGTTAACATGGAAAATTCAGTGCACCAAAGAATATCAATTCTGTTTCCCTCCTTATTCACAAATTTAAACTATATCCCATTTATTTATTTATTTATTTATTTTTTAATTTATACACATTATAACAAAAAATTTTTGCATAAATAAAGCACCAATTGTTTTATTTCTTGAAAAATATACATATAATTTTATTTATTTAGAGTTATAATCAATAATGTGTTTGCTTTTGAATTAAAATATAAATTCAAAATAATACATATCTACATAACTAAATATTAATAAAAGTAAAACTAATTTTTCTTAAAAAAATGTGAGCTGTAATGAATTACTGAATATAAAAATTTTTCATAAAATTTCTTACTCAAATATATGCTTCAGATAAAACCTAATTTTAATTAAAATAATTTTTAACATATTTATTTGAAAGGCAATAAATTCTTAAAAAGCTGTTAAATTATTTTTGAAAATTTTTCTGTTTGATTTTAAAAACAATCTTTGCTTAAAAGTTAGTACTTAATACTCTCAAGAAATAACTTATAATGATTAATCACATAAATCATATAAAAATTACATGAAAGGTAAAGTCACAAGGAAAAAGATTTTTAAATGATTGTAAAATTTATCAAACCATGTTACAATGTCGGAAAAATGTTAATTTTGGACGATTAAATATTTTATCATAGAAATATCTTATCAGGTGCAAGAACTAATGAACTAAAAATTAAATTTTATAAAGTGGTTTATACAAATTATATTTTGTGATTTCTAAAAGAATATAAAAACATACAAGTTATAAGATAAAACGGAAAATTGAGATCTGAAACATTTTCTAATTGCATCTGAAGCATATTTCTTTCAAATTACATTTGCAAAAAAAAAAAAAAAAAAAAAAAAAAAAAAAACTTGTACTTTTTTAAAGTTCATCTTTATTTAGCCATTAAATAAATTGATATTCTTCTGAAGATAAAACATAAATAGAAAAATTAGGTTTAAAACCTTACCAGTGAAGACGTAAAGCATGCAAAAACGCTGATAATCCTTCCATTATCAAGAGTATACCAATCGTAAGAGATGCCCACGCAGCAAAAATTATATACACAAATATGCAGCCAGCAAATGTTCTTTGAGCAAGAGCTATTTTCATAACCATATTCCACAAAACTTCAGATAATTCTGGAAGAAAAAAAAAGAAAAAGTTGAGACTCATTCTTCTCCTAATTTAGAAGATTTTGAAAGAAACAACTAGCTTAATATTTTATTTTAATAAATATTTTAAATCAGTACTTTCTGATATTTCCACATATCTGAAAACTTAGTAGGGGAGTGATATAGCATTGGTTGGGTATATCACAGATTTATAAGACACATATTTAAGTATAAATAAAACAAAAAATATTGATATAAATCAGTGCATTCATAAAAAAGGATATTTGAAATTTTTAAGACATTATCTTATATATTTTATATAACTGTTGAATAACATTACACATGCATTTCAATATCTATAGTTGAAAATCCCAACTATCAACTGAACAATTTTTTAATTTACATTATTCATTTTACTTACGAGCATGAGCTAAACTTAATGCCCATAATCGAAGGTATGAGGCTGTATGTGATATTGAACCTAAACAATATTCAATAGTGTGAATAGCTTGATGGATGAATAAATCTCCAAATCCTTCTTCTTCATGTCCTTCAGATGGTGTTACTTCATATCTCTAAAAGGAAACAGAAACATCCTTATAATAAAGTAAAACATGACGTTTCTAATAGCATTATCTATTAAATGGCATAAGCATATTAAAAAAAAAATCCTTGAATAATATATATATATATATATATTTTTTTTAACTGCCAAGATTAAATAAAGATAATTTTTTTTTTACAAAATAAAAAAATCCTCGCAGAAATTTATCAAAAATCTAACTCAACTGGCATTTAAATATTAAAAACTATTTTTAACGATTTTTTCGTAAAAGAATTTACTAGTTTAAGGATGTAATTATAACGTAATTTTGTTTATTTTTGTTTTTATGGCATATCTACTTCTACAGCATTGACTCATTTTAATACTGTTATGTATAAATAAATACATTCCAATTTTAATTGGCTGAGCGCATCGAAGTCTTATTTCCTATATTTTAAATTTTTATTTTTGCTAATTACTTTTTCAATTGAAGCACTTAAACCAAAATCTATGTTTCAAGGAAGTAAGTTTTAAAAATTTAGTTTAAAAATACTAGAAATATCGATACTTAAAAAAAAAAAATACTAAGTGATTTTAAACTGAATAACAGATGGCCAGAATTGCATGTGCGTCAGGCAAAGAGAAACTATTATCCTAGATCAAATTAATTTAATGCATGAAATAACAGCTTTAATAAAAATATAAGAAGTGCTCTACAGGAGTAAGAGTAGAAGAGTACTCATATTTAAAAAAAAAAAAAAAATCAATTCTCAAATCCTTAACTATAGTTAATTACAGTTTAATAACACTTCAAAGGAAACCAAGTAAATGCAGTTAACAAATTTACTAATCCTGAATTTAACAAATATACTTTACAGATTCATTGAAATGAAATAGATGATTTTAATGAGCAAGAGACCAACATTTCATTAAAAGAAAATCTTTCTAAGGCATAAATTTTTTGTATAAAGTCATAGTAGAGCACACAAACCTTGTAATTTATAAAATTTCTTATTTATACCACTATTAGACTTTATTTTAGATTAAACTTAAATGACACACTGAATTGATTACACCGAAATTCATAAATCTGGTAGGATTGCAGATATTAGACAATATGCTACTAAAACTACTAAAGATAATTTTAAATATTTTAATATGAGTTACACATTTCTATCAATATAGAATTTTTGGTTTACCTGATCTAAAGTAAAAAAATTATAAAACTACTCAAGTTAATCTTAATTTTTCAGAGCACTTCTTTAATACAGCATTTTACTATTGATACTCTTATACAGAAGAAATTAAAAGTAAAAATATATTTGACACTACAGTAACAAAAACAAAATTAAAAGGATTGACATTTTGAAACATTATATGAATATTCTAAGGAGTTTTTTCCACTTTTCATATTAAATATTAATAAATCTTTAAGGAAATATTATGTTTAAACTAATAGAGATTCAACATACATGATTAAAGTTTTTCCCCATACATACCAAATCTGCTTTTCTTTCTGTAATCAGATATTCCCCACAGTCATTAATTTGATTTTCAATTTAGTTATTCAGTCAATATAAACACATCATAAGGTTTAAAAAAATTATTTGTGGTAGAAAACCAATTTACCAAACAGTAGAAAAGCCCTCAATGAATAACCTGTTCAATCCCATTAAAAATTATTTGAATTTTATAAGAAATAATAATTACTGATTGTTTATTACTATAAACTTTACTTAAAAACTTAGGAAAAAATAGGAATTTAAAATTCAATACAAGCATCAGAATGTTCCTAGAAATATATTTGATAACTGTTGATTTCATAAGGGAAAATTTAAATTTCATTCATATTAGTTAATATAATCTGACTTTTTTAGATTTAATCATACTTTTTAGTAACTTTATTTAAGAAACAATGATTTAATGACTCAAATAATCATATTTAAACTTAAAAAAAATTTTAATTTTTACTTTTGACATTTCTATTATGAGTAAAAAATATAGAACTTACATTTCTATTCATATGTTTTACAATAGGTTTAATAAGTAACATCCAAGGAATACAAAGAAATGCCAATCCTACTAAAGTCAACTGTACAGCTTGCTAAGAAAAAAAGAAAAACACTTATGTGCATATGAGCATTACATACAAAATACAATGTTTAACATAGTTTTTTTACTGTAAATAAAATATATAAATTTTGAATACAGTTAAAAATTTTAAAAATCTTCACAAAAAAAATGAAAGTTTAAAATATGTATTATTAAAATAAATAATTATGAAAGTACTAAAATATAACATAAAATATCTGCTTAGTAAAAATCCATTAAAAAATTGTCCAATTTTATTTCCTTTTAATAAAGTCTTAATCTTTTTTTTTTTATACCATTCCTAGATTGAAAAAGAGAGGAAAAAAATTTGCAACAATAAAATTATTTTAGACGCAGAATTTTATTTTAGAAAGTAGATAATCTTGGGATAAATTGAAACAAGAGTATTTCTGAAAATGTCAATTCGTATAACTGATTTATTTGAAAACACACCAAGAAAAACAAGAAAGAAAATAAACTTTAACAACCATAGAGTAAAGAATGGAGGCCTGCATGAGATACTCTAAGATTGTAACTCACAAAAAAGTAATAAAAAATTATCTAAATAGGTAGAATATATAGAATAAGAAGTAAAATTTTGTGTTATGATTAAAATACCATAAAAGTTTTCAATTAAATATGAATAAAATAAAATATTTATGAAAAAATATTCCACAAAAAAACATTATTTACAACCTCTGACTACTATGACAGATTTCTCCTGAATGCTTTTCTGCAGGCTTGTAGGATGAATAAATAGAACAAGATAAGGATTTCTGCAAATTAAATATCTCTAGGATTATTTATTGAAAATTGTGCTGATTGCCCAAAAAAGAAAGGTAGTCTAAAATGCTTAGTACAGTTATGATACATGAACAATACCAAGACTTAAGAATATCTCCAAATATCCCTTTGAAGTAATATGCAAATATACACATTATTTATTCTCCAAATTTTATGGTCCAAGGCATATTTGAAAAAAAATTCATACAGCATGCTTTCTTTCAAAACTTCTTGCATCAGCATATTTCCCTATAAATCCTGAATCTGAGTTAGGCTCTACCAACGGGTGAATACATCTGTTGAGAATCTTCATGATTTAAAATCAGGGATCAAGCAAAAGACACTCCAAATACTTGACCTGGCGCTACCAGAAATATCATTTTACTTGGAGGACATTGTGACAACGATCTACTTAATGTAGTCCAGCCGTCTTTAATGAACACAATGGATCTACAATAAAACTAGAACTCATTATTGTTCAATAATGAGAATAATGATCAATCAGGCCACTGGGGCTTTTCTTTTGAAACTTGATCAATCAATGGTATGATTTTCAATTTTAACAGGAAGAAAAATCCAGAAGCTTCAACATCTACTCAAAACTAAAAAATTTAAAAGATGTTTACAGTATATTTTTTAAAAAAAAAAAAAAAGTCTCAGCAAGTTTTTATTATAAATTTTGAACAAAAGATTAAGGTTTGAATCTTTCTATTATCTTAAGGAACAATAATAAAAAAAGGACAAAGTTGGAACATCACAATAATTTTGTTGATATTCTTCAAATTATTAAGACATTTGTTATAATTATCATGTTATAATAAAACTCTTAAAAAAAATTAATTTTTTGCAATTCATTTTGCATGCATACTTATTGATCCTCATTCACATTTATTTTTTACAACTTGTAACATAATTGTAAAATAAGAAATTATCATAGAAGTTATAAAAAAATCTAATCTATAATTTAGATTTTTTTATTTATTTAACTTCACTCATAAAAGTACCACTTTTACATTTTCATTTCTTCAACATTGTGAAATTTAAATATTCTTCAATAAATTATCTAATTCATAAATTATTTTTAGCCATAAGAAATATGCAACAATTTACCACAAAAGAAAATATTATTCTCAAATAACAGTGATAAATAAGTTCAAATAAATATTCATAGCATTTAATATAATTCAGGTCTTACAAAACTGGAAAAAAAACTTACATATTAAGCCAAATGTTAAATTTAAACCTTAAATTAAATTCACTGTTAGCATTTAACAGGTCCTCAAAAGATATATGTAACCATTTTCTTTCCTATACTGCACAAAATTTTACCCCATATGTAATAGAATGAACATGGTCGTTTTATTAGATATAGAGGAATTACATCTTTGGCAGCAATATAACAATAAGATATTAGGTAATTAATTAATACTCAATCTGATGAAATGCTCTCATAAGGGCTATACAGTTAATGTAATAATTTTTTTCTTTTCATATATTTTAATCTTAGTCTTAAAAATTCAAATTTTTTTCATTATCTTTTCTATAAAAATTAATTTAAATAAATATTAATTATGTTTGCAGACACAAATTTTTACACTACTTAAAATTACATTTTTACCATTTGAGAAACAGTAAAATTATTAAAAATTTTACTTTATTTAACTTCTTAAAACTTCAAATATTTAAGCAATACAATACACAACTTCTTTAACTTCCTAAAATTTATATTTGTACAGCAGCAAAGTATTGAATTTAAAAGTATGTGCATATATCTAGTATTTTTTTAAATATTGCAAAATATTAAAAATGCATTTTTTAGGAGGAAAGTTGATATGAATCACACTGGTAAATAATTTCCAATAGTTTCATCTGTTATCCAACAGGTTTCTTAAATTACACCATATTAATTCATCATGCAACCAGTCAGGTTTGGTCATTTAAAGTATAAAAATGGTAGCATGAACACTACATTCATTCAAGAACTTGAATTCATAAAGATAAAATTATGGGTTTAGACAATTAATAACAAAAGATTTTGCTATGGCATTACAGGAAAAAATCCAGAATTTCTTAGAGGTTGGTTTGGTTTTATGGCATAAGGTCCAAAAAGGGCAAACTGCATCAAATGTTTTAAGAGTATAAAGACAAAAGTTGTGAATGCATCTTAAAATTCTTCCTTTACAAATAATTCTAAGATCCCTATATAGATTACTATATTATAGAACAAGATTAAGTTTATCATAGGCTTTGTCGCAAATGCTCATAAATTTAATATAAACAAGAAAAGTATAAGCAATTATCTTATATACAGCAAAATGTATTGTATCTAGATGGGAGAAAATTTCAGATTAATTTATTACAAAATGTTTCAGACATATAAAAGGCAGGAACTTTTTAAATTGTCTCATTTTGGGACATTGCATAAATATATAATAAATACATCTAAATCACAACTTACAACCACATAGTTAACAAATCACAGAAAACATTAAACTTAATGTCTAATTAACTTTTTTAATTATAAAATTTTTAATAAAGAAATCAAGCTACATTAGATAAGCCAACAGAGTATATATTATTAGTTACCTGAGGCTCATACATGTTGCGCAAATAACAAGGTTCATCTGTATACTTATTCAAAAACATGTTTATCAAAGAAATTAGAAGGCTAGGAGCACACCCAGCTTCTGTAGAATCATACAATACCCACTTCATGAAAATCAAGACTACAAGGTAACCAAAAATGGCCATTAAAAAGATAAGCTGAGGAATGAATTCACAGAATATATTTAAGTATCGGCGAAAGTACCTGCAATAAAAATATATATCTTAAAAAAACTGTAAAAAATTTTAATGATGGAAATTATAATATAAAACACTCCCATGAAAAAAAAATTATTTTGGGTATATTTAGTAATTAATTCACAAGAAAAATAAAATAAATTACAGAAAACTTACAAAATATAGATATCACTTTTAAAATACTTTACTTTTTCAACATATATACAATGAAGCTTATCTAAATCACGAAGTCTAATGACCATCAAAACCATAAAAGTCAATTGAAAAAATAACACAGAAACAATAATTTATACAATAAGGAAAGCAATATATAATTTTTTATTAAAGACTGCTTACACAAATACAATATAATAATGACACAAATGTGTGTTTCATAAATATACAAAGCAATAATTCAACTAATAGCTAAGTAAAAATGATTTCCCATGTTAATTTGATAATAGACTGACAATTGAAAAATTAAGGTATTAGAAGTAGAATATGATTTAAAATATAACTAAAGAGAGATTTAGTAAAGTAAAAAGAAATATATAAATTGTTATTTTAAAATAGTTTCAAGTCCACTAAAAAAAAGAAATTTTCTGCAAATAATTAAGAAAATTTTCAATAAAATTTTACATAAAAAATATTTAATTTCACTACACAAAACTTCAATAAATGATTTTATTTTAATCTAACTAAACACATTTATAAATATAAAATTACATCAAATCTTTAATTTTTACTTAATTTTCATCAAAAGTTAAATTTACAAAATTCAATCAGGTAATATAAAAATTAGCATTAAAAATGAAGGTTTTTAATTGATTTTGATCCAAAAGTACTTTTTCTACATTTAAGAGAATTTAAATTATTTCATTTTTTAAAGAGATCAATGTCGATAAGATTTAAATAATTTCTAGTCCTTTAAAAAAAAAATTCTTATCATCCAATTTCAGTTATTGTTACTTTAATCCAAATAAATCTTTTAGTTTTATAGATACTTTTACATGATTAAAGCCAATAAATTAAATAAAGAAAAGTATATTTTTTCATGCTTAAAAAATTGAGGTTTTATGATTATTTGGAATGGTTTAGATCGATTCTAAAAAAACAAACTCCAGGAATCAAAAAGTTTTCCAGGAGTCAAACAAAAAATTTTACGATTTTTGATATTTACACATTTAATATTTTTGGCCAAATACATTCATAGTAGCATGGATGTGTAATACTTTTAAATTATATTTCCAAATGATGACAGTGATAAATGTTTAAGAAAAATAATATAAAATTTAATTTAAAACTTAGCTTTAATACTACTGATTTTGAATGAATTATATAAACCTAGAATTAGAAAAAATTTCCTTTAAGTAATGTGGTTTACATGGCTTCTGTCTATTAATTTATTGTGAACTTCTAAGAAACAATGTGTATTAAAATCAAAATATTAAAAAAAAAAAGTGATATAATGAGAAAACAGAAAATATAATTTATGTAACATATTATTCACAAAAATTTTAATTTGAATGACTTCTTTTTTTCTGAGGTTTGCTGTTTTATAAAATTTATAGTTTTTTCTTTTTTACTTTCACTAACTTTATTAAAATACCCAAAACATTATTTTAACTACAACACAAACTTAAAATAATCCCTTTCATTATATTTCATACTTATATTTAAAATATATTCAATATTACTTGATTTTCAGAAAATTGATGACAACTGTTAATTTTGCAATTAATATTTTAATTTGTCAGCTCTTTAAATTTCTTTGACAGAATTCATTACAGATTTTTCAAATTTTCATTGAGCAGAGCTTTAATTTTTTATGTATAATGTGTCTTTTTATATTTTTTTACAACTAAATACAATTTGATACTCTAGCTTTGGAAGGTAAATTATAAGCACAATTCTTCAAATTATAATACAGACAGTTAAGTTTTGGATGTGACATAAATTGACACACTTAACAATAACATTTTGGACATTACATTTTGTATTTTTCCATTATAAAATTTGTTTCTAAATGAAAAAATCTCAAATACAATCATATCAAATGTTATTCATTTAATAATAATTTAATATGAAAAATATAAAGTTTAATATCCATTTGAAAATTCTTATAATATTTCGAAGGAATCAGAACTTAAAGAATTGAAATGGCACAGATATGAAGATTGTATTTGCTTTGTCATAACCATTTGTACATTTTTTAAGGATATATTTACTTTATATATAAATACATTTTCACTAATCTTTATTAACTAATCTTTAATAGATTATTCAATAATTATCATAGTTAGGATCAAATTTAAATTGGATGGAAATGGATTTAAAAACACAGAAACTGGCATGATTTCGGACAAGATAATGATTATTAGTTTTTTTTAATTTTCTTTTCTTTTTCTTCTTTTTTTTAAAGTTTTATATCCAGAATATATTTTAGGAACCACACACCAATCACATAAAAGGAGTGTTTACATTTTTAATCTAATTAGATTACACCGTGAATTTCTACAATTTTATCACACAGCCATAAGAGATAAATGTTAAATAACAATTGTAAAATCTATATGTATAACAAAAAATAAACATTAGTGTGTGTATGTGTGTATGTGGTGAAACAATATTATTTAGTTAAGGTGCATTCTTTGTTTCCTGGTCAAAATCTGTTTATATCTAGAAAGAATAATACAAATTAATATTTCTTTTTCATCTGATTTACGAATTTCCTTATTTTTTTTTTTAAGTTTATTTTTTGATTATCTATAATTAAACTAGATTTAAAAAAATTAAAAACCTCCAAAAATCATTCACTACTTTCAAAGAGTCAGCTTGAAACAATAAGAATTTTTATTTTCCAGATCTCTGGAAACTATTTCCAGGAGGGGTACAAACCCTGTTGGAATCATAAAATAAGTATACAAAAATGAAATTCTTACAGTTAAATAAATTTAATACACAAAAGACATTACTTTTATTTTTTAAAAAAATGCACTTTTGGTGATTAAAACTTCATTTCATTCCAGAGCTGCTATTAAGGAATGTTTACAATAGAACATTAAAAGTATGGTTTTGGCCACTTATTAAATTAAAGATTACTTACAATGTAGAGAATTTGGAAATTTAAAATATAAACGATTAAAAATAATTTTTTTTTTCATAATTGGTTATTATATATGTGCCAACAAAACTTACAAATGATTCCACAAGCTCAGTATAACTCCAAACAACATTTGTGAAACTCCAAAGATTATAGATAGTTTCATTTTGTATGAATTCAGGAACAAAATTTTGTTTGTAGCACTTTGCCATATCTAAAAAAATGAGAGAATAAACTCAGACAGTTAAATATTCAATAACAATTAATATAGGGAACAATATAGCACATTGTTATAATGAATAATTGTTATACTACATTATGAATTTTCTGTAAAACTTTGTGCAAAATTTAACTTTTTAAAAATTAAAAAAAAAAATTATTAAGGAAAATAAAAACACTTAAGAGCATGAAAATTCTATATTATTTTTTACAGACATATTAACAGCATCCAATTATTCTTGTTTTTTAAGTAAGCCCTTGTATAAATTTATACATTTTAAATCTGAAAGTAAATGTCTTTCTCAGAGAGAACTTTCTTCTAAATTATTTTGGATAGAAAAATATATAACCCTGGTGGTTTAGTGGCTGTGTTTCTCCCTTCCAAGGCACAGGTCCAAGGATTGATCCTTGGGCTGAGCAAGGTCAACTCAGTTTTTCATCCCTTCAGTGGGTCAATAACAAAGTATCAAGCATACTTGGGAACTAAACACTGGGGGCCTCATGTTAGGCTGATTGCCTTATTTGGGACATATGCTTTCCACCCCAGCACCCTCAGTCATGAAAATAGTTAAGGTCACTGTAGGTCTTGGCCAACATGGACTGTCATATCACGGAGTTCAGTTTAGGAGAAATATATGCAGTGCCCAATGAAACACAAATAATTTAAGCAAGAGGGAATACCATGTTTAAAATTATTCTTATCAATACAAGTTCTAGCAATTGTCTAGTTAAAAATCTGAATCAAACATGACAGTGTATTTTAAGCAAGTGAATGTTTAAATTGGTCTTTAATACAATACCTAACAAACTGTCAGGTTAAAAACCAGAATTAAACAAGTCTAGTATTAAATTATTATCAGTATTTTAATTAAAAAATACATTAATTACTAAGCATATCCATCTCATTTACAACAAGATTAAAACTCAGCAATAATTATTACACTGTACATTCAATACACATTACTGTCAATTTGCCAATTAACTGCTAATTGAGATTAAAATTTTATATTGTATTCAAATATTTAAATTGGTCTATAATGAATTTTAATAAAATTACTAATTTTCAATAATTTTCTTGGCAAACTAAATTAAAACTTGAAATTTATAAAAAAATTATGTTAAGAGTATAAGAAATTGGTAAATTGTAAATCATCATAAATGAGTTATATGTTATCAAATAATTTATTTAATTTGGTTAAAAATAAATTCACTTGATAAATAATACCTTAAAAATTTTTTTAATTTATTGATTTGATTTAAGATATTTTGTTTCTCTCAGTTTTTTTAATATATCTAACATTAAAATTTTTTTTAAAAAAAATTAACCAATATATATATATATAATAAAAAATTTTCATTTCTCCATTCAACATTTCTTTTTATACTGAACACATATGAATAAAGAGAATGTGTGTGTTAGCAATTTATATTCCACAAATACCCTTTTCTCTTCAAAAGAATTTAAATTTAAATAGTTTAATACAAAACTTCATTTTCTTGTAAAAAGTGAAAGACACAAGTTTTAAGAAATTTGAATAAATCTGAGCTACTTCAAAATTACTAATTAGAATATTCTCAATATTATATATATTCTGACACTTAGGAAATTTATAAGATTCAAGAAATACACTTTTAACACTATAAATGCTGGAAAAAAAAAACATATTTAAGAAAGAAATTTAATAAATTAAGCATCACTTATTCAATATGATCAAACTTACAGGATCTATTCCAAACGGATATGGATTTTGATGATAGAAAGTTTTATTGGGATCAAATGAATACACCTTTTGTGAAATATCGGTGCTAAAAGAGGAATGAAATTATCAGTAGAATAATAACATATCTCAGAAGCAATGCCAAATGCATTATTTTTTAATGCTAATTAGTTTATTTTTAAATAATTATATTGAAGCAAAAATTAATAGAAATACAATATAATAGAAAATCTTGAATAAATCTTATTTTAATGAACAATCTTTAAATGCATCTTTGTACTTAAATCTATCACAAACTTACTCATTAGGAATTGTCCAACCAGTTCCAAAAATATTCATAGATTTAGAAAAGGCATCATTGTATATCATTCCAGTATAAATAGAAAATAATCCCATAAGTAAAATAATGTAACGACCTCCAAACATTGTATTCCAAATCTTAAATTTTAAAGAAAATCATAATTAGAGGTACTATTTCTTATAAAGTGGGAATTTCAATTAGAATAAATGAATAAAGTAATTTATTAAAATATAATATTACAAATAACAGCAATAGATATCAGTGTGAAAAAAAAATCTATAGAAATAATTTTTTAATGAATTCTATTTACCTAAACTATTTTGCATGTAAATTATTCCTCGAGATGTTGACATTTACATATAAAATAAATAATAAGCTTATTATTTTTGACTAAATATATCTTTATGTACATATTGTGCTTTTCAATATTTTTAGTTAGTTATGGAGATGAATATTTAATATTTGTCAAAATTAAAATGATATTTTTTGTTTAAACTGGATTTAAATTCAATTGTTATTTGAATAGCATTAAATGAGTTCACAGAAATAGTAGGATGGATTTCCTTTAAGCATTAAAAATTCTTTTGATTTAATATTTTTGTAACTGATATGTTTTTAAAACTTAAAAAATTATTTATTGGTTTATTTTTACTAATTTATAATATAATTAAAAGAGCCATATAAAATATGTAACAAAACAAAATGAAGTGATACATATGAACACTTAATATAACTATTCTTTATATAAAGTTTCAATTTAAATTATTTCTATTGTATTCTTCAATTCATTAATGAGAATTAAATAATAAGGAAATATTGCATTTAAGATATCAATAATTTAAGTGAATAGGAAAATATTTTACATACTTCATTATCACTTTTATTAGCCATTAGTTGTTTTTCTCTAACAACCATCCAAAATGCAAATAAAGCCATAATGAAGCCATGTCCTGCATCACCAAACATAACAGCAAATAAAAATGGAAAAGTGATGATTGTGTATGGAGCTAAAAAAAATAATTTATATTTTAAGCTTCTATTTTAAAAAAAGTTTAAATAACTATTAAACAATTAAATATGCAAAATAGTTCTATTACAATGTCTTCATATTTAAGGAAAATTTTGTCAACAATAAATATAAAGACAAGCACTTAAGATTGTACAAAATTACACAATAATAATATTGTTGTTGCATGCCCCTGAGGTTAACAGTGCTAGACCAGGTCCATGAGCGTGTACACCTTTAAAATGTTCAGTACCATAAGTGGATTCTCCATCAGATCTCTCCTGGAGAGACCAAGGCACTGAAGAATATGTGGAGAATATAAGAAGACTGAAGAATATAAGGAGAGGCCTGTTCACTAAAGCACTTGGAGCAAATTTCGAATTTCTTTGTACCCTCAATGAATTTCAAGTTACTAAGGTGGCCACTTCTGAAACGGGCAATAGCCGTTTGTTCTTGTCTATTAAGACCAGTAGTCAAGGAAGCACCTGGACACGAGCAGTGGTACCAATGATGATCAATAGGGACCATCCAAGTGGTTTTATTCTCATGTTCAATCTTTGAATGAATCTCCTGAAATGTGAGTGGTGTCAATAGCACATTGTTTTCAGATACACCAGCTTTGGCGAAAGTATCTGCAATCTTATTCCCCTTGAGATCCATATGGGAAGGAATCCATTGTAGGTGAATATGATGCGATACGGATATCTGTTTTATCACTTGAAGTATTGAAACCCCAGTCCTGTCTCTCACTTGTTGCCATCTGGCCAAATGCAGATTTAATGCAGAATAATATTGTAAAGGATTTCTTTAGAAAGAATACTATTTTTTTTTTTTTTAATTTTTCTGCTATGGAATTTTTGCATTTTTTTCACACTAAGAATATTTTATTTACAAAAGGAAACAATGATTATTTTCATTTTTATGTCATTTGAAAATTGACTTAAATGATACTGGATTTGTAGACATTTACATTTGTCACTTGAAATATTAGCTTATATTATTAACAATGTAAAAATAATAAAAGAACATACACGTATCAAGAAATTTACAAGATTCTTTTTCAATTAAAATATTGTAAATTTTTAAATATGATCATTTAATTTTTTTAAAAAAATGTGTTAATCAATTTATTTTCTCACTTAACTCAATTTAAAATTTTGCAACAAAATGCATATCAATAAAAATCTGTAAGCAGTTAAAAATGCATATTTTCAATATTATACACTAATTTATTTATTCTTAAACTCAATTTTGTTTTATCTATTTATTCCATAGAATATATTATAAAAATAAATAATGTATAATTCTAATTATTTCATAATTAGGGTTATATTTTTTAATTAAAAGAACACATTCTGGAGAATAGGTAGTATAAAAAAATTATAAATTAAAATATGTAAGAAATTCTCACTTCATTTTTATTTAATAAGAAAATGAATATTGCATTTAAATATAAACAGCTTTAAATTAAAGATAATATTCATGAAAGAGCAAATTATATATTAACAGAAAAATAAGCTTTCAAAAAACTAATTGAAATCATCCATTTAAAAATTTTTTTGTAATTATTGCTTTTTAAACAAAGAACAATCAATATGAATATATTACATGGATTAACTTCTCTATAAGTTGCAACACCATAGGCATCAACAATATTTTGAAATCCAGATGTGAATTTGTTCACCAAATGATAAGTTGGAGGTGGTTCTTTTGTTTCCATACGATTCACAATAGAAGGTACATTACTACCACATTGTTCCTAAAATAGTTACATATTCAACAATTAAAAAATATTTAATTAAATTATCTAATAAAATATATCAGCAGAAGGAGGAATACAGTAACTGAACAATGCCAAGAAATTCTATTTCCTAAGTTTTAAAAGTCTTCAAAAATGAGTCTTAATGAGTAAAGTTTATAATATAAGAACTTGCATTATTTTTACTAACTAATATATAGGGTGTGCCAAGATAACATTCTTATATCAAATTGCAATAATACAAAAAGTAAAAAAGATAATAATGCTGTCATGATCACATTTCATAGCAGAGATTGTAAAGTTATGTAAATTGTGGTTCAGTCACCATCATACATTGGAGTAATAAACACAGTGCATTTGTTGCAAAGGCCTATTTTTCCATGGTGCCTTATTTCCATGAGAAACAATTTAGAGTAGCCACTGCATTCTAACAATTTGGTCCAATGTAATTTCTTTTTGTGGTATATACATGCTGTAAAGAAACTCTGCTTCCCTACTGGAGAAAGGTCATGTGGAAACTGGAAGGTATGGGAAGGAAAAATCAGGGGTCTTGTTGCTGAGACACCCTAAAATTCTATTTTCTTCTATATGATTATTCACTTTTCATTTCGTTATGACACATGCATTGTGATATGGTGGCATGACTTGGATTGAGTTTATGATTATCGATGCTGAAAAATGTGAGAGGGTGAGTACCATTTATTTGGAGGCAATCAACTATAAATTATTGCTATAATTTTTGTGCATCATTGTTATTTTTTACAAAAAAGTTATTCTTATTTTAATTATAAATGATTTATGAGTTTGTAAGGATTAAATTGAATTGAGAGTATGTAAATGGAAAAGTGCTTTTATATTTTATAAGTTTTAATTTTTCATCTTTTTGAATAAAAGAAAAGAATTTATTATTATTCATAAAAATTTTTTAGCTGATTTATATAAAAACAAATGTTATTTATTGATTTTTTTATTGGGGAAACAGTTACAATTAGAGTG
Source organism: Latrodectus elegans (assembly GCA_030067965.1). Lineage (NCBI taxonomy): Eukaryota > Metazoa > Arthropoda > Arachnida > Araneae > Theridiidae > Latrodectus > Latrodectus elegans. The sequence continues at coordinate 61,708,646 of CM057821.1, read as the reverse complement.
CAATTTATAATGATTAAAAATTTGAATAAGCTATATTAAATATTGTATTTAGTATACTTTAACTTAATTTTCCCTTGCTTACATATAAATAGTTGACTTTTGATAAAAGTTCTACTTGATAAATCATTATCAGTTTTTCTTAGTGATACTTGATATTTTTAATTTCACTCTTGCAATCAGTTAGTTTGTCATTCTTGATTGGCTTAGTTATTTTAAAATTATAAAATGGCTTGGTTAGGAAAAGCTAAAAAAGAAGATTTACAAATCTTAGCTTCAGAGATGGGCTTTAAAAGTAGTTCAATTAAAAAAATTAATCCTTGAGTCTGAATAATATGAAGTATGAAGAAGAGTTTTGAAGGAATTATTAAATATTATAATGCAGAGAATAAAAGATAAAAACGCATTGAGGATAAGAAACGCATTTAAGAAGAAATACGGAAATATGAGTTAAAATTGAACGTGGCGATACATCACAGCGTAATCAAGTAAGACCTTGGTATAATATAAATTCAGTTATGCAAAGGTTTGATGATAGAGAAAATGATATCAGCCTCTATTTAGTTTTATTTGAGCATCAAGCAAAGAGAATAGGAATTGAAAAGTCAGATTGGGTTTTTCATCTCTTAGGTCTTTTACTTTATGAGATCACTCAAATTATTGCAAGGGAACAGGGAGAGAAAAATGAAGACTATGACCATGTAAAAGTTAAACTCAGCCCTGAAAAGTTTAGCCAGATGCTGTTTGTTAAACATTAAATAAAGCTTGAAATGCCTTGAAAGGATTTTGTTTTTGAAATACAAAATTATTTTACAGAATGGATATCAGGATTAAAAATCTCATTGTTTGAACAGTATCGGATCTTATGATAACCAATCAGTTGAAGCATTGTGTATCACCTGATGTTAGAGAAAATTTTGTTGATGAATAGGTAGAAATTATATCTTCTTCTGATTTAGTGAATAAGTTAGATACTTATGAAAATAATTAAACATGAGGTGTTTGCGGAGAAAATGTGTGGATCTAACAACCTTTGGATCTTGAGCTTATGTGCTTACCATTAGTCGAAGTGGAACTAACCTCTGAATTGGGTTCTGTGAAGACAAAAGCAGCTATAATTTGCAATGAATTGGATAAAGGAAGATATCTTTTAGGAAATTGTACAGCTGCATTGTTTAACAAAATTGATTGGAATGTGAATGATGTCAAGTCTGTTAATAACTTTGACTACCCCAATTGTTCTGAAGATAATGTCCATAGAATTAATTGTTCGCCTCGTAATTCGAGCACTTTCTTAGCCATTAGTCATGTGAAAAAGGCTAATGACTTGAATAGAGTATTGAAAAAGACAACCAAGTCATCAATACTCAACTTCATGAAATAGCAGAAATGGATAGAGGTGGTGGAAGCAGAATGAATAATCAAAACCAGAGAAGTCAAATGCCTAAGAATGATATGCGTAATGGTCATCTAAAAAAGGCTAGGAGTGGATATCCATCACTTAGAAAAGATTTTGGTCTATGCAATGACAGGAGAAGGAATGAAGAACAAGGTATATCAATGCCTAGACCTGAGCGAAGTGATCTGCCTGATCATGGGCACTTTAATTGTGATAGTCAAAATCATAATTTGGGATAACAAGGCCCCAATTCTAATTAAGCTCAAAATCAGCCAGCTGGTTATGATAGAACGCTAGAAAGAAGTTACGATTGCAGCAAATAAACTAGCTGCTCTATGGATTAAATCTAGTATTGCTCTGAAAACATTATCAGAAAATAATGTGAATTTCTTTCCCGAGAAAAAGAATTCACAAGGTTATCATATTCATAGGCCTAAACTATATTACAGAAGAACAAAGCATCATAAATTTTTAATGGTAACTAAAGAAGCCACAAATGATCTGGAAAATGATTTATATATTCCACATTTAGATTCTGATTTAATATTCATGATTTTGATGAGAGTTTGCAATTTAGTTCACTTCAAGAAAGACTTTATTCTGAACAAATAGATAATGCCAAGCAACTTAGGATGGAACATGTGTGAATCAGGTAATTTGGCCAAGGAGAGAACCAGGACATTCAGGTCATTCCTCAAGGTCAATATTTAAGACCACAGAATTCTACACCTAGTCCTAAACCACCATATACTGCTCCTGAGAGACTTAGTGGAACCTACCTTCCCTGGTCAATAAAACCAATCACAGCTGATGTTATAATTTCCAATAATTCAACAAAGACTTCTGCTGATGTAAACTTTGCTGCATGGGTCACTGTGTCAATTTTACAACCAACCTAGAATGTATCATGAAACTGAATTGATAGAACAGTAGTTGAGGAATGGATAAGTACCTTGTGTTCAGAGTGGATCTCAAGCTACGAAAACTGATGCCTTTGTATCCCAACCTTTCAGGGATCAATCACCCTCTCAAACAACAGTGCCAACACAAGCTGATGAAACTGCAACTACTCTTGTTGCTGCAAAAGTTTTCTCACAATATCCCAGTACCAGTACCTACCTTTTTATAACTTCAGTTCATTTTAGACATATATGACAAAGAAATATCAAAAAAATGATAACTAAAAATAATATTGTGTAACCTGTGAAAACTGCAGTAAAAATTGCCCAAAGTAAAATCTTCAGTGCAAAAAATAACTTTTGTTAAAAATCTATATTTACTTTTACTTAAAATATGAATTCATAAATATCATTATTAAATATACTTTTCTGATTGTTAACAGTAAAATATTATCGCTGCTTTTTACTGGGAGGGGAAAAAATTTTTTGATTTTTAAAATGCTTCAAGGGTAAAAATATGACATATACTAAGCATGAAGTTTTTTTTTATTTACTTATTTTTTTAAACAAAAATTGAATCTTTATGTTTGCATTTTATTTCAACCAGAAATTTCTAAAATAAACTTCCATAAAGTTTTCAAAACATTTGATTATTCTTTAATCAATCCACCTTGCTTAATCAAACAAACCAGGAATTTTTACTGCTTTGATTCATTTATTTTTGTATTGATTGACTTGTTTGTTGCTCAATAATGTTTTCATAAAAAAATCAGCTGGAGACCTACAGTTGAAATGTATTCTAAACTATTACAGACAATCAAGCTCTAAGTGGGAATTGAACACATTAACTAATGAGTCAAGTGTCTGATCATTAACCATTCAAATAATTGCCCAGCTCTTCTGGACTTGTAAAGAATTAAATTAAACAAATACATAAATAAAACTGTATGCATCATTTTTACAAAGTTAGAAAACATGACTTTACTCTAGTTTTTATTAGCTCCACATTTTTCATAACATTAACATAAATAAGCTCCTTTCTTTTTTTGTTCATTGTGGTGTGAAAGTAATTTTTTATCACTGCAATGAAGAATAAAATATATGTGGAGAGAAAGCTGGAATGAAACTATTTTTTAGGTTTGCAAAAACGACTGAGAACTGATTTGTCAGTAGAACGAAACAATTTTTGTGATTTGTCATAATTTTTGTTTGCAGCTTATTTACAAAACAGTCAGGGTTGTGGTAGCCTAGTAGTTACAGTATCGGCATTTCATCTAAAAGGACGGGGTTCGATTCCCAATGCTACCAAAGATCCCCCAAGTACATGTGATATATGTGCTTGTTAAATCTGTGGAATCGTAAGTCCTGTGGTCAGTCGTTGAGTAGTTACCATGGCTGCAATGGTCTGGAGAAAATTTCCTCCCGCTTCAGATCAATGTCAAAATTGAGGGAGTGAATCTTCTGGTAGCGCCATCGATCGTAGGATTTTAAGAAAAAAGATCAAAGATGAACCCTCATGGTAAACCTTGATTAAAATGAAAGATGCTCCCTATTCACTTAAATTCTCATTTTAAGGCATAGCGAGCTTAGCTTGTCCAAGTGTCATAACAATAACATATTTTAATGGTATTGAATACATTTTAAACAATTATATAAAAGTGTATTATTTTTTCCCCAATGGCATGACAGTGCATGCTAAGGACTACTTAGCTTCTCAAGTAGTCCTCAGCTTGGCTTGTCGAAGTTTCATAAGTAACAAGACAACAACAAAACAGTCAATACTAGGAAAAGTTAGCGAGACTCATTCATGACTAGAAGAACAGGCGCAAATAAACGTTTATAAATCAGAAACATTAAGATTAACAAATTATAAACAACAATAAATGCAATGATAATTAAAAACAGGTAAAGATAACTGCAAAAACAAAATCCCCAAATAAAAATGTTTCTCTATGACAGTCCAATCACAAATATACTCTTTTCCAATACTTTTATATATATAAGAGTTTTATTATCGCACATAAGAGTTTTATTTAAGTTATAATTATGTATGAAATATTGTAACGGAGCAAGAACAACATTTAAGTAAGAATATTCAAAAATATTAAGTACTGTGAAAAAGAAAATATTCCTTCAGCTTAGTATACCACTTCTGGTATTTTATTTGATACTTCATTTGAAATTCACAATAACATTCACAAGTGAAATAGTGTGCCACTGGAAAACAGCTTTAATTTAGAGGAAAAAATAATAAATAAAAAAAAACCCAATAATTTTTAAATAAAGCAAGAGATTTTATTTCTATGAGGATTAAATTAAAAAAAATTGTAGTACCAAAAAAGTGCTTTCCCACAACTGCTTTTTAAATTAAATTATACACAATTATCATAATATACCAGAAATATTTTTAAAAATTCTGCACATAAAATATGCAATGCTTATAAAAATATTTAAAACACTCAAATATTTTATTGAATTGTAATTCAAGCTTCTTTTTTTTTTAATTTTGAAATCTAAATAAAATTTCTGAGAAATACTTATAAAATAGTACTTTTTTAATAAAATTTTCTTATTATTCAAACAAAATACTTCCATAAACATTGTACTCTTTTTATAACTTAGAATATTTTTATAAAAAAAAACCTATTTCATGAAATATATAGTAGTTCGAGTTAACTTACAGATGCTTCTCGCAGTGCTTGTTGAACATCTGGCAACCTGTTAAGAGCACACCAACATTCAGCTATAAGGCACTCCTTGGTTACATCCTGATTGAAAAGATTCATTATATGATATATTGCCTTGACTTTACGCACTTTGATCAAACACACTTGAATGCTCTTAGCTGCATTGACTAACAGACGATGTCGATGTTCATTTGTTTGATTTAAGATCTATAAATGAAATACAAATATAATATCAGTGTTAAATATTTTAAATTATATCAATAAATCTTAAATATAATAGCAAGGAAAAAGTATTTTTTTATGTTTTAATAAAATAATGGAAATGCATTACATATATAGAACATATAAGTGAAAGTATACTCAATTAACCTGTAATGTGAATTTTATTAAAGTATGTATTTTAATAAATGTTTAGACTAATAAATAATCAATTTTTCACACAAACTCAGATTTTTAATTAAATTATTTAAAATGATGATTACTTTTATTTAATAAATACACAATTGACATAATAAAAAGGCATTTTTTGGGGTATTTTGTTTTCCACCTGATAAAATGGCTGGTTATTTTTTACTATTTTTTTCTTTACCTAACTTGTAAAAATAAAAATTAAAAGCCTAAATCATTTTAAAAACTTAGGACAAACCAGCCATGATTTGTATTATGATTGTGTTTGCATCATATTTTAAAGGCAGTATTATTTGAACAAAAAACAAGAACCTTAACTTTTTCAACTTTTGGGCATATAAACAAAATAGAATTCTTCTCACAAAAAATTATTTTTCGTTATACATTTTCTTTTTATTAGAAGGCAACTTTTAAGTAAAGTTTATAACATCTCAAAAATTTCAAATTCACATATTATATCAAATTTACATACTTATGTTTTAGCAATTGCGTATGAAGATCAATATTTTTGATGTATTGTTTTAAATAGAAAATTAACTAATAATTTTTTATAGTTGTCACCATAAGCAGCATGCATATTTTTATATCATCATATATTATTCAATAAATGATAAATAAAAAAAAAATTTTTTTTTTACTTTTTCTAGTTTAAATACAAGAAAAATCTCAATGCCAATTAAAATGGAAAAAAAAAATCAAAAATTTCAAAAACAAATTATATATGCTTTTTTAAAAAAACTAAAAATATTAAACTAGATGCTTAAAGTATGAAAAAAAATAGTATTTAATATTTTGCAAATTAATATACCTAAGCAATTCCATAGAAATAAATGATGTAAGTTCAAATTACATGTATAAGATGTATATCTCCTTACTTAAGCGAAAAACTATATATTTAAATGAAATGAATATAATTAATAAGAAAATATAGATTACCCTACTTATATCTTCTATTCGGGTTTTTACTTCACTTAACATATGTTCTCTTTCTTCATATGTTTCAGGGCAAGGGTATAGCGTGGCATGGAATCTGAAATAAAAGACTGAACAAATCAGAAAATTTATAAAGAAATCACAAAACACCCATGAATTTAGAAAAGCTCTAATACATAAGCATTGAAATAAACTAAATTAATTTACAACTGCAAACATTTAAGCATAATTATTATTGTATATTTTAAAAATATCAAGGAAATACTTGAAATATTCAAAAAATATAATATTAAATTTTATATACTAACATTTTTTAAGTTTTTATTTAAATTACTCATTTTTATTTTAACTAATCTGATAAACTTAATCAAAATAAAATAAAAAATAGATTAAAAAAGAATTATAAAATTAATTTATTAATTGTGGAAACAAATTGTTACAAAATTAATCATGTATAGAGAGGTCACAAAAAGACATTTAGTTTCCATAGTAAAAATACTTTGCATTTTAAATATTTTTGATTTGTAGAATATAACAAAGAAATGAATTTCTGTAATTCTAAATAGTTAGAATTTGTCAGAGAATTTTAAAATAAATCTAACTTATATTAGACATTTTTTAAAGGAGTATGTTTTCAATTTATTTCTACGGATTTTTTAATTTATTATTTTTTCTCACTTTTTTTAAACACTTACTGAACACAAGGCAACAAAATACACATAACATATTTGTATGTAACACACATAAATAAAACAATTTTTGTCAAAAATAATTGAGTGGGAAATGAAAATAACTCTCATCAGGTTCCATTTTATAATAACGCCAAACTATTCATAAAATTGTTTTCAAAATAAGAAAGTAACAAACATTTTTAATTTTTACATTTCCATTGTCTACTTATTTTGTGAAAATGCTTGTATAAAAAAAGCAAGGTTTTACAGAGCTAAAAATAATCTTTATAAGTTGACTGATATTTCACAGAACGATAGCAAATAATTAAAAAAAATATATAAATCATTTCTAAACATTTTATTAATTGTTGTAGTTTTAATAAATGCTAAACTGCAAAAGAAATTTCAGATTTTTTTTTTTATTTCTTAATATAACATTTTAAAACATACAGCTCATTTTATTTTTTTTTTTTCTACTTTTATAGATATTTGTGTATTTTACTAAGTCTCCAAACCTTATGTGAAATATTGTTTCTTGTTAAATTGATGAAATATAATATGCTTAAATAGAAATTAATAAAAACCTGTTCCTTTACAATATATAAAAATGAATTTATAATTTTCCTATATTATTTACATAAATTCAAATATTTCATTTTCGTTTAATATTACATGTAAAATTAATCAAAACTAACAAACATTTAGCTATGAATTCAAGTTTGAATACCATATTGAATTAATTAAGCTAGATTATATAGATTAATCCTTTTCTATAAAGCAAGTTTGATGATTTACTAATAGATGAGTCATTGATGACCACTGATGGCTATATAACTGGTATTATAAAGTGTCATATATTTATATTGTAAAATAAAATTCTTTTATCAGTGATAAATGCTATGAAAAACATTATCCTCAATACTATAAACAAGGAATTATATTTCTTCATGTTCACTGACAAAAATCATATTAGATAACTATTAATATAACAAGATGAATAGAATTTAGACTCATATTTTTTGTTTCAAATAATCCAATAAGCATGTAAATATTTTGCTCTATACCATTAGGACAAATAAAAATAATTGCAGCAAAAACTCCACTGTTTTAATATAATTATTAAATAGTAGAGAATAACTTTAATAATGAGTGCATGCTAATTTGAATTAAAATTTTAAATTTAATAATAACAATATTAATATTAATTAAATTTAATAAAAGTTTTATACTTTTAAATAAGTTCATTTAAGCATAAATGCTAAAATAATTATTCATTTAGATAATAATTACTATTCATTATTCAAAAGACTTTTCAGGATTAATTTAAATAATGTATTTTAATAAAAATATTAAACAATATTTCATATACAAACATTCCATTGTTAATGTTGGAATGTAATATCAGTTTTTAATTCTAAGTAAAAAATGTAAAGTTTAATTAGCAATAATAATTATAAAAACATTGTTATAAAATTTGCTTACTAAAAACTAAGAAATACACAAAGAATGAACTACACCAAAGTTGCAACTTGAAATCGCGATATTTCAGCAAAGGGATATATTTCTATTAATACTATACAATCCAAAAAAATTAAGAATTTTACAGCAAATGGTTTTGATAAAAATTTTTAAATATGTATGTATATAAGACTAAAAATAAGCCAGAAAAAAAAGTTTTTTAAAAGGAACTCATCTAAAGCCAAAATTTTTACACAAAATGTATGAATTAACTAAGTTTCTGAAAAATAAAAAATGAATTTACACACCCATCACATATTTTCTTTACACGTCCTTTTAATTGTTCTCCTTGGAAGAATAAAATAAAGACAACTTTATTAAGCTTTTGTCCCTAAAATAAAAGTAAATAATCAAATGGCATGCCACAATTATGTCCACATATGTAAGAAAATAAAGTGACATTTAAATTACTTACAAGGCTATATTTTAGCAATTTATCAGTTTCCTTAGAAATTTCAAGTAATATTGAAAATTATAAAAGTTATCATTAAATATAATAAACAGAGAAGACACATATTCTAACTGATTGTTATGAATCCCCTTAAAAATTCCAGGAATAAAATATTGTGATGCATTTTACAAGTAGTTGTCAAAATCCAGAAGATAAAAAAGATATGCATTAGTTTTCATCCTCTATTTTCATTGAAATTCGTTTCTACTTGCAGAAGCATATAGCAATCCATTTATCACTGCTTGTCATAAAGAAGCAAGACAATATTTTTAATAACATACAAATTAAAAAAGAAAAAACTAGTAAAGAATTAATTCAACAATGGAAATAAAAATTTTAGAGTAATTACATCTTTAAAACAATTAGAGTGAAGAATGTCAACAAATCATAATAGTATAAGCTGATGATGAAATGCTCTATTTTATTCCTAAACAGAACATTTAAAAAATAATATAAACAAATTATTTAGACAAGCCATACTGTAATAGGATCCTCCAAAACTTGTGTAACATCAGCTTGCTTCAAGAAAACGTTTCCTCTACATACTCTCCACAACATCATTTCAAATCCTAATAGTCGTTCTCTAAGAATTGTGCCTGTAACAAAACTTTAAGAAGAAGAACATTTATTATGCCATTTTTAAGATGCAAATAATAATAATAGAAAATTATTTCCCAAAATAACATCAAAATGAACAGCACTTAAAAGGAAAACGCACAGCACTTTAGGAAGAAAATTAAGGAATTAAAAAAATATATTAGAAATTTTTAGGAACACTAAAGCAACCCAAATATTCAAATTTAAATAAAGAAAATTTTTATTTCTCATTAAATATTTTTGAAATATATTATTATTGGGCAGCAATAAAATAATTAAAATAAAAAATAAGAATTATTCCTTTTTGTAATATTTTTTGTTAAAAAATTCTAAACTTAGGAGAATTTAATGACAAGAATTTATATTTGTAACTCAATTAACTTAAGCATAAACTGTAATGAATATTTAATATCGTTTACTCCTCTGATCATCTATGAAGGCTAAATTAACAAAAAACTTCAATCTCTAATAAAGAGTGTAGTAATGCAAAAACAGTTCAATAGAACTAAAGACTGATTTACTGAAACATCAATTGTGAACAAATTTGTAAATGAATAATTTTATTATTCGTTAAGTAAAAAGTGTTCAAGTTAGTTACTGGAGGCCCGAGTTGATCAAACCACATAAATCAAATGTATATTAATGTTGATTTGTTCCATTTTCCATACATTTATTGATTATCCAAGAAATGGCTCAGCCATGATCTACTTTTGTGAAGAATTGGAAGTTTACTGTATTCATTTACTGTTAAGAAAATCTTTGTGACTGACTTTCCAAGAATCAAATTATATTTTTTTATAAGCACTACTTAAACTGTATGAACTGGTACGTAAATTAAACACTTAATTTTTAAATTAATGCTTTGTTGCTTCAGTAACAGGTTTGTAAATACTGTTACTGAAGAATTATCTAATTCCATAAAACACATAATGAATGGAATTTGATTAATCCTTCATGAATTTCTTTATAAGTTTCAAAATAGCTTAAACACAGCAGGTACAGTAACAGGTGCACCTTTTCACTAATTAAATTATTTTGAAATGTTTTAAATTCAACATTTTATACCACAACCAAAACTGTAAATAAGGAATTCTTCAAAACTTAGAAATTTTCCAAGCTCTAATTCTAATGCATAAAACACGCATTAACAGTAAAATTTTATTTAAGGATGAAATAACTCTGCCACTTTTCATTGATAATCGATGACATAATAAATACAAAACAAAAAAGCTTATACGAATACAAATCAGTTTTTCATGCCAAACATAGGACAAAGATAATCATTTCAGCCATAAATTATAGCATGAAACAAAAGCTGAACACATATTTAAGTAAATTATTTTAAATTAACCAAAGTACATCCTATAGAATTACAATTGAAAATAAGTGGATTTGCAGAATGATCTCTTTTATTTGCTTAAGGGGAACCCCCAAAAAATTTTTTTAAAAAGATAATTTTTTAACATCTTCAGATATGTAGAAAATTAATAAATATTTTTTCAATTTTTAAATAGCTACCAGTGGCTGATTTAATCTCTATATACACAATTTTCTTTTCTTTTAAGTAATTCTAATTTACATCAGTATCAACTTTCAGTGCTTTTAATTAAACAATATTTTTTCATATTTATGTCAGATATAGAAATGAAATTATGTTTTACATTCAAGCATAGAATATGTAATCACATTTTACAATTAATTTCTGATCCAAGTTTAAATATTCATACTATATCTGAATTAATCAATTGATTACCTGAGTAAAATTTGATAGATTGCTTAAAAATTATCAACATTATAATTAAAATCTATAAAAAAATTTCCTTAATATAAATTGCTTTTATTTGTCATATGATAATTCAAATTTATAATTAGCCAATTATCATAAAATCTATGGGAACTAATCTCACATGTGTAATTTACATTTAATTATTAAAAATCTTGTTAAACTATTATTAATAACTTACAAGATATATATATTAGCTATATATATTAAACATTAAAATATGTCCTTAATAAATATATCAACTTTTTATATAAGAATCAAATTTGAAATAATGCAGTTACCCATGCTGGCTGGTACCCGTTGTTTGTACTTCATTTGGAACTAAATTAGTATGGTCTAAAGTTTCAACCTGATGTTGAGTTTCTTGCTAAAAAGTAAAGAATATAATTACACTCCATATGTAAATTAAAACAGCAGATGATCAATTTCCTAAAATACAAATAAACATAGGAATGGCAAATGAAATTTATAATTCAATATTAAATAGAAGCAAATTATTAAAATAATGTAATTAAAATACAACCTAGCATTTTAATAGAAAATTAAAAATTATATAACATACAAGACATACAAACCTGAATTATTGACCTTTGATGAAAACATAAAATTAAGCAAATATAATAAAAAATGATTCAGTAATATAAAACCCATGCTTTATATTTTATATAACAGTAATATAAAACAGTATAGTTTATATAACAGTAATATAAAACAGTATAGTTTATATAGCAGTAATATAAAACAGTATAGTTTATATAACAGTAATATAAAACAGTATAGTTTATATAACAGTAATATAAAACCCATGTTTTATATTATACTTAATTTATGACGAACCAATGTTCATTTTGACATTTAATAAGATATACTTCTAAAATAATAGAAGATACATATATTGTAATTTTACTTAAATTGACACATGTATCTCAATATTTAAAATTTTTTGTCTCAGCATTATTTTTCAATTTAACAGCTTATAATCACTTATAAAACAATTTAAAAATACATTTTCCCTTAACTTAATATTTTCTATGCATATGGCTGTGCAAGAAAAATACATATTTCCCAAATCATAAGCATGTTCCTTTTGATAAGCAGAATTTTATATAAATACCAAGGATATAGTTTTGCTCAAAGCAAATATCATAAAAAATTTATTTGCAAGTAAGACAGTTATAAATCCTTATTATTTTCAAGAAATATTTTAATTATAATTCCCATGTGATAATCATAATGTATACTATTCGACAATGTCAGATTTTTGAAATATTATTAATGGAAGGAATTAATGTAGAATCAAATGAAAAAGTTGAAGAAACTTTTGCTTGCTTCTTATATATAAGTTATAAGATGTACATAAGTCAATAACAATTAACATGCTAAATTAAAACTCCATTGAAATTCATAAACTTTCAATCAAATATAAAATAATGAGCAAATATACAGTAAAATAAATTATGAATGAGAAATACGAGCATTCCAGATTTGAGAGCCAATTTAAAATGAAAACTACTATATCTTTTACTATATATTTCTAGAAATAATGCAGTAAAAAGTTCACAAAAATACAAATATTTAAATCAAAAAGCATGTCCTAAATATTACTTAAATAATATCAATGGTTGTAAATTTTAGAGGAAGGAATTAAATTAGTTTTTTTCCCTCCATCAAATTGATGTAAAAGCTAAAAAACAATTTAACATATTTTTAAACAGTACATTGCCATATAGTAAAATTAAAAATTCTTTCTCACTGTTTTAAATTTTAAAGATACATAAAAATGACCAAGAAATAAATTACATTTTAGTATTTAAGAAAAACTGTAATTAATATATAAATTTTGTCGAAGATTAGAAAACAGACCTTGAAATAATTAAGTTCTATATTAAAAGACATTATGTTGAGAAATGTGTTTCTAATTTTTTTTAAAGCATAGTTATAGAAAACTAAATGAAATAATTACAATGTGCAAATAATTAATGATTATAATGGTACCCTAAACACAATTATGTGCTTAACAAGTCCTACTAACATTAAATCTCATAATTTTGAATGAAGCCCACATTATAAGATTGCAATTGAGTAAGCACGCCTCTTCTACATAAGGAAAAATGAAATTTTATGTGTGCAGACTTTCTTAATACATTTTTAGGAAACACCACATTAATTCCAGAGAAGTTATAAAAACTTTTAGGATTTTTATAAAATTTTGTTCAAGATAAGTAGATTTATAATTTGAATTAATGAAATAATTAGTTTATGATTGATCAATCGATGAAATAATTAGTTTATGATCTACAATGAAATTACATTAAGAAACTAAACGGGCTTTACAAACTGAAAAGTACCTAAAATAAACTAATATAAATTCTTAAAACAAATCATTATAGATAACAATTTTAAATAGCTCAATGTTCAAAAGATGCAAAAGAAAGGATTTCCTCAGTTCAATCTTTAAAAACGACATTGTAATAGAATAGAAAGAAAGAAAAGTATTCAGTTTTAGTATAAATACAGCATGTATCCCTTCAGAAATCAATAATATATTTCTACTATTTATTCCAAAAAATATATATTTATTACAGCCTTAATTAAGCATAATAAAATATTTAATTTTTTGTACTTCATTTAACACTAATCTGTTAAATTATAATTTAACAGATTAGTGTTAAATGAAGTACATTTACTTTTTGAATATTAACACAAATAATTTAAACAATACTAATGTTCCTTTTAAATAGAGGCAACAAAATGATAACTTCAGAAGTAAATTAATAATTACATTTGTGAAAAATTTAAAAACTTTTGAAATTATATGTAGAAGCTTAAACAATTTTGTAAGGACTTAACAAATAAGTTAAAAACCTTTTAAATTAAAATATGCATATTCATTGTATTTATGTAAAATAATGGTAAAAAATTATAATAAATGAGAATTATAAGCAAACTTTTATTTTCTATAAATTTTTATATTATTAGTATTACCCATATTTTATCAACAAATACACAATTATAAACAGCAAAAGCCATGTCTGGCCAGCTGTTGCATACAATTTAGTTCTATTAATAGTAAATTCAGATTATTTTTAGTCTTTCAAAAGCATTTTTATTTCTGAATTTAACTGGAAAAAAATTAAATAAATTAAAATGCTTATATAAAAAATAATGAAACTAAAAAAGATTAAAACCAACTGCTTCCTGTGAAATTATAAGTGAAAATAATTTTGTATTGCTATTTACTGTCAGAATAAAAAGTTATTCGAATAAAAATGGAATTTAAGTAGCCTATAGTTTTCATTATGAGACATTAATAATTTATCTTCATGAATCCCATCTCTGGTCATAAGAAATCATACCTGATTTATATGTACTACAAATAATGTAATGATACATACATTGCATTAGAGCTACATACAATTCAAATATCAATTACAAATATTTCACAAACCTAAAACATTAATATAAAACCAATAACATAAATATGCAAAGATTAAAACAAATTCATAAAATTATATATCTTTGATTAATTATAGAACTAAGCTTAAAAGAATCCATATTAAGTTCTATATTAAAAGATATTATGTTGAGAAATGTGTTTCTAATTTTTTTTAAAGCATAGTTATAGAAAACTAAATTTTCAAATATTGCTTACATACCTTTAATAGAGGAACCTAATAATAAATATAAAATCAAATAAATAAAAAGTTAATAATTATTTTTTACTAATTTTTAAGAAAGAAAGTAATATGTAACATCCACAAAAAATGGATCTATACAAAATAATACCTACATCAGCAAAAAATGAATGGGCTTGCAGCAAAACATTTTTCAATTCAGTCAATTCAAATAAGGTCTTTTTTAAGGCATCAGTGTTTGAATTAACTTCTTTTAACTCAGTTTCAATTTTATCAAATGTTGCCTGAAATAATAAATATAAACAATGCAATAAATATCAAGTTTCTTTACATCTTTTAATGTATATTTTTCATATATTACTGTATTTAAGAATTAATAACAAAGATGACACTTTATGAAGATATAATAATTATTTTTTAAGTGAATTGTTTTTACTTAAGAATTATTATAATACTAGTTTTTGTTAAGTCATATTAAATATATATAAGGCTATACTTTATTATTAGTTCTTTTAGGTAAATGTTTAATTGTTGAAATTCAAACTATGAGACCTTACTATGTTCAGTTAAAATTTAGCCATTTACTATAAACTCTTCAATGCCTTTAATAATGGGAGCTTCTCTAAAAAGACTAAAAAAATAAGTTTATCTATGTAATAATTTTCTAATAAACTAATTTTTAACTAACCTTTTCCTTTTTTAAAAAGCATTTAAATATTTTTATAAACAAATGCATAGCTAATAAATTAAAGTTATTAAATCATAAATTTTGGAATTAAGTTTTTTTTCCAAATTTTAAAAAGAAATAAATAACAATTATCAAATAAGAAAATTGTTCGTACATAAAAAGTCTAGAATGAGCTAAATGAAATGCATCTACAAAAGATAACACTAACAAAATCAAGTTTCTAATAAAGAGTAAAAAAATTTTCAATTAAAAAAGTTGTTAAAATCTATGATTACTGTATTAAATTTGAAACATCAATGAAATAAGTTTCACAGCAAATTTGCATTTATTTTTTTAAAAATTTGACTTTTGGTCTGCCAAAGTATTTACAATTGAATGACCTAAGTATTTTTCTGGAATTTTTTTACTATGAATGAAGTTCAAAATTCTTATTTCATTTTAGAACATACACAAAATTTAATCATATAAATAAAATATAGCTCTAATTAAAAGTTATTTACGTGATAAATAAAATATGGATAGTGATAGGTTGAATGCGTTTTTTTTTAATTCTCCTAGTGATCATAATGAGTATTTTTACTTTATGAGTTATTCAATTTAAATTGCTGTTGTAAATAATTATTTCTGGAATTTAATGAGTAGTGTGTAAAAATATGTGACCATGTATTAGGGTTTACCATGAATTCTAAGACAAAGTACAGTTTAATATGTATGTTTGATAATATAATTAAAAATTAGAGTTTTTTCATTAAAATAAATTTTACTTGATACTGATTTAGTTTTATTGCTCAGTTTTCTTGGGTAGATAGAATTACATTGATATTTTTTAAGGTGGGTATCATTGTTAGGTAAATTTTCATTAAAATGTGTTCTTTACATTACAGATTTAGCTTTATCGCCTAGTTTACTCTGTGGCTAAATTGTGCCACAAACTGAAGTTTTTTTTAAGAGGGGTGGCACTACACAGTTAACTAAAATCAGAGTTTTTACAAAAATGCATTTTAATTATGTCATAGATTAACTTTATTAACTGGTTCATTCAGAAGCAAGATTGTGCCACTGCCTAATTGAATAAAATCTTATTATTTACATTACTGATTCCATTTCATTGCCAAGTTGACACCCATTATGGACTGAATGATTATGCAATAAACAGATTATATCTGTTTATTATGTAATCTTCATAAAATTAATTTCTAATTATTCGTATTTTACTTTAACTGGAAATTATAATGAAATATTCAAAATTTTGATGTTTGAAATATAAAATAGTGCAAGATTGCAAACTGCAAGTTAGAGCATAGTGACGTAATTTTGGTTAACAAGACAACAATGCAACACTTTTTGTAAAAATTTGGAAATTGTGCCACACCAGATCAAGCTTGAATGATTTTACCATTAAAAATAGATGTTTATTTATAGCACATAAACTCACTAAAAAATTATTCTGAACAAATAAGCTGCAAACTAATCATAGCATTTTGTTTCACTATGATACTTTTGATTTGAAACTTTCAGTAATATATAAAATAAGCTGCCATTTATAATAAATTAAAAAAAATATTAACTTAAAATAATTTACCATATTAAAAATAATAAATATGATTATTTAAGGTACATATAAAGTAGAAATATTAACCTGCATGTCAAGCATTTCTCTATTCTGAGGTGCAATTGGATTATCAACAACATCATCCATAGGAATTTCATCTTTTATAATTTCTTTTTCAACATATGCTGCAAATAATATTAATAATCAACTATATAAAAAATATTCATAACTTAAGGAAATTAAAATTACTCAAAATAAATTCCAGACATATCCTTACTCACTTTCACATTATAAATTCAGAAATCTTAGATTTTACCTTTTAGTTGGAAATAAATAGGACTAGTCTGATGTGTGACTATAATTAGACCCCATTAAAATAAAAAGAAAATTTTTTTAAGATTAATAATTTTAAAATATTCCTTGTAAATAAATGGAAGGAACAAGAATTATGCTACTCAATAACTAATAAGTATGCTTAGAATTTATTCTTAAACATTTCGAAACTAGGAAAGGAAACAAACTTAATGTTATAAATGTCAAACAACCCAAATATATTGCCAGTGATCTCAAACATGTTTTTTTTATCTCAATTGAATTATTCTTCTACTTTGTATGTATTGTATGGCAACAACAGTTTTCCATAATTTTGTTTTGAAACATAACTGAGGAAGTGTTAAGACTTCAACAATATTGGCTAAAAAGAACTTAAAATAAATTGTAATACATGGAAAAATCCATCTCTGAAATAAAACAGTATTTATGAAAGATGTTATATAAAGGAAAGATGTTAAAAGATGTTATATAAAAGAAAACTTTATATAACATTTTTTAAATGTATTTAGGTAGGTCATCCGAAAATATTTTTTTAAATTTATACATCAATATATGTATACATACATACACTTGCCAGAAAAAGGCTGCATACAAAAGCAGAGTAAACAATCTACAGAGAATTAATGCACATTATAGTGTCAATATTAATTCTATTTTTATATAAATCTTTTCTTTAAAAATTCCTTATATCAGTAACAATTTCAGAAAGATTATATACATTGTTTAAAAGTAATAATAAAATAATTAAATAAAAATAGAAAAAATTTTGTGCAAAGGTACAAATTACAAAGATATTTGCAAATTAATCTTAATTTCTTTTAACCTCACTCAGCTGGTATGAAATGAAATATTGTCTGCATTTATTTTTTACTACTTATTCATTTTAATCAGGTGACAATAAAACTAATAGAATAAAAAAAAGAATTTCCTATTCATATGACACACGAGTACTTGCAAAAAAATTAATTTAAAATGGATTTTAAATGAAAAGAGATTGTTCCCAATGAAAAGAAAATCGTATGAAGACAAAGGTATGAAGGTAAAACTCTTCAAGCAATTGGAAAGACAGTTAGAACAACTTCTTCTTCAATCCAAAGAGTAATCAATAATTACAAATCATCGAAATCTGTTATTTTAAAGCCCCAGAGTAACTGGCTGTCTAAACTGACTTTACAAGAGAAGATATGCATCCTGAAATGTGTATGTTAAAATCCAAAGATTACTGCATCTCAGATAGCATTTGATATTATAGAAAATCTCTTCATGAAGAACACTATTTGAAATATTCTTATAAAATCTGGCTATCTTGGCGGTATAGCTTGTAGAAAGCTATGTATTTAAACTGCCAATAAGGAAAAACAATTAAATTTTGCCAGTAAGTTAATAAACCTTCTGAATTTTTTTTAAAAAGTAATATTCTCTGATGAAAGCAAGTTTTCTATCTTTGGCATCAAAGGGTCTAAACTGGTGTGAAGAAAACAAGGTATGGCTTTTAAAGTAAAATTTTGTGTCTACAGTTAAACTAGGGGGAGCGTAATGATTTAGGGTTGCGTGGCAGCATAAGTGGAGTTGATCAATTAACTTTTATAGACTCCACATTAGATTATATGGGATACATCTATATATAAATATATTAAAAGAAAATTTCAAGCAGAGTGCATAAGATTTGAACCTTTGCGTTGACTTTTGGTTTCAACAAGACAAGGATCCAAAACACACTGCTGCCCAAAAAGCAAAGCTCTGTCTGTTGTACAATATCAAATATCAGCTACATACTCCTCCACAATTGCCAGACTTAAACTGCAGTGAGTGTTTATGGGACTTATTAGATGCAACATAACATAATATCGAACGATATGCTAAAAAGTGTAATTATGATGGAATGGAGTAATATTTCATCAACAGAAACCACCAAGCTAATTCACTCTATGCAGGAAGAATTGGAAGAACGCACAATTGGATCTTATGCATAAAAGTTTTCCAACAGACATTAAAGTTTAATTGACAGTCCATGGAAGCTATTTTTAAAAGACTTTTCTCATGTGTACGTCAAATTTTTCTGACTGCTTTTTCCTGTAATTTTTAATTATTATTATAATTACTTTAATATAATGTGTGATATCTCATTGAAATTGTAACTAATATTTAAGAAATAGGTAAAGAAAAGCATTATATAAAAAACTGAATTCATGTTGACATTATAACTTACTTTTATTCTCTGTATATATATTCCAATGCTATATATATGTGTATATAGCATTGGAAATAAAAGCCAAGAAAGATGCAAGGACATGAAAATTAATTAAATAAGATTTACGAAAAACTAAACAAATTTAATAAATTAAAATTTGAAAACTTTTACCAGTTAAATATTTTTTACAATTTTTAAGGTTTACTTTTATTTAAAAAGTTATCTGCAATTTTTAGTAGATATGAAATGCTTTTAAAATACAACAGGATTATTAGCATCATTTAGTAAATATTTAACTAGTTTTCCATTTTTATTCAAAAATTTTATTTGTTTTTAGTGCAGAGCTATTCACATCTAAAAAATAGTTTTCATTTAATCATAAGTAATAAAAAATTAGTATTCAATCAAGTATATTAATGAATACACAATATAAAATTTATATTGTATATTCATTATATACATCATAATAAATGTTATATTTTATTCCTTTAAAATATTCAAATATAAAAATTCTTACAATAGGTGCATCTTTACAAAATTTTGAACACCTATGTTGGATTTAAAATTTGTTTTAATCTTCAATTAAAAAAATATTATATCTATGATAGAGAAATTGCTGAATTTTACTTCTTATCATAATATTAAATAGTTTCTTTAAACATACAAACTTGATTGTGTATTTAAACTTTGCTTTTGATGGTAGAATGAGAACAAAGTTTTTTAAAACTAAAATAAAAATTTCGGTATAGGTTCAGTATCCCCATATATGATTTCTCGCCAAATAAGGCGCCCTTTGTTTACATCGTAATGTTGCCGATTTCAGTTTTAGTTACTGTTCTTTTTTTTGTTGCCACAATTAGTTTTTACATAAATTTTACAGCTATTTAAATTTTACTTCGACTTTCATTGTTCTAGTACGTTCTTTGTTCCACGTTTCTATTGGAATTGGAAGCCATTTGTCTATCATCGTAAATTTTTCTTTCTTACAATTTCTTTTACATTTTTTCTTTTTATTTGGTTTATTTATTATATATATTTATTATTATCTTATTAACTTAATTTATTTTTATCTTATACATTTTTGTTAATTTATTGTTATATTTCCATTATGTCTCATGCTCATAGTGTTGAGAAATTTCAAGAGATTATTTTAGCTAAAATTAAAGAAAGCAATGATGGGTATTTGGAATCGTTAATAGAATTTTTTTAGTATTTTTTGCATGCTTATTTTAAATTTTATAAAGTGTATATATTTAGAAAAATATTTTTTGCATTTTTTTTTTAAATTTTATACAGTAATTGATATTTAAAATAATATTTTTTGCATGCTTTTTTTTTTAACTGAAATGTGACACTGGTGACAACGAACAAACTGTCGAAATAAACATACCAATCGGCATATCAGCTGAACTTCATTTCATGTAAGTCCATCATTTACATTTATTTCCCTTTTTAAATTTTCTAAAATGCTTATTTTTCGATCGAACTTCGAGAAATTTCCCGTGTTAGCTTGGGGATGAAAAAAATTTGATGCGTTCGCCAATGTATGGGGATACTGAACTAGTTCCAAAACTTCATAAGAAGCAATATATCAAGGCAATTTTTTTGACATTATCAACCAATTAAAACAAGCTTCTTCACTTAAACTGATAATTTTGTAATAAAAATAATTTTTTTTATTAATTTATTATATAATTAAAACAGAAAAGCTTTCACTATATATTGGACGAAATACGCATTAAACAAAGCATTCTATCAATACATTTATACATAGTTAATGTTTCTTTAGTAATTTATAGTTTAATGCAATTAATATTTAAATGGCTGAAGAAATATACATGTAGGCAAGCAATACATTTTACTAACTTTTTATAAATGAAAAAATAAGATTTGAAATGTACACACAAATATCAGACATACTACTATTTTAACTATGAAAATGAAATTTAACATCAAAATTTAACATGTGAAAGTGGGACTTTCAACTACCACTTTCACATGTAAAATTGGCATATTGAAAGTCCAATGAAGACTAGTGATATAATTAGCAAATGATTATAGAGCAGATATACAATGCATTTTAAAATTAAAATAACCATAAGACATATTTCAAAATGGCACATGTATTTCTTATGCATGATACATCATATCATTATATAAACATTTACATCATATATTAACAACTTACTTAATTTCCTTTCCATTTCATCACATCTTCTAACTTCACCAATAAATTTTCTTTGAAAGGCACTAACAGATGAATTAGTCTGCAAATACAATGTGATCAATTACTAAGAGAAAATAGTTTTACAGGTTAATGTTTTCGCATTTGAATATTACTTTTGAAGATAAATGGAATCCAAAGTGAAAATACAAGACAATAAGATGTAATTTTTTAACAAATAATAAATAAAAGCACATAAATATTTAAAATAGCTTAAGTATGATTTTATTATTTAACAACTATTTCACTGTTAAAAGAAAATTATTATATATTTGCAGAGATTTAATAATCATAAAGAGTTTAAAGTGTTGTTTACACTATGATAGGAATAAAATTTTAAAAAATACGAAATTAAGCACTTTTATATACAGTATTTCATCATCAATAAAACAGAAAACAACTGCTTCCGAATATTAACGAATATTACTAGAGTATAAAAGAATATCCCCAAGAATATTTTTAAAAAATCTTACTTACATCTCTAAATTGAACAAGACCTAATTCTCCTAAATTTGAAACACTTGTGAAAGCAGATTCATTTTGTAAAAAAAGTTGGCATAGCACCATTTCTTGGCTACGAAACAGTGCCCCCATTTTGATTAGTATTAAGAACAAAATCAAAAATATTTAATTAATTTCAGGAATACAAATGAAGCATCCACCCAAGCTCGCCCTCTAGTCCGAATCATATGATAAACAATGATTTATTGCCAGATGCTTTATCAAACCTCTACTGTAAAAAAAAAAAAAAAAAAAAAAAAAAAAAAAAAAATGTTTTCAATAGTTAAATATTTTACAAATAAATACTATTAGTATTTTCATTATTTATTCTTAAATATATCATACACATGATGCGCTGAAATACTTTTATATGAATATTTATAATAATGAAGGAAAGGTGTGATAGGGAAGTTTGGAAAACTGTATGCTAATTAGCGAGTGAATACATCATTTGAGCATGATTCAAATTTAATAATTAGTCACTGGTTGTTGACTACTACTACTCTTTAATTCTGTTATTTTAATTGAAGTATTGGCCTTTGACTACATATTAGTTGAACGTAGAAAAGTTGGCTTGGCAACCTATGTTTAATTCAAAGCAGTTCAGGTGTTGACTGCATACTGTAGTTTAAAATTGTATAACGGTTCGCTCCATCCCCAAAAACAATAATTTAAGATGTTAACTGTACAGTATAGCACCACAATGATGTTCTAAATTTTTGACGAGTTTTGTGAAAAACTCAATCTTACTCAATGCGAGCTATAAGCATACAAGCATAAAGCTCCAAAATTGTTTCTGTCATATTACTACTACTACTACTGTGTAGCAAGTTGGCTATTCAATTTGTCTTGACTAAGTAGTATTAAATCATTTATAAAAATCATCACAGACGAAATTCTTAGAAATATATTATATTTAGAAAATCATCTGTTATTTGTTTTATTAGTCTACTATCCAAATTATTATATTCTTAAGTTCTTCAACGCTGCATTCACCCTTTGTGATTTATTTATTTAATCATTTTGTATTAAATTAATTATTTAGCTTATATCTTCGTTGAAAAAGTGTCTACGAATATCAGTATTATTAATATGAATGCTATAAAAGTTAAGTTATCTGGAAGTAATATAACAGAAACCATACTACAAGAAGCAGTCAATGCAAGCGAAAGTGAAAATTATTATGCATCGCTCAATCAGTCTCTTATGAAAGTAAAGTATGAATTAAATAGAGCTCTAACTGCTCTTGTAGATGATGATCAAGCAGGGGAACAAGAATTAGAAGATATTTAAATATGTTCTGGATTCTAATTTTAATATATTCATTGTGTGTAACTTGGTATGCAAAACAAGTTAATTGAAAAATAAATATATTTTTTGCGTTAAAAGTCTGCTGTATTTTTTTATTTTAAACTTATTTTGATTGCATTCTAAAAAAGAGTTTATGTATATTCATTATAATCATAGAATTATGAAATAACATTTAAATTTAAGCGATAGAATTTTAAAAAATATTTGTAAGAGTGTCAAATGTGTCCATTAGAGAGGAAACTAAGAACTTTTGAGATTTTCACCTCATAAAAATTAATTACGAAAAAAGATATTGAAACCTAGTCTAAGACATATTTAGAACTAACACAATCAGTTTTATTTAATGAATATTCAGTTTAACTAAAGTTAGATTAAATCAGGATTCTTTGGAGGTTTGGCATTTTTTAGATACTTATTTATTGCTTTAAAAATTAGAAATGTTTCATTTATTTATCTATTCATTTTATTATCAGAAAACTAGAATAGTGATATATGCTTGATAATTCTCTGCTGTTTTTCTTCAAGTATCCTGCCTTAATGGAAAATTCTCTCTACTAAAGCCTCCTTATAATTCAAACATATAGGGCTTAAAATTTATAGACTTTATTTAAAATTTGATTTTAATGACACTGAACTTTTGACTTTAATTTGAAAATGCTAAAAATTAGAATAGAAAGAAAATATGTTCTTGTAGAAAAAAGTATTCCAGGCATCAATAATATTGCAGAATGATTACAACTATAATTTTATTTGATTCAAGTCATATAGTAGTAAATTGTTTTTCTGGGTATGTTATGCCAGAAATGATTTACAAGTTGTCAATGTTGTAAAAATGTTTTATTTGAATTAGTAAATATTTTTACAAATAAAAAATGGTTTAACACCATCTACAAACATTACTGAATTAAGAAATATTTTAGAAAGTCCTACAATGGTAAGTTAGTTGCTCTCCAAATTTAGAAAATAAGATAAAATTTTTAATAAAAAATATTTTGGTTATTTTTTTATATATTTAATTTATGATTGCCAATGATATATTCAGATTAATATGAAATAAAGAGATACTGCTCATTTCATATTTTAATTACTTACTTTTTTAAATTGTATATTTTTAGGTTTTTACTAAAGGGAAAATTCTACACAATCAATCAATACAAGTTTGCTCATTTGTGATTTTTTTTTTTCTATTTAAAATAATCATAATATTTCTTTATTACAACTGAATTGCGTTACAATTTAAATTTTGAATGTTAGCTGTAGATGTTAGATTATAATACTTATTAAGTTAAATGTTATATTTGATTGTAATGTATTTAATTTTTATTCATTCTCAACATGATTGTGATAGCTGTTTTTTAAAATTAAAATTTGAAACCAAATTTTCTCTGTAATGATATCTATTAATTTGCATTTATATTAGATTAGTTTGAGAAAAAAAGAGCTAAAGTATAAATAGATGTGGTAAATTTCATTTTTATTTATTTTTTGTGCAAAAATAGTCAATGATGGTAAAAAAATATACAAATTTTTTTAGTGTATGATAAATATTTATTTATATTATAAAATTATATTAATTTTCATTTGGTTTTCTGAGAATATATTATTCAGTTTGTTTGCAATATAACAAACATAAAATGTTGCTTTTATACTTGAAAATGCATCTCATTAAATGATAATGCAGATGCATATATACGCAGGGTTCTCACAGATTTCCAAGAATTAAATTCCAGGAGACAAATCAAAAATTTCCCAGAAGTATCAACATTTATGGTGTTGTATTTAAATGCCTCAGCATCTCAGAATATTTTATAAATCTGTGAAAAGTGTTCCTTCATTAAAACCAGGTGTTTTACTTTTTCGTTCTTTACTTACTTCCCTTGAACTGGTCAAAAATCGTTGGTTATTCCTTCACTCTCTAGGGGAAAATTTCTCTCCCCCTTCCACCGAAAACTGTCACAGCGGAGAATTTGGTAGGGGGATGTCACTTTCCACTTTACTACCCTATGTAGGGTTGCATATATTTAGCAGTTTACTAGATTGAATTGTACATCCAAATAAAAGTGGATAAGAATAAAAAACATATCTCACATTTTTTGTACTGTTTTTAGAAAGTAAAAATAATAAATAACTATTTATAGTGTAATTTAAAGTAAAAAATTTTTTCAGTGTTTACCTGTTAACTTAGTGAATAATATGAAGTAAAAAGGATAACAATTACCCTTAAATCAGTGTTATGGACTTTTTATGCTCTGTTTGATTACTAAACGTAATTTTTTGCTTATTTAAATTTGTTAAGGCAGAAATTTATTAGCTAAATTATTTTTTCTCAACTTGAAACTTCTCAATCTTAGATAAAATATCGCTTGTCATATATTTTAAGAAAAAAGTTCAAGAAAATTGATTTTATTAGTTAATCTGTTTTATCTAATTTCAGTGCATTTACTAAGTAGTTTAAACTTATGGACAATGTGTTCCAACTTAAATAGAAGATTTATTTATACAAGTTTATTACTTGAATTACTTTTCTATATGTTAACTGATATTTAGATATAGTTAAAAATAAAAAGTGAATTAATCTTTATTACTTAATTTCACAAAAGTGAAAAGGAGAAATGATAAAATTATAATGAGTTATTTTCTTTGTGTGTGTGTGGACTTGTGTTTCAATTCCCTTAAAATAATATCTAACAACATACTAAGACTTCCATTTTTTAATTTTAAAAAAGTAATTTTATAGAAATGTTTTCATTCGTAACATAATAATAGTACGAATATAAAACGTTTATATAGTCTCATATTCAAAGGAACTTTGTATAGGAGAATATGGCCTCTTAATTAAAAATTTTAATCGTAATAGAGAATTTTAAATTTTTTTTGCATATTTATTCTTTTAATTGATAAGATACTTATTTTATGATTGTTCATAAAAATATAATTAAAATATTTTTATGAAAAATTTTCTTTCCTTTAAATAAGAAATTATTTACGGTTTCAATTTGAAATCCTTTTTTATGCTTATTTTCTTTTTAGAATTTCATTTATTAGATTTTAAATTTGCATTTTAGAAATTTTAAACATCAAAAATTGATTGGAAAGTGTTTACTTATAGATTTACTTAGTATTTTTCTTATTTAAACTTCCACATTGTTCTCAACAAAATAAAATGTGTTTGTTTGTGAAAGTTTTTTTTATTGAAAATAAAAAATTAGCAGTTTTGTACCGTACAATTGAAGCAGTGAAAATTATATATAATTTTTTGAACGTATTTATTTTTAGTAATAATTCCCTATAACATCAAAAGACCGAGAAAAATTTTCATTTCTTGAATGCCCAGTGGGGTACTACTGATGTGATCTTGAATTTGGAGTAAGAGTATTCCCTTGTAAATAATTTGCAGCATAAATATTTGTTTCCTCCCCAATCATTTTAATTAGAGTATTGTTCATAAATAATTAAAAATTTCAACAAATCCTCCGGATTGGGAGTTTGTACTTTCATTCTAGGAGAAACCGTAAAAAAAAACATTGTAGGACTGGAGTTTCGTTATTCACAAGGTACTATTGTTTGACATAATTATCATCATTGTCACTAGCCATTTTTTTAAATGTTTCTTAAAATATAAATTTCATAAAAAAAGAACGGTTTTAAATATTTCACTTTATCAATATCAAAATTTACTCTCTTTGAGACTTAAAAATCATTCAAGAGAAGAAAACACACTTCTAAATTAGAGTATAGTAATGAATCAGGGTAAGAAACCAGTTTCTTGTTCAACTTGAACAATCAAACACCCCCTTTCATTCCTTCTGTAACTGGAAACATCCCTACCCATATAGGAAGTCACACATGTGATGAGATATCTTCCTTGAAACGGATTCCTGATGTATATTTGAAACTGCTTGAAATAGTAACATTGAAAATTTATAAAAATTGTAGCGAAAATAAATTTAATACCTCATTCTTTAATATATTCAACTTTATATGATCATTAATTTCTCAATATTTTCAAGAGATCCAATGGGTAGTGAATTACTGAAAAATATTTGAATATTTTAGGAGCTATCCATAACTTCTGTTGCACAATAAAACAATATAATATTGTTAATATGATAGAAACAAATCAATGCAAAACAAGTTTTGCTTATCAAATCATGTAAGATTGTAGAAATCTTAATTGTATAAAAATTATAAACTAGATAAACATTTTACTTTTACATTAGTAAAGTAGAATTTTAAAAAGAAAATTTCATAAGAACAATTTATTTTAAATATTCAAAAATTGTGAACACTGGAAAACTACAAAAATTAAATAAATCAATCAAATTTAATTTCCTTAACTATATGTTATCTACATTTTGTTTTATTTTTTAAAATAAAATCATAAAGATAAATTTTATTTTAATTTTTCTTATTTTGTACGATATTTTTGTTAATACTAATAAAGTACTTAATGACTTTGCACATAATTATAAAGCAGATGATGGGCATGCGTTCTTTCTGAGCCACATAAAAGCTTATCTTGAATGGCTTTTCCAAATTGTACATTGGTCAGTGAAAGACACTTCCTAACAGGCATATTAAATAATTTATCAGCCTTTATTTTATTGGTAAACAAATTCATCCCAATTCACAGAAATTATATGCAATTATCACCAAGAGAAATATGGAAAGTATATTTAAATATTAATATTCAGTGAATTTTATACAATATAAAGAAAATAAGAATTAATTTAAATCACCCATCCGATTGCACATGATTTTGTTTAGTCATTAATTCACTTCATACACATAAATCTATATTGGATTGTAATGAAATTATTTGGCCTGAGCTAGATTTCTACACTGTTAAGAATAGATCACATTGCCATCAAGTGATAACATTAAAAGTTAATACTCAATCAGGTTTTTGGATTATTTCAATCAAATTTTTAAAATATTAAAAGAAACTAAAAAAAAAAGTTTTTTTCTAAAAAAATAAATGCATCAAGGTAATCTAAAGTTGCAAGAGTAATTCACGATTTTGAAGAGTCGAGACAAAATTCCAGGAGCTGTGCAAACCTTATATATGGAAAACCTCATAACTTTTCAAAAATTGATACTTAAACAAATATTTATATATAACTAAGAGGATTATTATTATTAGGACAATAGCAAAATCAGACAAGATTTCAGTAAGTAAAACAGATTTACTCAAATACATTTAAGAATGTAACTTAAAATATAATTGCATTAAAATTTGTGATGTTTAACTTATTTAATGTTAATATTGTCAAAAAAAAAAAAAACCCACAGTAATTTGTTGGTAACAAATTTCAGATTTTGCTATCTCTATTATTTTTTATTTTTATATGACCTGACATTAAAAATAACCTTCAAATTATTTACTGTGCCTTATATATGCATCATTTTTTAGGGTAAATATTTAAAAGCTCTTTGCTTAGATACTTCATATTATGATTTACTAATGAAATTAACTGTCAATGGTGTTCTTACTATTCATAGATATATTTTAGATTTGTTTCTTTATATTATTAAAATAATTTCTCTTTTCATTTCTACGTCTTTAAAGATCCACAATATTTCTTTGTAACTTAATGAACTATTAAACTCGATCCAATTATGCAAGTCAGCCGTATTTCTCATATTTCTTGGTTTCATAAAATTCATTTGAATTTATAGTTTTAAATTTTATATTCATTTTAAGTTGAGAAATTTTCATTTGAATTTATAGTTTTAAATTTTATATTCATTTTAAGTTGAGAAACTGACACTCACTGCTAAATGCTTTAATTTATTTATGCTATGTTACCCTGTGATAATCAATGTGAACATATTAAAGACTAGTTTAAATCTAATAATTATCCAAAAATAGTCTTCAGATCTTTAATAAAATGTATGAAGATTAAACTTATTTTACAGATTATTTAAGTAAAGTTAATGTTGCAGTAGGTGAGTGATATATATTATTTACTATAGATCAAAATTTTTCATTTAATAAAAATGGAAGAATTAATAATTCTTGAATAAAATTAATTTTTAAATAACCAATAAAAAGCTTTATGATAAATGTATAATCTCAGCTAATAAAAATCTGATGAAATTTAGTGTTAAAAATTTTTTATAAATTAAAATTACTAAAAATAAGATGTTGATTGCATGGTGCAATTTTTTGCGGTTTAGTGTTCGTAATGTCCCCTTTTTGTGGAAATGTATCTCATTTGGTTATTCTTATAAATAATCGACTTTTATGAAGGACAATTCATTGTGCATAAATATAAAAAATTAATACATTAACTTACAATCGACCTTACTCATCAGTTGGAAAAATGTTTCTCTCCGCTTATTTTTAATTTTACTTCCGAAATGAGTTAGCGACATACCCTCTTGTGAAGATTTCTGAATGCTACATTCCCCATGAAAGATTGAAGTATCCCTAAGACAGTTAATATGACAATAAAAGTACCTTGACATACAGGTACATAAACTACTAATACAGAATACAAATAACTAAGAAATCACAAATACATAATACAATAAAGATATTTAAATGTAAATTATTTCCAAAAATTCTTGATAATACTGATTAGTTACAAACAGCAAATTAAACAAAGTTCCATAAGTGAAGTAATTGAGATTATTTCCTGTAACAGTTGCAAAGTCCTATCATCCTGCAGAGATTTTCTTTTTGTTAGTCAAGGTAACTTTTCAATTACTCCGGATCTGGTTAGCGAATATCAGAACAAATATGACGTCTCGAATATTTTATTTTGAACTTTGCAAAAGAACATTTTTAAAGTTGATTATGGAGATTAAATCTGCAATTGACTTATCAAAATGGTTTTAAATTAACTAAATGTTCTTTCCAATCACTGAAAATATTGCATCATCAGTATATGCTCTTTCAATATGTCTATATTAAGACAAAACCTAGTTCATTACATGGTTGAAATGTGAATAACACAATTTTTAAATTGAAACACAGGAATTTCTTAATCAATATTTCGATGGACCTTGAATTATCTAAAATATTTATTGTATTCCTTCATTGTGATGATCCAATATGGTTATAATGTTGGCTTTTCCAATGGACTGGATCAACTCTGGCCTCTTTAGTTGAAAAGTAGGCCAAAATAGAAACAGTTCAAGTGTTTAAAACCAACATAGATTAATATTTCTATCCTATTCATTGATACAAACTACCAGATGTTATTTCTCAGTCGCATTCTTTTATCAAAACTAAACTCTTCCATCTGTTTATTAGCTTTACTTTTAAGAGCTTCCAAAATACCAATGGTCTTTTTCTTTTTAATCCTGATTTGAGACGAATTCTAGGACCAACTTTAACAACTCTCATTTTACCTCTTAACAGATTTTGCTGTTTAAGCAAAAATTCATGCAACACTCTTCATTTTCAAATGATTGTGGATGATCAATTTCATTCCAGTTTATGGAAGCTGTATGCAACTTACTCATAGAATAGATTTCGCCATAAATCATGATCTTTTTGAAAAATACGCAGAAAGTAAAAATAATATTTCGAATCTTTTGCACAGACATTTATTACTTTCCCATCAGGTAATTTCATTTAATATGAATGCAGTGGTATGTGCTTAAATGCTAAAAAATATACCATTTTCTATTTCATTCTTCTATATAGAGTATTTTGGCATTTGCAAATAAGTGATACATTTGATAAATTTTAAAGATATTCTTAATTTAAATGGCTTATTATGAAATCTACTTATCATTATAATGTATAATTGATCTGGATCATAATAAATAAAAGTAAGTATATTCAATTTATATGGATGTTTAAAATTTTTCTTTGATTATAATTATTGCATGTAGATAAATTTGATATATTGATGATCTGATTACCAGAATTTTTTGAGCGGGAGTAAAAACTGTCTATTGTCTAAAGTGGCCACACCCATTAAAATTAGGTGGAGTTAGGTTCTATTGAAATTAATGTCAGACCTTTGAAAACTTAAAGAGAATGACTTAACAGATTTAACTTTTTGACAAAACCTTATTTAACAAGATAATAGTGTTATAGTAATATACACTAATGATTGTTTAAATTTAGAAATCCATTTTCTCTTCTTATAAAGCAAAGATTTTATGGCAACAATTTCAAGCTCTTATTTTTAATTTGTAAAAATGCAAAATATTCAAACTTACATAACTAAAATCTCTCTTGAAATACTTCTTTAACCTAATTGAATCAAAAATGAACTGAAATGGAATTTTGTGCTTAAACTTAGAAATTTAAAACATTCAAATTTAACAACTTCACAAAAGAATTTTCTTTCCATTTATAAGAAATATAGTACTTTTGCATAGAAAATATACTTGTTTTCAGAAATTTTCTACATTACAGAATTACAAACACTGCATGACAAAAGAAATGAAAATTTCATCCTTGATAATTATGATTGGAAACTTCAACATATTGAGATTTCTGATCATAATGTTATACAAAAACTCATATAATTGTTATTTGACACAGGTGCAGAGAAATAATTGGGGCATATAATATGCAATAAGAAATTCCCAAAGTATTATACAATAAAAAAATTTTATAATTATAAACATTGTAATGATTTATTAAAAATACTTCAAATGCACAGTAACAATTTAAAAAATATTTCATTACTCTTTACCTACAAGTAAACAAAATTCTCTGTTAAATTACACTTAAAACTTGACTGTAATTGAAATGGGAGAATTGTTTGTATTTACTTTATATGTACTCTAAAATGTAGGAAAGTCTAATTTATATATACCCTCTATCAATTACAAATAGTGAAATTACTTAAATTTGTTACATTCAATTAAGATATATAATCTTGTTTTTAGAATTTTTTTTAAAAAACTTACTTTAATACATTAATACCTTTTTTTTTTTAAATTTGGTTTCAGAAATTCATGCCATATCAGTAAAAGTTTAAGTAATCACATAAAAAAATACTGGCATCTTTAAGTGCAGAATAAAATTTAAAATTTTTTTGAGCATTTACTACTTCAAACTAAAACTTATATACTTTCATGATGTCTTTTAAGCATATTTCACAGAATTTTTTTTTTTGTTTGTTTTTCTTTCAAATTGCTTTAATTAAGTTATTTTTGACAAATATAAAAAAATCCAATTTTTACAATATAATCTTATCAAAATAGTCAATTAAGAATTCTAAAAAGAGTAAAGAAACACCCAAATTACAAAATTTTAATCATAAGTGAACTTGTGGGGAAGAAAAATTTAGATATCTCAATAGAAACCAGTGTAATAAAACTTAAATTCACACTGAACATAAACATTTAACAAATCAATATATACCTTAATGATTTAAGCTAACATTTGTTTAAAAAAGAACTTTCATACAAGAAAAACCAAGAATTATTACATTTATGAAGGGATAACAGTTATTGCATAAAGTGAACAAAGTAAAAAAAATGAAGGTTTAAGAATTATTAGTAGAAAAATGTTCAGAAAAAGAAACTGTTTATAAAAGATATTTTATTTAAAATTTAAGTTTTACACACAACTTGTAAATACTTTACATGGAACACAGGTAACAAGGAAAACCTATAGTATAACTCTGTTAAGAGATAAAAATTTACGAGCGAAGGAATTGTTTACATATCTTAATGAGAAAAAAAGAAAAAAATTAGCTCTTATTGAGCTTTTTACATGCATTAAACATGATTATAAAATTAAAATAAAAAATGCTTCAATCACATTGGCTCAAAAAATATACAATGCCAGCCAATAGATGTAAAATTAAGAATCAAACTTTTTTCTATGTGATATTTATGTTAAGAATTAAAACTGTCCACATAATGGTGATGATATATACACAAGTTTAGATGTACTGTTAAAATTTTTTGAATTCAGTCTTCACTGTCCAATTTTCGCTTCTGTCCCCTGGGATTATCTAAAAATTAACAATAAGACGATAAATGACAATGAATATAAAATGAATATCACTTAACATAAGTACTCAGAAACATTAATTGAATCAGTGAAATGTCTTACCTTCTTCTTCTTCCTCATCAGCATCATCTTCAATATCTACATCACTATCATTAGCTCCATCAGGATCATAATCATCACCTTCAGATTCTTCCTACAAAATTTTTGAGAAATTCAAAGAGTTTGCTTTAAAAGAACTTTCTTTTGAATAAATTTTATAATACTGCACATTACCAAAATAATGAAAAAAAGCATATAATAGAAAAATAAAAGTTAATAATAAAATCCTTGTGAAATCAATTAAAAATGAATTTGATGGCCAGATTTCCCATTACTATTTATAATTATTTGTAATACTTTAAGTTCAATTAGTTTTTTACATTAGATAATCTATTAAAAAAATTTTATAGCAATGGTTTCATAATTAGGAAAAAGCAATATACTATTCCTTAATGCTTACATCAATTGAATTTTGCAAGTGAGAAAGTCCTACTTCTTCTTCCTCATCATCCTCTTCGTCTTCTTCATTTTCCTCATCTAAAGAATTGCAAAAAACGTGAACTATCATTTTAAAAGAAAGTGTAATTTACAAAAATTTATAAATATAATATTTATAAATTCTTGTAACTTATACTTTTTTTAACCTCCAATTTATGATCACTCACGTCTGTGTTTTATTATTTATTATTTTTTTTTACTTTTTATATAAGCTTGAGAAAATGAACAGATTTATTCCTAACAATGCAAAATGTGCAAACATTCCAGACATTATAAGGAAAAATAATTTAAGACAGATATCAGACATTTGTTGGGAAACTGTGGTATTGAATTTAACTTCTGTATTTCTCATATGTATGGAAAGGGAAAGAAAAAATATGTAAGGGGAGAAAAAATTAATATTTGCGCTTTCTAGTTGGTTTCTTTTCATTTGATCCATTAATTTATGAAAACTTGTTTGTCATGAGAAATCAAGTAGATTCTGTTGAGGATCTACTGCAGTTGAAAAAAACTTAGCATTTTTATCAGTCGAGGTAAAAAATAGGCAATTTTCGTCTTATTGTCTTCTGAAAGTAGACAATAAAACAAAAATTGCCAGAAAATATTAAATTAAAAAGAACAATCAACAATTTTAAAAACTCTGAATAAGGAAAGAATACCAGCAAATCAGTGTTGTTCATGAATCCTATTTTGCATATGTTTCTTATAGAACATTTAAAATTATTCTTCCTAAAAGTATTTTATTTATAATAAAAATAGTCTGGTAAAAAATTAGATCTTGATTATATAATACATTTTTTTTTCAATTTTACAAACTATTTTATTGGTCCTTCAGAGTTTACAAATACGAGCATCTACTTTATTATAAGAAATCATTGAATTTCTTATCAATAATTTTCAAATGTTTCAATATCTATATATAACTTAATTTGAAATTAAATGCAAGTTATAAAGATTTAGTTACCAATGCTTTTTATCATTCTTGTAATTTTTTTTTCTTTAAAATGAACAAATTTTTCAAAAGCCTCTTATTTATTACAGAAAATATAATATTTGGTTACCACATAACATAAGTTAATTTTAAATAAACTTATGTATAAAAAGTTAAATGATGAAAGAGGCAATATTACTACACATCTCATGAAAACAAACTAATCTTCAAACATTTAAAATGACTTAATTACTGTTTACATGTGTGTGGGCAATGCTTTATTATAAAAATAAATAAATAAGAAAAAAAAAAAAATCTCAAAAGTAAAATTAAGAAATATCCAATACTACTACATTTAAAAATTTTCAGATTATAGCATTTTGAAAATTGAATAATTTTTACATTCTAAAATCAAACTGGATTAAGAATTAAAAGGAAAATTACTTCTATAATCAGAAATCATTTTATTTAAGCTTAACAATGATTTAAAATTGGTCAAGCTTTATCAGAAAATAAGAGATGGTGTATGTTTTATTTTCTTTACAGATTTTGGTATATCACAATAGCTGAACACAGAGAATAAGTATTTAATACAATAAGGATATGAAACATACATTTAATATAAAAATTTTTTTAAACTTTTATAAAAGTATTTAAAGAAATATAAAGGTTGACACCCTGAGCTTAATTTAACAACTAAATGCCTGACAGCTTTGAATAGTAGCAATTTTGAGAGCTAAAATAATCCCATTAATTGAATATTAACATAGAGTTTTGCATATTAATCATGGCAATCGTCATTTCCAAAAAAAGTGAAAATATTTGGACTAACAGATTTCTAAAATAAAAAAAGGAGAAAAAATGACTACCTTTTCAAGTTCATAAAAAAAGTTCAAGTTATTAAAATTTGTAACTACCTTCATCTTCATCATCTAGTTCACTATCACCATCAGCATATTTATCGTGAGCTCCATTTTCTAAAAAAAAATATATTTTGTGAACTTCAGTTAACACAACATAATTATATAAATTATATTTTTTCTCAGTTTGACCAGCAAATAAAATATCAATAACTCAATTTTACAGAAATTGCTCCATGATAAACTTTGGGGAATAAAATCTAAATGAACTAAAATTCATTTCAGTGGATTTTATTCAAACATATAGATTTAAGACAGGTGAATGATATGACTGGATGGTATATTTTGTACACAATAGTGAACGTTTGAAAAAATATGATGTGCACCCGAGTCAGTTTAAGGCAATGGTCTATTGTTTTTTAACAGTTAATAACCATTTCACGTTTATTATTTTTATTGATATTTAATCCCTCTCTTGTACGTTTCCTCAACACATATATAAATGTTAAGGTTTGGATAATTTGTCACTGAGGCCATTTAACATGACCTAAAGTTTAAAGTAAATTCAAAACTAGTATAAGCATCTATGTTTGAGATGGGAACTGAAAGTATTAACAAAATGTATTTAGGACTAATACTCCACAAGGTATATACATTTGAGTAAGATAATACTTAGTACTTTCCATAAATAAAACATTTTATCAGCAAATTCAATCATGGGTAATCGACAAGACACTGTTCAATATTTCTAGTATACATATAAGTCAGGTTCATAGGCAGTAAATAATATCCAGTAAAGCTAAATTATTTAGTATTACTAAATAACATGTCCTCAAAATTTTTTAAACAATAAATATTATGATTTTGTAAATTTGTCATTCTGTTTATTTGAGTCAAAATTTAAAGTTTTATTATGGAATCTGAATCACTAGAAACATTCATACTACTCATAAAAAATTTAACTTTTATCTCTAGTATGACATATTTTTCAGTAAGAAAAATATGCTAGATATAGATTTTAAGGATTTATCTTCTAACTACTTTATTTATGTTAAAAATTTGTCTGATTAGCAACTCCTAGAATAGTTAGGAAAACCTTCAATAAATAATATATCCAATTTCAAAATTTTCTGAATGTAAGTTTTTAATATTTGATTATATTGTAGAAATTTATTTGACTAAGTTTCAAATAATCAACCTATAGAAACCTTTAATTTACCATGTCCAATTTTATGTTTAACATTAAATTGTAAATCGAACTTTTAAATTGTCTTTTTAGAAGAAATTATACATTTACTTACTTAAATTTAATAGACCATAATAACTAAATTGTTTATATACAGCTATTGTAGGTATTAAAAATAACATTTACATGAACTTACTGAATGATTTTACTCTATAATCTGACCCATTTAAAAAATATATTGGCATGAGCTCTTCAAATTTAATGTACTTTCATACAAAATACATAATTAAAAATATTCTCATTATGTGAGATCTAATTAGAGAGTAAATCAATATTATTTGTAAATTTAATGAAACATATATTCAATTTTGTAAATTAGAATAAAGGAAATCCTTCAAACCTTCTTCTGAATCTTCATTCACTTCTTCATCATTTAAATCAAATCCATCCAAGTACTGAAGACCTGGTAATAAAGCAAACACCTTTTCTCTGTAATTTTCGGTATTAGTAACTTCACAATTAAACAAATCAAGATGTTTCAAGTTCTTAAATTCTTTCTGAAAAGCAATAAAGTAATTTGTCTTTATCTTGTTAGCATAAACATAAAATGAAAATAAAAATCTGGTACTGTTAAATGAAAATTACCAATGGCTCTAAGGCTTCCAAAGTTGATATTCTATTACCACTGAGGTTCAGGGTAGTTAATTTTGGGCTTCCACTCAGATAATTTAGGCCACCAGATATTCTGTTATCACTGAGTTCAAGCTATTTGAAAATGAAATAAATATACATGAGTATAATTTTTAATTTACATATTTGATGTATATTATATTTGAAATGAATATCAATTTTAAATACATTAAAACTTATTTCAAATAAATTTAAAATCATATGACAAATTAATTTGCAATAATAAAATCTTATAATTTTTGTGTGACAATCAATACCTTAATTATAAAAAGTGAACATGCTCACAGGCTCAACAATTGGTGAAATGTTTTTGTTAAGCAGAAGAGACAAGTATTGGAATTTGAAAATGAACCACATCCACAATGTGTGCAATAAACAGAAATAAATAACACCCACATAATAAATCGGAATTTTTCAGGATTTAAATTGAAAAGCCTAACACTAAACAAGAATATAATTATCATATTAAGAATTGTTTAAAGCATTCTATTTAAAAATATTTCAGAATTAAAATTTGAAGGAGATGTGAAGAAATATAGTATCAAGAATAAACATTTAATATATAACAGGTGTAGTTAAAAATAAATATAATGAATTCCAGAATTAGTAGAGGAATTTATTTAATAAAATAATTTTCATAAATCCAATGATTTTAGATAGAATTTCGCAAATCATTAGCATATAAAAGTACAAATTTTCAAATTTATTTAAAACTTTTTTACACTTTATCCTGTAGAACATTTACACTGAAAATTATAATTAGTTGTTGCAAAAAATATTGTTTATACAAAAATATTGTTTCAATACTTCAAATTTAATAATTTCTGTGACAACTTTCAAAATTAAGAAAACAAATTTTAAGAATTTAATTTAATGCATCTAATAGCAGAATAATAGTAAAATATTACAGAAATGAATCTTAAAAAAATTTGAAAAATAGAATAATTCTGTAATTTCATTTATTATAGAATATTTAAATATTTGAAATACAATTTTAAAAATTCGATGCCTGCAGAAAATAAATAGAATAAACTTACCCTCATTTTCTTTCCATGACTGCATCGTGATTTTAAGGATATATTTAATTTATTGAATTTATTAAAAAATTGTCTGAGTACTAATTTTTGTAGTTTCAATTTTATTTCAATGCACAGTATTAAGGCGAGTTCAAATTACAAAAACATAAAAGGAATGCAAGATTTGATGCGCAGCTACAATTAAAATGAAAATGGCTAAAATTCTATTGTGGGCACGTGGTTTGTGTATGCGCACAAACACCACATTTAGCAAAAGGAAAAAATCACAAAATTTTACCACATTTGGTGACTCTTTGTGCTTGGTGAGTTGTGACCATAATGCTCACTTTAGCCAGAGTAGATAAGAACATAAAAAATTTTTCCTTAAATCTCAAAAATTTACTATAAAAGCATTTCTCTGCTAAAAACTACATCGATGAACACACACAATAGGTCAAATTTTTGGAACAAAAAGCTTATATATATTTTAATTTTCACAATAACATGTTATAATGTTTGCCTACCTATAACATACATAATATACACAATAAATTTAATATAATTACTTACTTTCTTTAAATTTGGTAGTTTGGGATACCCTTTTAAGCTTGTCAATCCAACATTGATAAGACTGAGTACTTCTAGATTACAGAATTCATCTGTAAGTCCAACTATCTGCGTACTTCTACAATTATCGAGGACTAATTCTTTAATCTGAACAGAAAATATACAAGACAATACTTAGAAATAATTACTCTACATTAACAATACAAACATTAATCAATTAAAATTATAGCAAAAAATAGTTCAACAAATTTTTGTCATTAAATAAACAAATGTAATATTTGGTAGCATATAATGCCAGCATGCATAAATGTAAACAGCATGTATGTATATGTATGTATATATATAAGCAAACTATTTTTACTAAAATTAAGTTACATTTTAAATACTTAATAGCATATCTAAAATGATTATAAAAACTTCTAATCAAGAAAAATCTGCAGATATGCCAGATTAAAATAGTCAGTTTTATAAATTAAATTATTTTATGCTAAATATATGTCAAAAAAACATTTTATGGCTTAATTATAAATGTAAATTTTTGCTAGTAGTAACTATTTGATTGGCAACTTGTTCTAGGGCATATTGAAGACTAATATTTGAATAAAAATCTGTCAGGGAAGCAATTTTTAGAATAATTTTATTTTGAAATAAGGGAGCATGAGTATATACGTACATCAGAGTAGAAAACCTTTAAATTTATTTAATCGATATCAGAAATAAGAAAGCAAATGTGTACCTTAGCCATTTAGTGTACAAAAATAAATCAATCTCAGTTTGCTGGTCTTACAGTTTTAATTTTTCCATTCCAAAGGTCAACCAAATACAATAAATCTTGTCGATTATTGTTATAAAAATAATTTAGTGAAATAATGAATGCATAAAAGTACCATTTGATTGCCAAAATTAAAAAAATACATAAACAATTAGCATATTTAGTACCTACATGAATACTTAATCGATGGATATTTCTATCGAATCTCTTTTTACACACAATTAAATGCCTTTTCCCTTTTAAAAAAAAGTTCTCAATATAATTAGCATAAAATAATGTTCTTTTGTAGTCTATTCAAAAACATAGTCTTGTAGAGTCCTAAAGAGCAGCAAATGCTTATATTAATTATTAGACCTACTGTGAACCCTGAAATTTATTAAATAATTTAACTCAAATATTAAAATTTTTTATTAAACTTGTGACTTGTTAACTAGCAATACTTAGGATTGCATACAACACGGTAAAAATTAAACCTAATATAAAGCAAGTTTTTTGATGAAAAAGACAAAATAATAAACAAGAAAACAAAATTATGTTTCGGATTTTAATACTTTTTAAATTATCAAAACTATAAGTTTATTCCATAATTAAAGTTAAATTTTATTAAAAGTACAAAATTTCTCTCATAAAATAA
This sequence comes from Latrodectus elegans, assembly GCA_030067965.1. Lineage (NCBI taxonomy): Eukaryota > Metazoa > Arthropoda > Arachnida > Araneae > Theridiidae > Latrodectus > Latrodectus elegans. Next base: position 61,667,741 of record CM057821.1, on the reverse strand, counting down.
TCAGAATTAAAATGTACATAATTATTCTAAAACCATGGATTTTTTTATTAATGTACAAATTTTAATTTTTGAATGAAATTTCCAGAATGCAAGAGAGTATAGATGAATATTAATTCTTTTAATAAACATTAAAGTTAGATGATATTTTTTACAGCAGGATTAAATTACATAAGTTAGTAATCATGTATTTTGTTTTTTTAATCAAAATTAAGTTTATACAATTTTACACTTATCTTGCAGAGCCATCAAATATTTACTTTAATTAGTTCTAATCCATTTCTTTAAAAATTTCAAAAGAAAAATTTGTATTTTTTTGAAATAGAAGCAAACATTGAAAGGAACAAAATGTTTCTAACTTTCTAATCAATCTTGTATTTCTCAGAAACCGGAGAACAGAAGTTTCTTTTGGAAACACATCAGACAAGTTCTTTTAAATTTATGTTCTGAATCTCCTTTTAGAATTCCATTTCAAAACATTTCTTATAGAATTAGAATATGACTAAAAAATTTATTTTTTGGATTCTGAAGGAAGATTTTGTTTATAATTCTGTTCAAAAGTTCAGTTTAGCCCAATATTTTACTTGTAATATTAAAATTTCAAAATTATGGAATAGGTTTTGAATCATCTAATCACAGAACTCCAGATTCTTAATTTATATCAGAGAAAATTGCTTAGTAATTAGCAATGAAACTAAATATTACACCAAACCTGCTCTAAGTGCAAGAATTTTATTGCTAATTTTCAATATTACTTGATATTAAATTCAAAGGAAAGTTATTAAATCATTTCTGAATTTCACAACTAAAAATTTCAGAAAAATTAAACATCAATATAATACACTATCACCATAAAAATGTAGGTTCACCAAAGATTTCTTAGCTTAATATGTTTACAGTCAGAAAATATTACAACAAGTAAATAGAATATTATGTTTATTAATAACATGACAGTTATTTGCTTTTTTTTATTTAAACAATTTAAAGAAATCAATATATTTTATTTACATTAAATTAATAATACAAAAAATTATAAGGCAAGCTAAATCAGAAAATCCTACACTGAATTTTGATAAAAACTATTGGTTGTACTTAATTTTTGTATCCACATACAAGTTAAAATTTCTTCAGTGTGCTATTTGGATACTTAAATAATTATTAGTATCTACTTTAATAATAACGAAAAACATCCGCCATTTTAGAAAATTCATTTGGGAAACGCGTTATCATAGCGTGTTGACATAGGAAAGGAGAAATAAAAAAACTAAGCAATTGTATTTATTCAATTATGGCAAAAACAACAAGTACATAAAATCTTTATTAAATAATAAGCAAGAGAATACATATTTTTTCTTAAGTTCAAACGATGAACAAGCAATATAGGTTTAGAATATTTAAAAAGGTATCGTTTTATTTTTTACTACGTGATCATAATTAAACTTTAAAATTTAATTTATATTTAATTTCTTTTGAAAAATTTCTTAAGTTTGCATTTTTTAAGTGTTCATATATACTTTGATATGAACATGATAGTACGGAAAAAATATTCTTTCCATTTCGTAAGAATTTATATATAAATTTAACGTAATTATTCAAAAGATAACATTATAATTACTCAAACTCCACCACAGACGAAGACAATAACACAGTTAAATTCATTAAAAATATTAACACGTAAGAAAAAATGAAAACATTAGTGCTATACATGTACACAATATTCCAGACAAGCGTAAGGTCATTTTGACAACATCATGTAACATAAAAAGATAAATTTGGCAACTTTAGAAATTCATGTTTATGTCCTAGCATAATATATAATTTCACATAAAAAATTACAAAGTTAATATTAACGTATGATGTGAAACGTAGATAATCACGCAAAAAGAGTGATTTCAAATGATGACAAAATGGCGCCAAACTCGCTCTTCGAAATTTACAATTTCATAAAAATAATTTAATACTCACTTCGGCTGGATTTTTACACCGTCTCTCCAATTCAATTCTCTTTTCCATTTTCTTCTTTGATTTTTGACAGTGGTTTTATTAATGTAAAATTACTTACAGTAATCACAGTAATTATTAAAAAAATGGACGATACACCGCTGGCGCCTCTAACTTCTTCGCAGTTCAAATTTGTCAATTATTTACACAGTTACAGTTACAATATCCTACAAGTCAACAATATATCCATATCATGGCTCTATTCTCTAAATGTTGTTTAATAAAAATAGAAAAATAAATAAAAAAAATTTTATTCAGATTGCATTTTTGTTAAAAGTAATATTTATTATTTTTTACCAACACCAAGCTTCAATTTTTACTATATGTTAAACTTCACAAGAAGAATTTAGTAACAGCCTACACTAAAATGGTTAAAAAAAAAATGATTTAAAATAATTTTAAGATAAGATTAAAAAAAAAAAATTTCAAATGCAGTTAATATCAATGTTTTTATGTGGGTTTAGAATTAGGATCCTTTGATTGAAAAATAATCCTCCATGTATTTCTCGATAACATAGTTCTATGAGGTTGTGCATTATCGTCTATCAAAATAAAATAATGACCAATGAAAACATTATATGGATAGCGTCATAGATTAAAACCTTCAGCTCAATATCTCATACTAATCGAAGTTCTTGGACAGAAAATATGATGAGCGCTGTAATCACTGAGCGAGATTCCTTCCGGTGTCTGGACCATGATTCCTCATAACAGTCATGGTTTACACACAGGTAGAAATTGAAAGACAATTATAGAGGCCATGTCAGAAAACCTCTATAATTATCTTTTGACAGTTATTCATTCATGATTAGGTCAGTTGATTTTGAATGAACTTATCATTTACAAATGATTAGTTCGTTCGTTGCCTTGTTCTGCATTAGTTATCTATATTAGCTGATGTTCTGAGTCTGTCTCTAATGTAGACCAAGATTCGGTGTCTTAAGTTCATTGCTTTCTAGTATAGGAAACTTGTTCTCTTATCAAACATAAGCAGCCTTCTTGTCTGTTGTTGGTTAAGGGTAGCATGCACAACTAGTCTTTATACATAAATACTTGCATTGTGAAGAATACGATTTAAGTTTCTTATGTAATAAAATAATCAGTAATGAAATGAAATGCAATAGAGCCTCATTATACTGAACTAATAAGGGATTCAGCTCTTCCAAATTAATAAAAGTACGTATTAATTAAAATAACCTATAATTTGACAAAGGTACATAAGCAAATTACTGTACACAATGAATGTTCTATATGAAGAATGAAATGGCATCAGAAAAAATTAAACACACTAATTAAGTATTATACATATTACACTTGAAATAACTTTCATCTGTTATGGCAACAAACATCAGGCAGGAATCGAAATGATTTTGAGTAAATGAGTGTCTTTTTCTGGCCCAAAATCCAGAAAGGACTTACTATGCCGAACGAATGGTTATGACTTTGTATGTGATGCTCCAAGCTCATCTTCACTAACCATACTTAACACGCTCACTGTTTTGTAGAAGATATTAATTTTTTTTGTCTTACTTTCGCGGTTATTTCTTAAGAAAGTAATTGAAGGAGATGTCTCAAATGTATAGCTTGACTCAAAGGAGGATTTGCTGTACATTAGTTTTTTTTTCCAATTCTGAGCTAAAAGCGCTTAATCGGTCTCCTGCAGATAACTCATGGATGTGATATAACAGGTTTTCTATCTTCGAACCTTCAGATTGAAACTGATCCCATAGCGTCCAAAATAAAGCCCTCAGATGGGCAGTTAAGGCCGCCTGGTTCATTAGAAATAAAAAACTCAGACAAGAATTAAAAATCCCTACCCTGAGAGAATTCTTCGCGAAAATAATGTATAACGTGATTAAAAATACTGATAAAACTAATAACGAAACAATAATTAGCCTTCCGTCCTATAATGACCTAAGTACCTAAAATAGATTGCGTCCTCACTCATTGCTCAGATATTGCCCAAAGTTTCCTCACCAACCAAGATGAAATAAACTGTAAATAGAAAAATTTTCTTTGATAACTATTTTTTTGTATGGTAAAAAAAGAGACTACTAAAAAGATAAAAAGATTTTTTTTGTTACATCTTATTCTATATGTGGAGAAAAAAACTATTAAAAATAAAAATGATGATGAAAAATGCTTATATAAGTATTCATACTAAATGTATATAGAATCAGATATTTTTTTTAAATATATATGTATACGTAAATACATAAAATATAAAAAAAGATAAAGATAGATATATTGTATTACAGACCAAGTTATACCTTGTAAATATTATAGCGTGTATAAATTCTTGTAAATACCTTTACCAGTTCTTATGTAAATATTCTTATTTCTCTCAATTTATTCCTTAACTATTTCCTTTATTATTCTGTTTGTTTCAATTAATTTAAATATACATTTCTCATAAATAATAAATTAATCAACAATAGCTTTTTAAATTCTGAAATAAATTTTATGAAATAACCATAGTCCCGTCTATTATAATTTCAAACTCATTTTAAGCCAATCAGACTCAAGTTATAGCTCACCAACCAAGAACCAGCTATCTAATGAGGGTAAAGGATCACCAGATCCAGGGACCTCTGAAAATTGCCAGCCGGCAAAAAAAAGTTTATCAATGATCCCATAGAGTGTGAATCATTATGTGGAACGTATTTAAATATATAACATCATCAACATCTGATAATACTATTCTCATATTTCTGAACATTCACCACCATGACGAATCGATATGACAACTACTCCTAAATATTACTAGATTATTTTGGGAGTTTTCCACGCAATAACCAATAAAAACTGAAAATTCATAATGAATTATAAAACATAAAACGAAATTACGAAAGTTTTATTTCTTCTATTTTTGCTTAAATAGCCATTTTTTTAAAAATAAATTTGATGATTATCTTCTTTGATATGTTTTTTCTTAGTAGATTTACTATCATTCACATAAGTTATAGAATATATTTTTTTATCTAACATTTGCTTAGTAATATTAATGATACGTTTCGAGATACTTGCTCTGTCTAAAATTTTGGAGGACATAATTGAACATATCAAGACAATATTAGCAAAAACAATTGTCGCTTCTGGAAGCTGAAGCAGACTTTACTCGTTTAAACATAGATCTGAAATGAATTTGGATCACAGAAACAAGAAATTTATTCCATGCTGCCCGAATTTTATTCCACACATCATCAAATATAATAGGTTTCTATCATCAAATATAATAGCCGGAAAGAAATAGCAAAACAGTCTCTCAGTAACTCATGACTAGAAATTTTCTATTAATGATAGTGGAGACTGCAGAGTAAAGCAACAACTTAATAATTTCTAAATCAACGGAAAACGAGAACACGTCTAGTAACATGTGCTCTTGTATTATTTTGTTGAAATAAGGCATTTCACAGGCTGTGAAAATAGAACATGAGGTCTGGCCTTAAATATTAGAAATGCACAGATCGCTGTTCAAATCACCATATATTCGAGAAAATGACGAATGAGTCATATACATAATGCCAACTTATACCACTACACCGGTGCCCTTATTTCGATAATAAATGAGCTTATGTGACAAAGGTTCTCCTTAAATCCTGCAGACGTGTTTACGTTAGAGAGATACACACAAAACAAGTAGTTGAACTCGGAATATAATGTTCAGTTGAATTTGCTTTTCTGTCATCTTCCTGCACGTCTTTCGGTGTAGGTGCTTGGAAATTTTTATTGTTTCCGCTTTAGAGACACGTGAATACATCCTACTACATATGAAAAGTCATCCAGGAAGGTAATTTTTACTCGGTAGACGCAAAAATGCTTTGCAAGACTTTTGAAAATTAGGCTGTCCATTACACGGTATTAAACTCATCATCGTAATGTTCCCAGTGACTTAATGGTAGGATGTTGCTTTTCGGTTTGGATTCCAGCCCCTTCAGAGTGGTAAATAAATGCTGCTGTTTTGCTTCTTGTATACACTTATGTCGAGATGGATGGTAGGGAAATTTCCAGATTTCTTCTTTTGAGAACTCTTTATGAAAACTTCTGCAGGAAGGCCGATTTTGCGATGGATATTAAAATTCCTGATCAGTCCTTATAGTCTTAAGCCTTTAAGCTATCCACTGCGAGTGGAGGCTAGAAGGGTTGCAAACAAGACAGCTGCCTGACTCCATTATGTGACTATACCGTTGGGATTCTAAATCACAATTCATTATGTGATTGAACTGTTTTGAAAGGGAAACCTCAAAATGTCTGTCTCCTCGTGCTATAATCATAGGAGAATGCTTATCACCTATATAATGTTCAGTATGACAAACAGCAACCTATCGATTTTATACTCATATGATATTAGTTGGACTTCGAACATTGCAAGTTGTAGAACAATTATTCACGTTCTCCACAAGTAACAATCCTGTCTCTATCATATTTCAACATTATCAGTTAAGCATATCTTTTTCTTGATAAAAATCTGACTTTAGTTAATAACTTGTTTTAGTCAGTACTTCAGATGTAGTTTGCTCATCTCGTTCAAATACGTTAACATTTTAGCAATTCCATATTTCAGTGTTAATTCTCCATTCATGTGATTTCGAGGTATGTAAAAACATTCCTTGCCTGGTATACCATTTTAATAATTGACAGTATCTAAAACTAAATATATGCACCATCCATGCATAAAAATAGCATTTTTAATGGACTTTTATGCATGGATGCATTATGCTCTTATGCACGTAAGCCTTAAAATATAATAACCGGCTTTTTATAAATGAAAATGTATATATTGTGTTGTTGTTACTTATGACACTTGGACAAGCCAAGCTCGCTGTGTCGATGGTTATGCGAATTTAAATAAGTAGTGTTAAACAGAGCACCACGAAAGAAAAAGTACGACTTTGCTCTAAGCTTCTCCGATAAATGGCACCACTGAGGATCCACTCCCTCAATTTTGACATTAATGTGGAGGGGAGGAAATTTTATCTAGACTACAACACTCATGGTGATTGTTCAGCGACCAACCACAGGACTTTCAATTCCTTAGATTTAAAGAACATGTATTCGGTGGGTCTTTGTCAGGATTGGGAATCGAACCCCACCCTTTCAGATGGAAAGCCGATGGCCTAACTACTGTGGTTAGGCTACCATGGTTTCGTCTAAATTTGTAAAGCATGCTAGCTTTATTAAACTTCTGTAAACTTTATTGATATCTTTGTTGAAATTCTGTAAGTCTTGAGTTTTTTCAAAATACTAAAATATTGGACTTTCAAATTCAAAATATTGGACTTAGATTTTCAAAGAAAATGTTTGGTTAAATGAAAATGATACAGATTTTGAATATTAAATAGATAAATTGAAAGTTCTTAATAACAACATGTTTCGGTGAAATAAATAATAATAAATATTGTAAAAGGAATAGAGAATGGTATGAAAAATTGAAAACAAGCGATTCTAAATATTTATAACTCAATATTGGTTTTCCATGTGATGTACTCCCTTATCAAATATTCAAAGACTGAAATTTATATAAAAATTATTCTTAAAAAATATAAATACTATTCTTTCAATTAAGATAGTTGGAAAATTAAGATAGTACGAGTAGGAAAATGGATTTGTTGTGTAAAACTGTTAAAAGAAATTAATCTTCCTTCGAAATAGTCAAACCGAATTTTTGGTTATTTTTTAAAATTATATTTGACTATTTTATAAGTTCTAATTTTCCTATTACCTGTATTTTATTTTGGGTTTACTTGCTTTGGTAAATAAAATTTAATACAAAAAAATTATATTCTATAATATCAGAAAAACTTAATAGTCCTGATAGGGTGAAAAAATTTGCTAATTTACTTAATGGAATAAGATATTAAAATAACTTCTATTATGATATAAAACTAAAACCTGATGTTAAAGTTAAAAATAGAGCGACGTAGGAAAATTTTACTTAATTTAATGGAGTCATTAAATATACATCTAGCGGGGATAATCATTCTCTTACTGAGAACGATTTTCTTAAGGAAACACCTTTTTTATTTTTCTCATGTGCACAAACTGTGGTTTTTTAAATCCAAATGTTCAAATAAAATGCATTTTTCAGTCAAACAAGTGTAATTTTTACTTCGTATTACTAACTACTTCGCGGTCAATAATGTAACAATGAAGCAAACAATTGGAAAGTAATGCAATGCATATATTTTATGAAATCTAACCAAAAGGCTTGAGTGAACTCAGTTTTGTTATACATAATCGTCTGCTTAACAGGAAGAACAAGCAAATGTTCCTCATTCCTATGGGAGAAACTCGTCTTTCCCTATTCAGCACTAGATTGTTCAGTAATTCTTACGATGATATTTTAGTTTTGTAATTTTTTTTTCTTTTTCTTTTTTGTGGGGAGGAAATTATTTTGTGTTATTGTAACCAAAATAAGATTAAAAAATTTCACATTTCTTATTCATAAAAGAAAATATGAAATATAAAAAATAAAAAAAATCGATCGTTAAACAAAATAATTTTTATCACTTATAATAATAATAATAATAATAACTTATATTCTGTCAAGCAATATTTCAGAACATTAAAATTTCTATAAGACTGTTTTATACTTACAGTTTTTAAATAATAAATAATCAATTTTAGGGAGATTTTAATTTTATAAAAGTATTTCTCAACCAATGCAATTTTAATTAGACATTTTTTTATTGTTAGTAGAACCGATTTATAAATGTAATATTTGAACGAAAAGTCTTAAGAAAGATTTTTGGTGTTGTAAATGAGAATGGAGTTTAGAGGCACAGACACAATTTCAAGCTCTACAGACTTTTTAAGGAAGCTGACATCGTCAATTATATCAAAATATGTCGCTTGAGATTTGCGGGTAATATCTGTCGAATGGACACCTCGTCTTTGACTTCAAGAATTTTTAGTTATAGGCCCACTGCAAACACATTTAGAGGTCGGCCCAAACTTAAATGGACTGATTGTGTAGAGGAGGACTTTAAAGGGTGGAAAGTGACTAATTGGAGATCTGTCGCCTCCCGGAGAACACAATGGAAGAGTTTTCTGAAGGAAAGCCTTGGCTCACCCCGGGCTGTCGTGCTAAAGAAGAAGAACTGATTTATTTGTTTAGCCAATATTATTGTAATTTTTCAGAGGTATGTAATTTGAATAAAAAATTAACTCATGAAAACATTGTCAAACTGTCACAATGTTTTGGATAATGAAAAATATTGTGATGGTGACTCATAAATAATATTGTGAGTTGAATTCTCTCACGGGTTTAGATGCTTAGAATCACGCGGAATTTCTGCTTCATAAATAATTATATAATATCATTAAAAAATAAATGTGCAAATAACTTTAAACTAAAAGGGAAAACATTGCAAATGTATAAAAATAGAACTGATAAATTAAATATTTCTAAAAAATTTTTTTAAAAAAATAATGTGTAATAATGTTTGTTATTTACACGTGTACCAGATTTGTGAAGCAAAATAAATATAGTACTAGAAATATCGAGGAAAGTATAAATTTTAAGAGAGAAAAAAAATTAAAAAACGATTAAACGAATAAACAGCGATAATCAAGATATCGATTAAAAAATAATATTCAAAAACGCGATTGAAGAAACACAATTTTTAAAATGAACTAAATTATGTAGAATTATAATTAATAACGAAATATTTACGAAAATATTCTTTTAATGCCAAGCTCCTCCATCTTTTTTCCTTTGTCTCGATCTACCTCTTGTCTTTCCCCAACAACTCCTTCTTATTCGCACTTTTGATTATTTTTAAAATTCGTGGATTATATCTGTACAAGACACGAAAATGTAAAATATATCTTCCCAAATAAAGTTAATATTTTAGTCAAAAAGTAAATTAAATTTTCTTTAAATTTATTTAACGCTTCTCTGCGTGTGGCATCCGGAGCTTGATAGACACCACCTCTTTTCTCTCTCTACCCCACTGAAAATATTATAAATTTTCCAAATTATTAAAAGCTGAAAAATCTTTGCAAGATTTTGGGATAATTTATTTCCTAAAAGATATTAATGGCTTCATGAATAGCTATGCTTTAGTTTGTATATTTTTGATTTTATATTTTTAATGTATCGAGGATTTTTTTTTAAATCGTGAAGTGAATTTGCATGTATATATACATACATGTATACATACATACATTACCTGAGATATATTCAATGCTACAAAAATTTCATTTTTATACCTTATTTGAAAATGTCTATTATTTATATGAGAAGTGAGATGAGAATGATAACATCTGCATTAAAATTGAGTTTGATCAATTTATAAGATATCCCATCATGTCATACTTTAATGAATACTTTCCTCACCTGGGGAAAATACTTTATAGGGCCGTAGCAGCCTAGTGCTTAGGGTATCGGCATTCCACCCGGAAGGGTTGGGTTCCATTCCCAATTCCGCCAGACACCCACTGAGTACATGCTATTTATGTGCTCGTTAAATCTGGGGAATCGTGAAGTCCTGTGGTCGGTCGTTGAGCAGTTACCTTGGGTGCAATGGTCTGGAGAAATTTACTCCCTCTTCAGATCAATGCCAAAATTGAGGGAGTAGATCCTCTTATGTGCTGCCATATATCGGAGGTTTTGATGAGCAAAAGTCGTGCTTTCACCTTCGTGGTACAATTAAACGAAAGACGCCCCAATTGACTTCAATTCGCATAGCCGAGGCATAGTGAGCCTGGCTTGTTCATTAGTAACAGCAACAATGAAAACTTTTGAAACGTTAAATTGTGTCTTAGGCTTGTGAGCATTAATTCGTAGATTTCATATTTAAAATTTCAATAAATTTGAATAATTGTTTGACTATTCAAACTTTTTTTCAGAAACCTATATTGTTAATTTGATAATAAATTGAGATATTCTTTTATTTTAGTCTCAGTATTTTCATACATTTTTTCTTGAGATAGGAAACAAACTGATTGGTCAATAATTCTTTGATTTTTTAAAGTCTTTTCCTTGTTTTGGAAATTAAATGATGATTACTGTTTCCTATACAGAGGGAAAATAAAACATTTTGAGATATTTTTTGTATAAATTCTAATGGTTTTTGTAATAATGTTTAAAGGCGCATTTTAAATCATTTTTGTAAGATATATTATCTGGCGCCTGATGCCATTTTAATAGCTACACTGTTGATAATACCGATTACTTCATCTTCATCAGTTGATATCATTGAAGCTTGACTAATAAAATATTGCCTTTAACTTTAATATCAGTGGTAAGATTGGTATTAATACACTACCCGACATTGAAAATGGGGCAAGAAGAAGGAGTTGTCATAAAGTCACGAAACTAGACCTTTATGACAGCTCCTTCTTCTCACGCAAACAGAGAAAGACAGCAACGAACAATAAGTTATCTATATTTCTAAATGATATGCATAATACCAGCGTGAACCGAGTTGTATCAGTAGGTTGTAGGACCACCTTGGACGGCGATACACGAAGCAACACATCTAGGCACAGAATCAACGAGAGTACTGATCGTCTTGAGGAATATCTTTAAATTCCCTGTCAATTATTTGACAAAGAGCGCCTTCTGAAGGAAGCAGAGGCGGGGTCTGCAAATGGCATCCAATCACATCCTAAATATACCCGATTGAGATAATACATAAGAGATCTGGCGGTCATGGTGGCCAGGGAAGCACCTGTACACTTTGCAGGACATGTTGGCTGATGTGAGCAATGTGCGGTTTTGTTATCCTATTGATAAAGAGCAATAGGCAACACCTGAGGATAGGGGAGTATCACTGTCCGCAGCATATCATCCACGTAACGTTGGACTGTTATAGTGATATGAATACAATCTAGAAGTGACCTAGACGCAATGGCGTTCCAAACCATTATGCCTTATTATTGCGTAGTGGGGTATTCCACAATTGCTGTAGGATTGGACATATTTCCCCGTCAACATCATACTCGTACGCGGTAATTATCACTGAAGAAACAGAAGCGTAAAGACGATCCTCTGCCACTCCATAGTCCACATTACTCTTATCCGGCACCATTCCAAATGTTGGCGTCTGTGCTGAAGGGTCAAGGCAGTCTTCTTAACGGACCCCATCAACTTAGGCTCTAGCAACCAATCGACGACAAATGGCTCTGCACGATATATTCCTTTGCTATAAGCACAAGTTTTCAACGATTGTTTTATAAGCAACAAATATTGCTAAATCTTACCTTATATCTTTTCCAATGTGCTCTGCAGTGATGCACATTTCACATAATTGGCATAACTTGGTAAGGGGCGTCTATACTGAAATTTGCACAATTTTCTGGCCACTCCTTTTTGGTGTTGCATTTTCAATGTCGAGCAGTATATTCAATTGTTGAAATAATGCCATAGAGAAACTATCTAATTTTTAAGAATTTGAATGTGTTCATCTATTTGATCCAAATGAGCATCTATTTATTTCAGTCTGATTTCTAAGCTTTCTAACCATAGTCCAGACAGGATTATTACCAAATGGTTGATTCTGAAAGTAATAATTTGAATATTTCAATAATAACTTTTTGATTATTTTCTCTCATTTTATTTTTTTAAATATAATTTCTAACATTGCTTTGTAATTTTAAATAATTATTGCTGTATTTTTAATTTCAGTTGCATATAATTCATGGGTTTTAACAATTTTGTTATTTAAAGCAAAAATGTCGTTTTCAACATCTTTGTCATTCTTGTGTTTGATGGTGCAGCTATTTTTAATTGTAAGAATATTATTTTACAAATATTATTATATCTCCAATGTGGGTGTTAGCTATATTAACTATTAAAGTAACCACCTATAATTGTAGGGTGAGTGGATAAAAAGATTTCCTTGACGTTGTGAGCATTTAGTAGCTGTTGCAATTTTATAGATATTTGTTATTTAGATTGTAATTACAATTATTGCCTTTTTTTAAATTTGAGTAGTATATTGCGTTTTCTTCAAAATATTTGCTGCAATCAAGGCTGAATAGTGTGAGGAAATATAAGATTTTTAACTACTATTACAGTTCCGCCACCTGTTCAATGTATTCTATATTTCCTAAATACGTTATAATTTGAAATATCAAAAGTTTCCGATGGTTTTAAATTTGTATTAGTAAACAAGGTAACATCAAAATTATTGTCATTTATAAAATAGAGAAACTCAATTTTTTGATATTTTTAATGTTTTTTGCTTTCTATGCAAACTATGATAATTGGTGAAAAATTTATATTTCTATTTATTATTGTGATTATTTAATTCCATCTGGTTAGCTATTGCTGAATAAAATAATTTCAATCGACAAGTATCAGAAGTTCTGAATTATTAATGCCTTTAAATATAGTTTTGTAAATATTTGTTTTGCTTTTAATAATTTTTCCCATTCATTCATCGTATCTTTATTTTGTATTAAGATAGTTTTGGAATCAAACTTGGTATAAGTTTACTAATTACTTGCTCCATTTTGGTAGCATTGCGTTTGATCTTAATTAAATTAGAAACTTTGCTGCCACCTTAAAAGTTTTTGCCACAATTAGCAAATTTAACTGGTGTTATTTCAGATTTTGAGTATTGAAAGTGGGGATGATCTCCTGCACATTTGGATGGCAGAAGTCATGGTAAAATCCTTGATAGTTATGTCAATGGAGAATTTCTTGGCTCTTAAAAGATAATTACTTTTATTTTTAAACTAAACAGATGAGTGCAATTAAAAATATTTATTTTGATAAGAGATTTTTTTTGGCAAAATGGCAATGCATAAAAACATATTGATCTTATTCCCGGTAACTTTTTTTATAATTTGAGTAGTATTGATGACGACGAATCCTTTACTGATTTGTTGTTTTGCAATTTCTTCAGTGATGTAATTTGGTGACAAGTTTATAATATTAATTTCTATCATTTTTATCTTCTGGTAAAATCATCGTTTGACATGAAAAATTATGAATTAGTATAGCTTTTATTGCTTTATGAGGGTTAGAACTGTCCACTTTCAAAGTCATCATTTCAGTTTCTGTAATTTTGAACAAATAATTTTTTATATTTTTGGTTTCTAAAACCTGATATAACTGTTTCCAGGTGATATTTTTTTCCTTTGATTGCAATAAGTTGAATTATGTAAATTCGCTTAGCGGATTGGGAATCTGAAGACATGTTAATATTTTATCTTCAAAGTTACTCTGTATTTATTTGTTTTTTATTCACAGCAATTATACTTCATTTTTACTTTAATTTGATTAATAGTAGTTTTTAGTTTTTCAAAAGGATTATTATTTATATTATATACATAATAAAAATATAGTTCAAATCCGAACACAACTAAGAAGATCTGTCGTGTTTTTGAATAGCAAATCTAGTACAATAAGTATTCCGTAGTCATAATGTATCCTCCATGTGAAATAATTCCTCTGGGGGTGGCAAGCAATACATTTGGGTTACATTTCTTACTCCCTGTATCTACATTACGAAGATTCACACACTTTCAGGATCCAAGACAGTTTACACACTGAGTATTCCAGTAGACAAAGTGTACTGCTCTTTGTAGTGCTCCAGTATACTGCTCTTTGTAGTGCTGTAAAGATGGAAAAGGACCCTAACAGCCGAGCATTATAATAATAATAATTATATTTAATAATATGATTAATATAAATATTTGCGTGTAAGTAAGTAAACCAACAAACAAATGTTAAAAATATTTACACTTTTGAATATGTTTCTGACGCAAGTATTAAATTAGAGCAAGAGATTACACAATTTAATTTAATTTAAACAAGTAAAAAAGATTACACAATTTAATTTAAACAAGTAAAAAAGAATTTTTATATTCTGTCATCAACTAAGCCTCTAACTGCAGTCGACCTTATTTTATCATGAGGGATAACCTCTGACTTTCGTGTCGTTAATGATGTGTGGACAGAGATCACTGTGGTGTCCGGCAAACCATTTTTCATTCACTTATTATATGTTTTCCCAAAGACAAAATGCGAACAGCCGATAAATCATACAGTTTCGTAGATACTCATTCCGAATCTTAGCACAGTCATAATCTACCTTCTGTGAAAGCTCCTTAAATCATCACAGGAAAGATCCTTCATATTCTACGGAATGGATTATCGTTCGTATTGAATCATGTTTTTCACACATGGAAGGTCATGTCTTGGTAGCTCAGTGTGCGCGGACACATATGTGTGTGTGTAAACCTATATCACTGGTCAACAGTGGTTTTGGTGCCAAAGATTTTGGAGGTGATTTTATATGAATTCGATGCGCTGAATCCAAATATGCCATTAATTTTTGCCTATCAGCTTGAATTTTTAAGATATCAACATTTTAATGAATCATGCATTACACTATTTTAAAAGAAAAGTTATGGTTTAAACAAACAAATTAAACAGAGAATTTTTATTATATTACATAGATATTGCTTATTAAATACAAAAGAAAACAGAAAAAGTCATGATTTAAACAAATTACTCACTGAACATTTCGAAACTTCTTTTGCGTGACATTCTTGAATGTATTTTGGAACAATTCTGTTTTAAAGTCCAGCAGTAATCTGCCATCATGTGAGTATCCCATCTTCCCTGATAGCGATCCTCCATACATTTTATATCTTGGTGAAATCTTTCACCTTGCTCCTCACTAATGTCTCCTAAATTATCAGGAAAACGGTTTAAGTGGTTATGTAAATAGTGCACCTTAATGCTCATGTCACACCCAAGGGATCTGAAATTATTCAGCATTTCATTGACTAATTCAACATAGTTTTCAGCTTTGTGTTTACCCAGAAAATTTTGGACAACTGAAACAAATGAATTCCAGGCTTTTTGTTCAATCTCATTCATTGAATTTATGAAGTCAGGGTCTTTAATCAGCTGTCTTATTTGTGGGCCATCAAATATTCCTGCTTTAATTTTTTCCATACTCAGCTGAGGCATTTTTTCCCCTATATATGCAAAGCATGATCCATTCTTATCAAGAGCCTTTACAAACTGCTTCATTAGACTCAGCTTGATATGCAGTGGTGGAAAGATGATTTTCTCTCGTGGAACTAAAGGATCGTTGATGATATTCTTTTCCCCAACATCCATGTTTTCTCTCCTAGGCCACTCTTTTCTAACCCAGTATTGGGTTTTGTCTCTGCTATCCCAGAGGCAAAAGAAACAAGGATATTTTGTGTGACCACTTTGCTGTCCAAGAAGAAAGTTTACCATTTTTAAGTCTACACAAATCACCCATTGGTGTTCACGATACTTTATTTTTTCCAAGACCAAAGCTATGGTGTCATATTGCTCTTTCATTTTCGTTGAGTGAGCAGTTGGTATTGAGCCATATTTGTTCCCATTATGTAGAAAAACACATTTCAAACTTCGCTTTGAGCTGTCAATAAATAGGCGCCAATCATCTGGAAAAAATTCAGGAAGACCCATTTTTACCAGGAGTTCTCTAACAGCATGACAAAATACAAGATTTTGTTCTTCAGAGAAAAAAGGTAGCAGATCTTTCTCCCTTGTGCGATAGAATGTAATTTTCGTTCCTGGTTCAAGTAAATTTTTTTCCTTCAACCTGCAAGCCAGTAATTCAAGTAAATGGAGATCTCTAGTGAGGCCATTTAACTCATCTTGGTTGAAACATTGAGGAATTGATGATATCGTTTCAAAATCGCTGCCACCTTCAGTAGTATCAGAATTCTGATCAGAGAGACAATAAGCGTCCTCACAGAGTTCTGGTAGCTGGTGAAAAGTTGGAATTAGCACTTCTTCTGAGTGAGGGATAGGGCATCTTGCAGAGACTAAATCTGGATAAGTCCACTTATTACGGTTCTTTCGATTGATTCCAGTAATATTTACTAGGCAGAAATAACAGTCATCAAAGTGATTTTTTGGTTCTCTCCAAACCATTGGTAATCCGAATTTCAGGCTTTTCCTTTTCCCGGTAGTCCACTGTCGTAAATGCTCTGTACAAGTTTTACAGACAATATGTGGTGCCCAGGTTTTATCCTGATCACCAAGTTTAACACCAAAATATCCAAGATAAGCCCTCTTTACAAAGTCACTAATAGATTTTCTGTTTTCCAGTAGCGTGTATTCTCTCGCATATGTAGCAAAAATATCAGGATGATGTACACAGCTTCTTCTACTTGAACTCATTTTTATTTCTATTCAACAACACAAATACTTAGATTTACTTTTTAACAACTCGTTACTAAAGAGAAATTTCATATGACGCTAACCTCCTATCTATCTGCACCATAGAATTCACGAACTATTCTCAACTCTCAACTGCGGTTGAAGCTTTGAAGGTCACTTCAGATAGCGGACAGACATCTCCATCTATCGGATTTCTATGGAACTAAGTGGATAGCACTAATAAGTAGGATTCAATCCCATTTATTAAGAATTTGTCAACTAATCAGTTATATATCTCATATTGTTTGTCTTCTTTTTATAATAAATGAATTAAAATAATAATTTTTAAAAATAATAATTAGTTATTTCTTAAATATTATTATTTTAAATTCAATTGGTTACAAAAGAAGACTGACAATAAAGCAAATATACAAGAATCTTTCCCTGTATAAATTTTACAACACTTGCACTTGAAAGTACTAAATAGAAAAAAAGCATTGATAGATAAGTGAATTTATCTAAAAATCTAGAGCTGATACAGAAAAACTGCTTTCATATTTAGATTCAGCAATAAAACTATAGTTAAAATCTGCTCTAAAATCCTAAGCACCAAAAAAAATTCTTTTTTGTAGGCCTCTGTATTTAGCAACGTTTATTTGTTTTATAAACTGATGCACATGCACAATTGTTTTCTGATCATGAAGACTCCTTTCGGCTGCTTCTATCTAACTGCTAAAGCTCAACTCAGAACTAGGTAAAGAAAAGCATGCTGGTGCAACAATAACACTTATTTTCTACTGAAATAACATTAATATTATATATTAATTATTTTCAATGGCTATAGCCAGGTAACATTCTTATCAATTTATTATTAGCAACATACAAAATGATTGAAAATCATTTTCTAGTTTCCTTTCCGAATGATAAAGTTAATTGATCTGACATTCTTTGTAATTTTTTGCATGAGATAATTAGACCGGAGCTTACATTTTAAAATGGATTTCAAGAGAATATAAATATTAACGCTAAATGTGGGATTCGAACAAAAAACCAAATTTTAAAATGACAACTTTTTAATCATCAACTCGGTGAGAGATGTATCGCAGTATTTATCAGGAATTAGAATAAAGTTGAAATTGGTTAGCAAATGTCGGATTCGATAAGCAGGTGGTTTTTGATTCTGTACGTTTACAGCTAATTTATTCAAAAATCTAAAAAACAAAATTTTCAAATGTTATACCGAACTTTTTAAATAAAAAATGTTTGTAGGCGGTACAGAAATCAATAATTTCATGAAAAAATATTTAAAGAAAAATAATTCTTTAATGTAAACATATATATATATATATATATATATATATATATATATATATATATATATTTTAAGTGACAATGCATAAACAATGCTTGCACACATTCTTTACTGGTAAATTTCACAGTTTTTATTAGATGATATGAAATGGCAATAATTTTTAAGGTAGGTAGGTTATGGCGGATATTTTTGGAATTCTATACTAATATTGTTGTAGCGGACATTGAAGAAGATATTTGGAGGTGATTTATAGTCAATTGTCTAACATTACTCATGAAAAGTCAATTGAAGTCATTTAATTAATCGGTGAGTACTGATAGATATGCCTTGATATGAGCCGATAATTCGGATTAACAAAATTTGTGTTGGAGTACAGTTCAAGGAATTTAGATGTCACAAACTTCATTTTTATATCATTAAGATTAAAATAGTCGTTCCAAAAGTTCACAGCAATAAAGAATTTTCATTTTCTGGATTTGAAGATAGTTCAAATATCCTAGAGAATGATAATCCTCCTATTTCAAATTTTTTCATAATTAGTTCCTGAGATATTCATATAAAGGACAGTCTAGGAAAATATGATCTATGTTTTCAGATTCACAGCAATGACAGTGATCTGTAAACCAGAGATTAAACCTATATAGAACACAATTAGTAAGGAAATATCTTGTTCTAGCTCTTGCCTGCCATACGTCTTCTAGTCTGGATTTCGTTAATAACCTATGATTTTTGCAAATAGATGTGAGATGTATGAACGCTTCAGCATAATTGCAATTTTTCTATTGATTGAGTCTTTCCTTAAAGTAAAGTTTCCTGATATGTTGTTCTAGATCTTCAGGAGAAATGAATCGTACATCATATTGACTTTCAGTTGCTGATTTCGCCAGTGAGTCTGCGATTTCATTGCCTGCAATCTCCGTATGTCCAAACTAACTGTATTGACAAGCACCTTTGAGTAGAGTGGAGCATTTGGGCTCGAAGCAGTTGAATAATAGTTGGTGATGTCCTGGAACAAACCGAAAGAGCAGAGATGCAAGAAAGAGAATCTGTGAAGATGACATATTTTTTTTTATGTAGAATTATATAAAGTTGTATCTTGTGGAATAAATGTGGGGCAAATCCAAAGACTACAGCTTCTGATGTCAAATTAAAAAGAAGTACAAATTTATAAAATTACAAATCATATGAAAGTAGTTATATTTTTGTTACAATCATGACTTCATTTTTACAACAGAGCCATGCAAATTAAGTAATATCTTTTTCTCTTTATAGTGATCTTCTTGCCTTTTTAACTTCTGAATTCATTATCTACTGATGCACTTAGTCCCTGCCAATTTGTACTGTTTTAAATATATAATAGTCATTTAAATGAAAAAGTTGCTTGAATAGTATAACGATAATTTTTAATTAAATAGCAAATGAAATTATTATTACTTATAGATAATTGAGATTAAAAAGCATTTTGTTAAACAAAATATTATCCTCAGCTAAATAAAAAAACTTTCTAAATTATAGCGTTGACATGAAAAAAAGGTGCTCACAAACTCAATTATTTTTTTCGCATTTTTCATCTTAATATTCATATTGCTCATGCATTTTCTAAGTAAGTCGCTTTATAATTCTGAGTATCCTAGAAATATTATCTATTTCATTCTTAAAAATCTGAATGCTTTAATTTTTTAAAAATATTCGCCCTAAAATATCACTCATAACTTAAATAAACATAAAAATTTAAATTCTTATTTTATAATGACTTTTTACCAATATAATTAAGTTTACAATTAATTATGAAATAAGTATTGCAAAATTACAGTTTAAAAGTGATTCCTTTTCTTTAATTATGTAAAATACTTCGCATGCAGTTTCAATGTCAATATCTCTAAACATGCATTAATACAATTTATTTAAAAATTAAGGATTTATTAAGCGTTTGATTATAGATATTTTTACATTTCCTTAAGAATATAACTATTTTTTGAAAATAACGGTGGGGATTTGGTAGATTAACTTTTCGCCAGAACGAGGCTGGAATTTGCTGTTCATTTGTCGTTACCCAGAGAGCACCTGTGAACCAAGTCACGGAGGCGAGTAGCATTATCCACATAATATAACATAAATTATCCTATTTAATGTTCTTACTTGAAAACTACAAAAGTGTTTATTTTGTTTTATGCTAGTGTCTCATTAAATAAACTCGGGCTTTGCATACTACAGAACTCATGAATATATAATTTAAATACATAATTTTTCACATTTATACCAACTTTTCACACAATCAAAGTAAAATATTTAAAAAATAACTTCTGAATAACCTATCTGACAATCATAATGGGTATTAATTAGTAATTGTTTCCAGAATGGAGCTAAGTACCTAACATTTGTAATTCCAAGGTGAGTTGCATAAATTTTAGTTTATTTCTTTTCGCATTAATTTTAACAGTAATTGAATTTTATTTCTTGTACTGACTGAACTGCGAATCGTACTAGATTTCTATGAATCATGAACAAATATTAGAGTAGTTTGGCTTTAAATTTCTGTTGAAAATGTAAAACAATGCAAATTATACCTTTCCAAACAGAATCAAATGCTTCCGATATGGCATGAACCTCAGTATTCTTTGCCTAAAAGTACATCAATATATCAGATATGTAATTTACTTATTATGATTAATTATTACTTAAAGGCATGGCTAATGGTGATTTTGTATTTCTCTAATATCATATCATATAGAAAGTTGTTTATATGAAAAATTGCTCAATTTTATTGTATGTTTAATTACATTATAAAAGAACACTAGCTTTACACATTATGGAGCTTGTGAAGCATTAATCTAGAGCCTTCACAACATTTATGTAAACTTTTACCAGGTCTCTCCCGACCACATTTTGGATTGTTTGGGGCTTTCTCGTTTCTCGGGAAGATATGTATCTAAGACCGTTATTCGTTTTAGATTTTTTTAAGAATTAGTGGTGGCATCATTGAAACAACAACAACAATGCAAACTTTGAAGTCAATATACAATACTAAAAAAAATTCTTATAAATATGTTGGACATTGATTAGTGACTGTTTCCAATCTAGTGCTATAATTGTTCAAAAGTCTTCATTATAGAATGTTTTTCTTTCAACTGCTGTTCATTCCAATAATAATTTTTATGGTAACAAATACTCTTAAAATGAACAGTTACAATAATATAATTTAATATTTGTTTATAAGATCATGTGCTTCTAGTTGAAAAAGTCATCAGTTGATGTCAACCAACAAATTTAATCTAGAAACTTTCTAAAATTAAAAAATTACATTGAGTTAGAAAAGATTACTTTTTAGATATAATGTATATATGTATTATTTATATTCTAATAATTTTTTATTGTTTAATTTAAAGGTGCCGTTTTAGTCCTGACCAATGATAGTGAAGAGCAACGCTGAAAGCTAAATTTTATAAATAACATGTATTATCTAAACTGGAAAAATGCATGCATTTTGTAAACTAAAAATTTTAGAATAAACTGTTCTACTGTCTAATATTTTTAGGATAGAGTATTTCTAGAACTGGGCAACTTTTGTTCAAATTTAATGTTGAATTCTTAGCAAATGCATGAGTTTGTTTTCATTTATGTTGTTTCTTATGTAAAGAAAAACTATTTGAAAGTCTTACAGCGAAATGTGAACTAATGTTAAAATATTCAGAAACAGTAGTTTGGATTTAACTGAGTATTTTTAAATAAGTATAATATAAATTTGGATATACTTTTCTGTTAGATGTATAGCAGTTCATCAGAAGTTAGAAATATAAAAGGATTTTTTTTTCTTCATTAGAAAACTTGAGTAGAAATATTTCAAGTATATGAATTCTCAGTTTAGTTTCTTGTAGAAAACAAAATTAACATTTTAATTTTATTGGAATTTACTTAATAAAAAAGACCCATTTATGTTTAGCGCAATAAAAATAGTGTAATAGATAAAAATGTAAATATACAGAAATATTGACAGAGTTAATGAGTGTTTAACAACGCAGAAACATGATTCTCTTTTAATATTAAACAAATCAAATATATTGCTAATATGATTATTTAAAATATTGCATACACGATAACTAGATTTATATGCTAAATCGTGCATATATTCACAGTTGGTAAGTAGTAAATATTTACATGATTTTAACTTCACTTCTCTTCCTTTTTGAATGTTAACTTCAACATAATCTGATTTTCATTATATAATTTGTAAATTTTACAAAATTATTTAGATATTGCTTAAGAGAATAACAAAATTGGCACTTGTGTTCATTTCCAAAATGAAATGAAAAATAATACAGTTTAAGCATGACAGTTATTTTACTTATGTGAGAGGCAAGAATATACATTAAAATTTAAAAAAAAAAAAAAAAAAAATTCTCACTCATTATAATAATTTAAAATAGCTTCCTTCTAATTTAGTAATTCAAAATAAAATCCTTTGTTATTATTATGAGCTACAGATAATGTAGACAAACCTAAAAGTCAAGATAGGTCATATCTTGGTTGCCAAGATTGGACTAATTTCTGTAGCATATGTTTAATCCTATCTTGGCCATCTAGATTGGTCCAATGTAAGTTGTCAAGCTTGGCTCTATATAGGAAACCCACATTGGTCCAATTTAACAAAATGTAGACCATCCAGGATTTGCCCGATATAGACCACCAATACTGGACCTAGACAGAGCCACAATTAGCCAATATAGGGCAAAGCTATTTTGGTACTTGGGAAGTAGTGCCATAGCCACAACCGAGAAGATGGAGTTTATGGATTTTTGCTCTTTGTTGAAATACTATTTGTAAAATTAATTATTGCAATACCTACATTGGACCCATGTTTGGAAGCATCAGTAAAAATCAGCGTATCTTCTGGTTATGATGACTCACAAACCTGGTGAAAAATAGCTTACAAATTACATCTTTTGTTAATGATCTAGTCTGAAAAGGGAGGCCCGAAGAACAGACGGAAATTTTTGTCGATATTTCTGGCCAGTCTGTTGGAACTCTTAATATGCTTATTTTTAAAACAGTCCATAGATATCATTACGATAATCATTGCCAACCACCATTAGACTTCGAATGAAAACATATTTAATAACAAACAAGGCGATTTTTTCAAATTAAATTTCTGTTAGTACTCATCTTATTAAAATACGCGTTATCTTACTGAAATGCTGATGTTTCCTATGAACAATTATAGTAAGAGTCATTACAAAACAATTAACTCGAAATTATAGCTTATCTCACCGATTAAGTAATTAATTAAGTTATTGCTTGTTTAAGTGTGAAGCTGATGTTCGTTTCAATGAGCTCATAAAGATTAATGAAATAAGTCTTTAAAATAGGAAGTTCATAAAATAGAAAAAAAATATTAAATATTTTTTTCCCCACCAAACTGTTTTTTTTTTTTTGTAAATGAAATGAAATTAAAAAAAATATTTAGTATGCACTGTACAAGAGAAACATGCAAAATAAAATTCACATTTATATAAAATGTAATTCTTACTTTCATTCATACATTTTTTTTATTCATTATTTTCTCAATTATTTAAGAATCCAAAATACTTATTACAAATTATACCTGATTCTACTTATAAAAAGTCCCTTAAATAAAAAAATTCAGTCTGCATAATGCCCCATTCGCTTTTTTTTTTATCGAAATTCAAAACACTAACACTATTGATTGTCTTCACACAGTTTCGGTATTACATTAATAAACAGCGTATGTCAAACTGATGATTTACTAGTACATTGCGCCAGGAACGTCAATTTCATAAAGATACATAGATTGCTTTTAAGAAAATTAGTAATACCCAAGCCTTAGTAATGGAGTTATTTCTCTTTTTTTAATGCCCGGCAATACAGAAAATATACGTAAGGGGCGAATGTGATGGTATCTTCTACAATGGGGCACTCAATGGTTGTACCAGCTTCACCCTGAAAGTGAAGGGATAAAGGAACACATACACAGAGATAGAAAGGAACATCCATACCCGAACCAGGAACCTACTGCTTCGAAATTAGGAACACTATAACCCAGTTTTATTTATTTATAGCTCAAAAATTTATGATTGCCCATAAAAAAAGCGAAGTTTTCTAATTATAAAATAAAAAAAAATTAAAATTATGTTAACTGCAGACGGAAGTTGCGTAAAAATGAATTCACAATTTTAGTTCATAAACGAGAATTAAAATTAACATTGCAGTAAAACAATATTAGAGATTAACCGTAAAGTCGTGAGTGAGGTAAATAAGAGGTTGGTAAAAAAGGAGTTCTACTCTGCATTATCTTGTTATTTATAAATAGAAAATATTGATTTGCTTGCTTGTAATATTTTAAACTGTTTGATTATTGATTTACTTTATCAATGAATTAACTGATTATTGACTTGATTTTTTTAGACATCGTAAAATAAATATTACATTAGTTTAAATGTACGAAACGTTGCTGTTGAACTACCAGAAGTTTTATTTTTCACGTAAGCGAGTGTCTAGTAAGAAATGTGGTAATATGAAGAATAGCTGATTTTCGTACTTTAATGTTCATAATTTGATATATAAACATAAAATTTGTTTAATAATAAACAATATAATGATTCAAAATTTTATTCTTATTTTATAAATCAAGTAAAACTTTAACTAATTATACAAAAATAATAACTAATTTCTTCAAGAATTTTTATAACTTTAAGATTTTTATAACTGTTAAGATAAAAAAAAATAATAAAAAATAAAATCGAAAACTTAAAAATTTTAAAAAGTACATACAAAAGCAGGAAACAAACTTTATTCAACATTTGTTTTAAAAAAGAATACAACTGTTTCAAAAGTAAGGTAATTTTTTATTTTTAGAGCTCCATGATTAATTTCGAAATAAGCATAGTTATTTTGCAAACGACTTTTAAAAAAAAAATCAGATGCTAAACTGAAATAATTAAGCTTGTTGTAATTCTATAAGGACACCACCACAATCTTTCGGATGTAAAAATATAACGGATTTCCCATGAGCACCAATTTTAGTGGTCTCAGTTAAAGTACGTATATTGTTTTTCTTCAAGTCCTCTATTGCATTGTCAATGTTATCAACATCTAAACAAATGTGATGCATTCCACCAGAGGAATTTCTCTGCAAAAACTGCTCAATAGGACTTTTTTCACCAAGAGGCAAAAGAAGTTCCAGCTTAACATTTGATGCTTCAACAAAGACTGTAGTGACTCCATGTTCAGGCATAGGAATAGGTTGACTAGTCTAGAGGAGAAAAAAAAAGATAAAAATAATAAGAACACACTTATATAATGTTTTGAAATGTATAATAGAGTAAAAGAGAGCATTATACTACTTTATACTTAGTTATTATTACCCGTGAGAAACTTCGTAAACGTAGGATAAATAATTTATTCAGAGGTCAGTATATAAGTACACTAAATATATACATGGATTCATCAGCCAAATAAATAATATCAACCATCTGATGTTTCACTCTACCTTCACATCACAAAACATTCGAAAATCAGCATGATGGAAACTTCAAAGTCTCTAATGTCTATAGTTTAATTATAGTGGACATGGTACATTCATGATAAATGATTCACGTGACACTCTATTCAACATACTACACTAGTGGCCATTAAAATTGCTACACCAGGAAGAAATGCAGAAAACAAAATGATATTTATTGGACAAATATATTATACTAGAAATAATAAGTGATTAAATTTTCAAAAAATTTGGCTGTATATAGATCCTGAGAAATCAGTACCCAGAACAACCACCTCTGGCAGTAATAACAGCAGTTATACGGCTGGGCATTGAGTCAAACAGAGATTGGATTGCATGTACAGGTACAGATGCTCATGCAGCTTCAACACGATGCCACAGTTCAGCAACCAGACGTTTTGTATTGTTGAAAGATCTGGCCAGGGCAACAGCCGAACATGTTCCGTATCAAGGAAGGTCCGTACAATACCGGCAACATGCGGTCGGGAATTATCCTGCTGAAACGTAGGGTTTCGCAGGGCTCGAATAAAGGGTAGAGCCACAGGGTCGTAACACAGCAGAAATGTAACGTGCACTGTCAATGCGAACAAGAGGTGACCGAGACGTGTATCCAATGGCACCGCATACCATCACGCCAGGTGATGGGCCAGTATGACGATGACGAATGCACGCTGCCAGTGTGCGTTCACCAAGATGCCGCCAAACACGGATGCGATCATCATGATGCTGTACACAGAACCTGGATTCATCTGAAAAGATGACGTCTCGCCATTGGTGCGCCCAGGTTCGTCATTGATCACACGATTGAAGGCGCTCTTGTCTATGACGCAGCGTCAAGGGAAGCCGCAGCCATGGTCTCCGAGCTGAGAGTCCATGCTGCTGCAAACGTCGTCGAACTGTTCGTGCAGACACTTGTCTTCCAAACGACCCCGTTTCTTGACTCGCGGCTCGTGACATGGTTGCATGATCCATTACGGCCATGAGGATAATATGCTTGTCTTCTCGGCTGCTAGGGATAGATGGCCGTTGAGATCACGCATGGCGTTCCGCATTACCGTCCTGAACCCATCGATTCCATATTCTGCTAACAGTCATTGGATCTCGACCGACGCGAGCAGCAATACTGCGATAAGATAAACCGCAATCCCGGTATGCTACAATTCGACCTTTATCAAAGTCAGAAACGTGCTGGTACGCATTTCTCCTTCTTATACAAGGCGTCACAACAACTTTTCACCAGGCAACAACGTTCAAATGCAATTTGTGTATGAGGAACCGGCTGAACAATTTCCTCATTTAAACACAATGTAGGTGTCGCTACTGGTACCTGCTTTGTCTGAATGCGCTGAAAAGCTAATCATTTGCATATCACAGCATCTTCTTCCTTTCGTATAAATTTCACGTCTGTAGCATGTCGCCTTCGTGGTGTAGCAGTTTTAATGGCCAGTAGTGTAAATATATCGTCAGCTAGATATTAATGGAATCAGTATACACATACATCAAGAATTTAAATAGATTTCTGATCTTGTGACACGAGGCATGGTGCTACAAGAAATTTTCATTGTGTAGTCATGAATGTTGTTCTAATTATTTTCCTAGCGAATGCTAATAATTTGGATTCTTAAATTATAAATGATCTATATTAAATTTAACTATGAATCACAACAAATATTCGTTCTAAATGATAGTATTAAAAAAATACTGAGCTAATAGCACTGCCATTATTAGAGTTGTAAAGGAGGGAAAAAACTATGTTTATTTCAGGGAATAAACCCGGTTCATTCCTTTTACACTTATTATGATTTCTATATTACTAATTACGGTAATAGAAAGTTTTTAAGGAAAAGAAAACAATTTTGCTTTAATGATCAATTTAGAATAATTTCAAAAATTAAGGTGAGCATATTTATATTTTTTCCTTTCTCAGTACAAATTCATAACGACAAAAACATAGAAATGTCAGAACTTATTTTGACAATTTTCAGAAATATACATTACATAAATATATCCAATATTAATTCATTATTTTTTTTGTTTTAATAAGTATTTTTGTTTTTCTCAGTATGAAACTAATTAACTCTCATCTTCTATTGAAGACAGAACAGATATTTATTTTTATTTTGGTATATTTACATAGTTTATTTCACTTTTCTTCATATTAAAGGCAAGACAATCCATTAAACGAAAGATGATTGGTTTAGTTTATTTGCTCAAAACTTCCAATAATCGCCAAAGTTCGGTTATTTTGGGAAATATTCGGAGTTTTGAGGGAATACACTCAACCAATCATCTTTCGTTGAATGACTTTACACAAATGAAGAAAAGTTCTGTCTTCTAAGTAAAGAAACTGATTAGTTTCATTTTGAGAAAAACGAAAATAGTAAATAAAAATGAGGAATTAATATGTAATAAAAAATATCAAGATATATTTTTAAGACTGTCAGTATAAGTATTGACATTTCCATGTTTCTGTCGTCATAAATTCGTACTGAGAAAGAAAAAACATACATATGTATATGCTCAACATTAATTTTTTAAGTTATACTAAATTGGTCATTAATGTAAAATTATTTTCTATTCCAAGAAAACTTTCTATTTCTGAAATTGTAAGTAGTAAGTGGAAGTTTTCCTCCTTTACAACGCTCATCATTCCTGAAATTTTACATTGCATGCACACACACACATTTATGATCATTTCCACCAAACTATAAAGTGATTAGGTTGAAAAAATTTCCTTAATAACTATTTTGTTTTCTTAACCAAAACATATACAATAATAATACCCATTTTAAACTTTCTGAGAAAATAACGTCCAAAATTGGTTGGTTTCGTTTTATGGCGCAGTGTCGAAAAATGGAGAAGTTGCGCAAAACATTAATTTTAAAAATTATTATTTTTTTTGTGTAAAACACAAGCAATGTTAAAAGCTACTAACAAATATAATAAATTTTAAACATGGAGATGTTGTTATTTTAAACAAAAATTTAACTAAATAAAATACGCGAACCAATTACTTTAAAAAAAGTAAAAATATTACAATGCTGTGGTGTAACAATCAACGAATGTTAAAAAATAGATTAAAAAATACGAAGCGATGGTGGATAAAATCACTACATGAAATTAAAGTTTATTGACTGAAACATGATTCATCACACATTTCACACCATGGAATTAAATTATTTAAAAATAAATGAGTGTGAAACATGACACACATAAGGCCAGTTATACGAGCATCAGCATAGCGTAGAATTAAAACTGATGGTGACGTATGGAAATATGGCACCAAAATCGTTATTTTGACTTGTATGTTCCATGATTCAAAAAAGAACAAAAAAAGTTCCACCCAAAGAGAACAGATAAACTTTTTAACAACCTTCCTCACATCAGATAACAAAACTGATGGTAGAAGTGGCCGGGATGCAGATATAGAAGGTACATCAGCTCGCTCTCATTGCCGTCAAGACATCAGCGATTTGGGGCCACGGATAATTCAATGTCAGGACCTGCAGTTAAATATTCTGAACCATTATAAACATTCAGGTCAGATCAAAGTTACCATCACACTAAGTTCAATGATCCAGATTAAAATAAAATGTCTATTGTACTTGGAAGCATGAATAATGATGTACCAACAAATGAAAAGATGAATATGATTCCAATATGCAACTTAATTTAATGGAGTGTGTTTAAGAAGATGTTTGTACCTGCACCAGAATTGTATTTTTCTGTCACTTAACCAGTTGATAGTTAATCACTTCACTTCACTTTACTCAATGGGCTTTTTTACAGTAGCTGAAATGTTTTAACTGGTAATTTCATTCTTTTTCAATTTAAAAACGAAGAATTAAGGGGCAGATGATCAATTTTAAAGATCTTTGTGTGTTTTCAGTCTTCTCACCATTATTATTATCTCTCAGTCAAAGTAATTTAAATCAGTAAACTTTAATATTACTAATATTTAACGTATGTGACATCTAACATCATAAAATTTTTATTTATAATAAATCTTTTTATCATAGATACAAAAAAAAAAAGATTAAAGTCAAATTAAAAAAAAAATAAAGTCACGATTAATAAATTATAACAAATCATATTTACATACATTTGATATTTTGTGTTAAGATATGAAATGCATATACATTTAAAAAATAAATACTAGTGATATTAAAAGAATGAAACTTACAACAGAATATGTGTGAATGTATAAAGAAAAGATTTTGCATTTATTAAAACACATTAAAATAGATATTTTGTATTTATTAAAGCGCATTATTTTTATTAAAAAATAATGTGGTTTATTTAGTCAATTTTAAAATAAACCTTATTTGCTGTCAATCAATGAATTTAAAAATAGTAATAATGCACAACATTTGAAGCTATTTCTTTTGGATAAAAACCTATATATCAATAAAATACAAGTAAACAGAACTTTTTTTTTTATTCTGAGTATAATGAAATTTTGAATGGGGAAAAATGTCCATAAATATTCTGGAGAAGTTTGAATTCAACGAGGTCAAAGTAGAGAGGAAAAATTAAATACGATAAAATAAAATGAACAATAAATGTGCAATTATTTATATTTAGATAACAAATTACATAAAAATCACGTTTTAAAATTGGTTAAACGCATCAGACATTCTTTGTCTTTTGTTTTAATACTGGAAGAAATAAAAAAAAAATCCAGGAATATGTATTTATTTTTAACCCAAATGAATAAATAAAGGCGAAACATATCTAGAAAATGCAAAAATTTATTTTAAAAAATTATACTACAGCAAAGACAAGTAGACAGAAGGAAATGATTGAAAAAACAAGTATTAAAGCAAATTGCAATGACAGAAAAAATAAATAAATAAATAAATAAAAATAAGAAAAGTTGGCACAGCTTTTAACCAGTATAAAGATTCCTTAGTATCTATCAATACAGTTAGAAAGTATCATCATAAATAGAACATTTACAACAGAACAGCACAATTACCAAGTCACAATTGTTAATAACAAATGTGAATTATTTCCATGATAATGCCTCTATTATGCAGTGGGACTCATCCAATCATAGTTTGAACATAAAGATGAAGTAAAGCATCTACAATGACTTACAGTCCTTTAAGTGCAATAAAATGATACAATTAATCTTTTTTGTATGTTCAATCCAGATATGATCACCTCTATTGGCATCACTCCTTGAATTCTTCACTATAACTCATTGAATAATATTACATGCCTTTAAGCATTTTGACTCAATATAACTATTCAAGACTTGCATACTTCAATTCCCAAAAAACTAACAGGTACTGGATTGTATTAAATGGCAAAAATGGTTATAAATGGTATACTAGCAAAAAATTCTTCATAAAACTAGGATTATTCTACTATATTCAGATACAACATATATAAGATTGAAAAATGTTTCTCATTTCTTTATTTAGGAAAAAAATTGTAATTAATTTACATGTTAAGCTGCATAGTTATTAAATTTGTAATTGATAGATATTTCTTTATTTTTATTAACGATAGCTATTTACAGCTATAAATTTTTTTAAAAAATATTACTAATCCAAACTACTTAATTCAAATTGAAAATTATATTAACATAAATATTTAACAAAAAATGTTTATTATAAAAAATAAGTGAAAACAAAAATAATAAATTTTTATTTTAAAAATACCATAAAAGTGAAATTATATATAGAGAAATACTTTACTTTTAAAAAATCCTTAAAATTGTACGGTTATCAAACTCTTACTTGATCAAATATATCAGAGTTTTTTTTCTTTCTTTTTATACAAATCTCATGATTTGCCTAGATTTGGGTATTAGCACTATATATATGATAGTGAAACGCAGTATAACATAAAATGTTTATTTTCTATATGATGATATATGATAAATTAAAAAATGTAATAGGGATTGTCAGAAATAAATATTTCACTAAACACCAATTCACATAAATAGTAGCTTCAAGCAGTCTGAAAATGAGAGAAAACTTGTTTCAAGCATAGCTTTTAGAATTTAACGTGAAAAACAATTGTTCGAAGTTCTCAATTCTAGACATGTTACCCCAATTCTAAATACCTAACCTTACAGAGAACCTAAATCAAGAACCCAATCTATAAATTTTTTTGTACTTGTCATAAACTGAATAGTGTATTTGATCTGGACTCAATACTGGGAACTTTTTGATTCCTTGTTTTTCAATTGTGTGATATTTAATCATACATAATTTTGATTTAAATACGTTATTTTTATTTTACAGTTCTAAATTGATTATCTTCCAGAGATATTATCTATTAATAAATCCAAACGGTAGAAGAGTTTTTTTCCCCTCAAAAATTTAGTATTATCTTCTCTTTCTGTGATGAAAGTAATGATTCAATTTAATTTAAAATAATATCATCAAATTTTGCTCCATATTAGTTATGTTACAAGTACATAAAAAGTCAAGTTGAATAAGGATTCACTAAATTAAAAAATTTTTTATTTTGAAAAATGTAATACAAGCAAAATTTCCACTTGTATTGAATTAAATTTTTTTTTTTATATTTATATTCATGATTTTTATTTTTGGATACCATAAATGTTATTGATTACTGTGATGAAATATTAAAAATAGTGGAAAAACTATATTCCCCTCATATTGAAAAAAAAAATTGCTTAACTAAATATTTTGCATAATGCTAATACATGAATGGTGCTTTACCAATTATGTTAACAAATGTTAAAAATAATAATTATTGGGAAGTATTAAGAATTGTCTCCTTAAAATCAAAATTTTATAATTTTTTTCATCACTTATCTCTCTCTTAGAAATAAATAATACAATATCCATAAAATTTTCATAAATGTGAAAAATCATCATAGATGAAATGATAATCATGCTGAAACTTATTGTTTCATGTGAAAAATGGCTAAACAGCATAAAGTCACAACAAAAATGTTTGCCCATAAAAGTTAAATAATAATAGATCTTATCTCTATTCCAATAAAAGCACATGCACATATTTAGTATTTTTATAAGTGAGGATGATCTCCAATTAGTAGAGTGCAAAGCAAAGCAGTGCTAAAGAAATTCATTGGGTATAGAAATTATGTATGGCAACATTTTCATTAAAAACATATATCAGTTAAAAATAATTATTTCATTGTGTTTCATAAATAAATATAATTTAAAACTAAAATAACAATTTTTGTTTCAATCAAGTAAGCAAGATTTTATTGTTAAGTAAAAACACAACAAACATTACAAATAATTTAGAAATATACACAGAATTCCTTCATACTGATTCATAATTTTCATGTACTACTAATGAAATACATGTAATATGTAAGCCATATTTTAGACTTTAAAGACATGAAAGAATGCATAGCTTTATTTAAATATTTTCAAGAATTTTGAAAATATAACTTTTAAAATTACCTAAAGCTTCTTCTATTTTTTTTTTTAAAACTTTATATATAAAAAGTAAAGGTTTTTAGCAAACATATTTTAGAGAAGAGATTTATACAAGGTTAACGTTAATGAATTTTATTAGAAAAGTGAGATAAAATTAACTTTTATATTTCTCATTTACAAATATTTAATGTGTGAGGAATTTTCATAGTACAATAAACAATAAATCCACATACTGTATATTTTCAAGTTCATTCCGTATTTTTTGAGGTTTTATGCTTTAAATACTTCTTAATGAGATTACAATACAATCTACTTAAAATGTATAAAAAAGCAGTACAGTGAGTTTTTTTATTTTTTTAAAAATTTTTAATTACTTTCTTTTTAAAAGTAGAGAGTACATTTTAGAGAAAACTTAATTAAAAAAAAATAGTACAAATTTTGAGAATGAGACTATCCCACTCTTCTTCGGATTCTATAGTTACCTAACAAAAAATTCCAAAGTACAAGGGAATTTATACCATATCATATGGTCACCATGCTCTTATTTATCTTTGTGAAAAATACTAAAAAAACTTTGAATAAATTTCATTCTACAACTCGAAATTTTATTAATCGTTTTGACAGAAATATTTTTGATGAAAAATTTACATATAAACTACTCCTGGGGAAAATGTTTGCATTTTAAATATAGAAACTGTGAAATTCTAAAAATTTAAACTTTCAAGAAGCAATAATATATTTAATGCTTAATTGAAATGAATAGTATGTCATTAAAAAATGGCAAGGCAAAGCGATAACTAGAAGAAGTTAAAAACAAGCAACTTTTTTGTTTTAATAAAATTCATAGAACAAATGATGTAAGTGAAATTTAATGCAGAGAAAGATATTATTGCACAAGCAAATAATGGTTAGATAGATGTTAAATTTTTTTAAAATTATGTGTGGAGTAAATGCACAAATGTGTATTTAGAAAACATTAACATTAGGAAAATAAAAACCTTATTACTTGTATAGTGAAATATAAATTATTGTTTTTAAATCTACTGAAATAAAATATATTTATAAAAAAGCTTCTTGTATTAAAGAAAACAAAATAAAAATGTCATCTCCTTGAAATATTATAATGAGTATATAAATTTAATGATTTAGTATTGATATGAAAAGTAAGAAAGTTTTATAATCACAATAATTTTTTTAAATTATACATGTTAGCTATTTTTAATGACAATCAATTTCAATAAGTCATTAAATCTAATAATCTCAATTTATTCAAAAAAGTGTCATGCTTTTTCTCTTTAGTTTAACAGAAAACTAGCATATTCTTAATTACTGATGACTCAATATATTTTTTTAATATCCATTTTTAAAAATTTATTGTAAGTAAAATATGAACAGTATATGATATTTACATTAAATTTTATACACTTATGTTTAAACAAAAGCAATAACAGGTTAAGTAAAAAACAAAACATTTTGTTCTTAAACAATTTAAAAATATTTGATATTGAATAAGTTAGAAATAAAAAACATAGATTATATTTAAAGTTAAAACAAATTATAAAAACACATAGTAAAAATTCATCACCTAAAAAAACAGAATGGAGTTAATCTTGTAGATATTAATTTAAAATATGATTTTCATCTTTATATTTTGACAGCAAGAAAATATTTAATAGCAGAGATGTTGTAAAACATTTTATGAAAATACTGTGTATTATAAAAAAATGTGTCCATAGATAATGATCCTTACAAGTTCCAGTGCTGAATTAAATTCTAAAAAGCTTTTAGGTATCCATTTCAAAAGAAACACATGACCATAAAAAAAAGAATACATCATTTATTTATACTTATAAATCTTTAACTGGTATACATTTTAATGAGAATCAAAGATTAAGTTTAAAAGTAATCTTTTTTTTTTTTTCAAATTGTGTTATATGAATTTTTTTTTATTTATGTGTTAACAAATCAGAGACATTTTCAGCCTTTGTTAGTAAGAAAAGAGCACAAAGCAGGAAAGATATTTTACATAAATTTTATATTTTTATTAAGACTACAGTTTCATTTTATTATATCAACATTATATATTCTTACATACAGTTCATACCTTAATGCCCAAAACATCCTGATACAGTTTAACACTTTTTTCAAGATTTGGAGTGGCAATAGCAAGATGATTCACCTTTAAAACATTCCATGTACGATCTTTCTTAACAGTAGAAAAATTTGTTACTTGAGCCATTCTTCTAACACAATTAGTAAGATTTAAAAGTTTACTTTTTGTGACAGTGGCCATAATTCCTATAAATTAAAAGCATCAATAATTTTAGAGTAAAATTCTTAATAATTTCCAAAGTATATCAAATATTCATTTTAAATTTGAAAAAAAAAAAAAAAAAAAAAAAAAAAAAAGGATATTTTGGTTAGATAAAAGCATTTATGGAAGTTTCTAAATGTTTCTGCATACATTAAAATAATTTATATTTTAAAAACATTTTATGAGATTGGATGCCCAATTAAATTTGAAAATCAGGGTAACTCTCCAGAGTAAGAATTCATTTAAAAGAAAAGAAAAGTGACTTATCTAGTATTGTTCAACAAATATGCTCAGCAATATTTAAATTGCTGAGTATATTTGTTGTACAGAAAAAATTTTAAAACAGAAAATCTAATTGATGACAGTTGTATATATACAGCATATTTGCTTTATATATAACAATCCTAAAAAAGAAAAAAAAAAAAAAAAAACTGCCATAATTAGTGAATAATTTTATGCTTGAGAATATTTTAAGAAATAAAAATGTAAGCATTATTTTTCACTTTCAATGAAAAAATTTCTTCACGATTTGGACTAATTGGTATATAATAATATTTGATACACTAAAATCAAAGATTTTAAGAACATTTTCTTGCTTTAATAAAGTAAAAACATTTTTTAAAATCAAAAATAGAAAATTATGTACATGATTTTTTTATCTTTAAATAGCATACCCAAAACTTTCTAAAAGAAATGAGTAATCAATGATAAATCAAAAGATAAAAATCCAATATATTCAATATTTGTCTTTACTTTCTCTTAAAAAGAAACTGAGATTTCAATAAATTACTATAAACTATGAAATGTAAATATAGATCTCACTGGCAAGATGAGCCTATACTATACAAGAGAAAAAAATTAAAGTTAAAAAATAATAGCTGGCAAAAGTTTAACATTTGTGCTATTTTAAAATGAGTTATTTACAATTCACTAGTCATTGATAATTTTCATTTAAAAACTTTATAAGATAATTTTCATAAATGTTGCACTATAAAATTTAATTAAGAATATATATACCTAATATTAAAATTAAGCCCTTTCAGATAAAAGTGCACAAATCAATAAACATATGAAATACAATGGGGAAATTTTTTAAGTCATCTATAGGAACATTCACTAGATCTGTTTTTAGGGATGCAAGAAATAGTGATTTCATCAAATATTATATAATCTATAGTTTTAAAGATGAATTACAGATAACAAAATCATTAGTACAAAAATTAAAGTAATTTACTTATAAAAACACAATGAAGTTAATCAAACAAAAATCATCAATGAAATTAAAATGATAAATTAAAAAAAAATACCTGAAACAAAACCTTAAAAATAATTTATTGAATAAAAATAATTTATTAATATAAAACTTAAATTGGAACGAAGTAAAGTGAAAACTAAAATAAGCATTTTAAAATTAAGATTTATAATTCTTATTTAAAACTCTAATTTTAACCTTAACTCCATTAAAACAATTTTTAAAAATTCAAGAAATTCTTAACCAATACATACACACAGATATTTAAATAGATTTTTATTGAATTCATTTTTTTACACACAATATTGAAAATAGTTTGTTTCAGAAAAGAATATCATGAAAATATTTTAATCATAAAAGCTTGGGCAAACAGATTTACAATTTTAAAAATTAAATACTTAAGACAAATTATTAAATTATCTAAAATTACACTAAAACAATAAAATTTTGCAGTTAATGTTTATAAAAGTAAACTTAGTCATAAATTTTAAACAGTAAGGAAAGAAAAAGGTATTTTTCGGTTAATGAAATATCAAATCACAAAAAAATGTTTACTTGAAATTACTTTTAACAACTAGGTTTACTCTATGAATTACAATATGAGAACTCTTTTAATAAATTAATATTATTAAAAGTAAATATTAAATTTGTACATATCAATAGCATCTAAATAACAAAAATGAATGAATAAATTACTTAAATACAAAATAAATGATTTTAACAGTGTAACTAGAAAAAGAAAAATTTATATACATATTAAGCAAAAACTTTTTAATAGCTTATGAAATTTAAATAATTTCTCTTAAAAGTATCTAATAACTATGTAAAAACTCCTAAAACTTATTATTTCTATATTCAAGAGTCATATTCCTTACTATTTTATAGTTCAAATGTAATCAATGTACATAAAATTTATAATTATTGCTATTTAATCATAACATTATCATACTTGGAGTAATTGAAAAATGAATGCATAATTTTCATATCCTTTTTATAGTAAAAGGTAATGGAATTATATGGAGAAAAAATTAAAAAAAAAATAATAAAAAAAAAAAATTGAAAGTTTAGAAACAAGATGTCTAAAAATTATACCTATTTTTTTTTGTAGTTCCATTAACAAATGACCATAGAAATTTTTTTTCTTAAACTCTTATTCTCTGAATGCAACTTATACAGCAGGATTAAAATTATGAGAAAAATATTTCAGAACCTTTCTCATATTAAGTTACATTATACCACATGACATGAGTAAATATCCATCATTTATCCGATTGTGTACAATATATTAATATTAAACAACAATGACTATTTGTGAATGGTTAAATAAGATAGGAATAACCTTGAATTCATTTAATGAGAAAATAATCACCCTCATATTGGTATCAAAATATGTGACGTCAAAAAAAAAACAGTGAGAAAAATTTCAAACAATAGAACAAATCAATTATTACCTAATAATAACTAATGAACAGTTTGGTTGTGTTCGACTTTTTTTGCCCGCATGGGGCGAGGTAAGGAGAAATATTTATACACTTGGACACAAAGCGTACCACCGGCGAAAACAGTGAATCCCATTAAGCATGTAACAGCAGTTTTATGTAATACGTCTGCAAGTTTATGTTTCATCACCACAACAACCTTGATAAAGCTATTAATCAATATAAATGAAGTTCATCTAAGTAGTACGCATTTTCCGTGAAGATGTAATAGATGTTACTTTGATTACGAACTTCGAAGAATTTGGGGGGATATTTCCGTAAGCAGAACTGTGGCGCAAAATGCTTCCCCAAGATGAACTATTGGCATATTCACTACCGATAGCTATGTATAGTAAACCTAAGTTTATCTAACACCTCCTAGAGAAGGAGGTGTTGGATAAGCACTCAAAGAGGCGTGGTCATATTTAACTCTTAAAAGTAGCCTTTCATCTTAACTGGTTTGTAAAAGGTTTACGGGAATGGAAAGTGAAACTTAATGGAGAAAATTAAGAATTACTTAAAGAAAAAAATGAAAACAAATTTATCTTTTTTAAATACTCACATATGTAAATCTAATTTTTTATTTTAAATAATAGTTAATCTAATTTTTGTTAGATTGTTTTTTTTTCTATGTCTTCAAAGTTTTTTAATATAACCAAAACTTATATTAATTTTTTTGTATTCATATAAAATAATTGTATACATTTTTATATTTTTTATATATTGAATAATTTCGTCCTATATAATATTAATGATTTACGTAAGCTTAAAGGTTTATATAAATCACCACCATTATACATGACTAATTTTATTGGGAATTACTTTTAAAATAGGAGGATCAGAAATTATTTTTTCTGTTTCAGCAGTTAATAATCCATTATGCATAAAATTTTGTCAGTGGAATATTTTTTTTCGTTTTGCTACCTGTTTCAATAAAATTAAATTCTTTTCCTAGAGATCATGGATATATTAATAAAAATATCTCTGAATTTTTTAAAATTAAATTCCAGCTTTATGCTTGCTGTTAAATAATTAAATTAATCAAGCTTAAATTTATTATTCAAATCATTTATAAAGATGTAGATTAATTTCATTTTAGAAAGATAGCAATGATAATCTAAACCACAACATTGTTAATGTTCAACACAATTAAAAAGTATTAAATGCGTAAGATAAAACTTATACTTTATATTGTTTTAAATCCAGAAATTACAATTAAATTTATTATGAATCGCAAACATTATATAGTTAATATTATCATTTACCACATCTCAAATATTGGTACTCATTATTTTTGTTTTTAAAGAAATTTAAATCCCTATCAGATGATTTTTCTAAGCAGTTGTCTTATAAGAAATATTTTACAGTGATTAAGAAATAGAATACTTATAAATAGATATTAAATGATGTAATCATAATGGAATGATTTAAGATAAAAAGTTTGACAGTGGAACATCTCAATAATTAGTGAAAAACAACAATAATTTTTAATGTTTTCTAATTCACTTACAACGTATATGTAGACTACATATAAAATACGAACATATATGAATTAAATTTGTCAGTTAAAACCAAGAAAAATACAAATCCCATGTTTAAATTTCTCAGAAATTGTAGAAAATCTTAATTTTTAAACTTTTTATTATAGTTTATAGTATATGCAATAATTAAAATGTATATTGAAATATATTGTGATCACCATAAATAATAATAACTTCAGTATAAGATTATTTATGAACTGCTCTTTTGTATTAATCCTTTCCTCCACGTTATTTTAAAATACAGAAATAAATTTTACAAAAATAAAAATACTGAAAAAAATTTCGTTAATCAACTTGATCGATCTAAGGAGTTTAGAGGACATGATGGGATATTATGACTATTATTCTTCACAATTCATGGGGAAGAGGACATTATTTGTAGGCAGCTGTGTTACTCCAAATATAAAAACTACAACTCATGAATATTTCAATCACATAATTTTTAATCATTTTCATTTGTAATCTCTAATGTAATGAAAATCTTATTACAGCTTAGACCATTAAAATAATTATGTTGAAAATTTGTAATTTCTGTGCGAATTAAAAATCATCAGTATAATGGCTTTTTTATTTTGTGAATTTATTTTATGTATTGTTTCTTTTTTTTTTATTTTATCAAATATTTCACAAGCTTTATGCATGGATAGAATCTCAATTCTTCCTTCATACCTTAAGAAACGCGTCTCGTCCCTATTATTCAATATAAACATGTTTACATAACATTAATTACTCTTAAACAAAATAAAGTTGCAATTATTTATTAAATTAGTATAGCAATAACTATGGAGATTTAAGTATTCGCTTATTTTTGCTTTGTGGAGGGAAATGTAAAAAGTGATCGAAAATACTCTGTTATAATTAAAAGATACCCGAATAAGTATTTGACAACATTTTAATATATTTTCAAGAACAGCACGGTAGTGCATTATTTTTCAATGCATATTTTAAGCTAAATTATTTTTTAATATGTAAAAACAAAAATTGGGTTAAACAGTCATACATAAGTGAAATGTTATATAAAAAGTCGCGATGTTCTTATATAGAATGTAACTTAATTCACTATAATTTTTTTGAAGCATTCTTGTACATATTCCTGCCAATTAGACAACGGCTTAGCAAAATCTGATGGTATCGGGTGCGGAACTTTATTTGACACTCCTTTATATCAGAAAAAATTTCATTTGACCGTTAGACATGCATCCAAAAACTAAAAATAAGGCTTTAATTTTTTTTTTTTTTTTTTTTTTTTTTTTTTTTAAGAGTGAAGGGATTGAGCCATAGACCTTCTGTTCCAAAAAACATGGTCTTGCCATTTATTTATCATTGTGAACCCTTTTCAAAGTACTTTGACATCGCATAGATAACCGCTGTTTAAAGGCTAGTCTAAGATACACTGCTTATTTGGGCTATGTTATTGATATAAAAAATAAACATAAATTCTTTTGACTGATTTTCCTGATCACATTTTTCTATATAATTTTGATATGTCTAATTACACTCTTTTGTTTTCAAAACCGATTTTCACAAGCAATTCAATCTGATTTCGCATCGCCATTTATAAGATGTGTGCGTGATTTATAAAACTCTTTGATTTCACTAATTTCACTATATTCCAATTTTAAATAACTTATCTTTTTTCCGGAATGAATGCGTATAAATGTTTGATATTCTTAAAATCCTTGAAAAATGTATTCATAAAAGGAAAAAGAGAATTCATTGACAAATCCAACTATTTTACGGAAATAAAAAACAATATATCTTTACGACGAATACTGTTGTATTCCTTGAAAAATAGGCATACCAATTTAATACCATTATCAAAATAATTTAAATTCATTCATAATTTAATTCATTTGAAAAGTAACTTATGCGAACAGCATTTTACTTGTACTTTTTGATAAAGACGTTATTTTTAATTCTAAATGTAATAAGTTTATTTTTAAATGGTGATATTATGACCCCGATACATCTGATAAATTTTAATAATTTTATTGTTCCCTTTCAATTTTATAATAATTTGTTGTCAAAGCATGCATATTTCACTCATTGAATTTTTTGCTTCCAAACTGATTAAAGCATATTAAAGTGAACAATTTTTACATTATTATACTACTACAAACCCATTTTTTGATCACTTATTATTTATGTTTTAAAATCCGATTGATAAATATATCAAATTTCGTAATTTTTCGCTTTATGTTGGGGTTAACTGTAATTTTTCGATTTTCATCGAACTTTTATGACATAATACATACATAGATAAATTAAATAAAGTAAATCTAAGTGAAACGCACATTGTACATCTAGA
This sequence comes from Latrodectus elegans, assembly GCA_030067965.1. NCBI lineage: Eukaryota > Metazoa > Arthropoda > Arachnida > Araneae > Theridiidae > Latrodectus > Latrodectus elegans. The sequence continues at coordinate 61,625,501 of CM057821.1, read as the reverse complement.
AGAAACGTACATTAATATTATATATATATATATATTGGTGTGTGCGTGTGTGTTACTTAAAAAAGTAAAGATTTATTCTATTTAATTTATTTATTTCACCTTCTTTAAAATTTGGAGTTACATTAATTTTCTTATGTCTACAGTTTCTAAAGAATTTGGAACTATCTTACTCTTAATTTGAAATACTGGTTGTTTAAAACGGTCATTGGACGCTTTTCTTAACATTTTAAAATGGACATTTGATTTTTTTTTTTTTTGGCGAAATTAGGAAAAAATTTAACTTTAGCTCATTTTAAATAAAAGGATCGCAGACCTCCTAGATTTCCCTGAATTCATTATTCTTCATTATATTCTTTTAATTTCTTTAAAACTCCAATTTAAAATTATATGTTTCCTTTAAAAACAAAGCTGTCAAACGACGATTTTTTTTAAGTTATACATTGCTGCCCCCCCCCCCAATAATGCTTACATAGTTATCTTTTCAATATCTAATTATTTATTATTTGTATAAATTTAGAGAACACCTTTGCAGCTGTATCTAATGAAAATTAAAAAATATGTTAACTAAAAATATTGTGAAATAACATTGCTAAGAGTTAGAATTTATAAAAAAAAAATTTAAATAGTGATTAAATAATCCTTGTTAATGATTTAAAAGCTAAACTGAAAAATCATCTAATAGTTTTTTTTTTATCTTAAAGCAATAAAATTAGAACTATTTAAGAAAGAATTATTTGTTTGATTTATTTTGAAATTTGTAAAGAAATACAAAGAGAACTCAACAAGCCCTTTCTTTTCTTTTCATGGTATTGAATTGAATGATACTGAAATTAAAATTTTTTTACTAAACGATTATATTATTGCATTTAGAATTTATTAATACTAATATTAATTGCAAAAAAGGACAGTATTCAATTTAGTTGACAGTTGTTTAATCTTGCATTGAATTTGAAAAAATAATAATTTGATTCTTTGTAAGTCTACTTTAAGAAATATCATAATAAGAGTAAATTCGCTAAACTTCCTATTGTTAGTGAAATCCAGTAACATGGCTATCGAAAACGATCTTGAAAAGTATGGAAAAGGTAAAAATCAACAGAAATATGCATTTGATCAATTTATGCACTCAACAACTTGAATAAACACCCTTATTCCTTGAGAAATATTAAAATTATTCCCTATTTTCAAATTTGTTCAAAATTTGCTGTTTCAAAAATCAGTCATAATTTCTTTTTTTAAGCATTGTAACATTTCTTTTCTATTAAAAACTAAAATTTTTTAACATTTAGATATCTTAATAATCGGGAGTTTACTGCCTCAAATATTCATAACTTGTAATTAACAAGTATTGGGTGTGACCTAATTGATTAATTTAACCTAATTAATTACTTAAAATTTGAGTGCAAAATCTTCGAATTCAATTTTCTGAAGCATAAAATATATTATTACAACAAACAAATAAGAAACAAATTTAAATAAGAAACAAAATTTCACTTGGCATATTTTGTGCTACCTTTTCCTTGGCATTTATGAGAAATGTATTTTTACTTCTAAATTAAAAAACCTATACTAAATCTAGAACTCTTTATTTTGAAAATTAAATCATTGGAACGATGTTAGTCTTTTTACCCCCGCAATTTCTTGTTCGGAAAATGCTCCTACTCCCGCGTGAGAGAACAGTACACACACACATTTCGACCCCCATCCCCTTTTTTCCTTACTGAAAGAGTGTCATTTGCTCCCAGCTCTACTGTTACTCGAAGGTTTCACCATGACGAATCTATATTTTTCGAGAATGAATACCCGAGCGAAGTCTGCCATAACTTTCTGGAACAAGTGTTTACCATAAAATATAAGCTTTTCGATGAACATTTGATTTTTTCTTCATATGCATAATTTTGAAATATTAATAAAATTTGAAAGAAAATCTTTGCTACATATAATTTTTAACAATTAAATCTATCGAAAATTTATACGTTTCTCATGAAGAAAACTTTTGTTTTTCATCCATTATACTTTAAATAATTTCAAGAATATCATAATGATATTAGAAATATCATTAATAAACATTATATTTATAGATAAATTTTAGTCTACCAGCTCCATATATTTAAGTCTTTTTGCTAAGATAAAAATTCTCATAACTTATTATATAAACTATTTTTTATTTCGTGTTTGATTTGTAAGCTCATTTTGGTTTCGGAATAAATTTGAATTCATGGAATCTGGAAATGGCAAATTTATCCAAGAAAAATATCCTGAAATTAATTTTTAAGATAAATAAATGAAAGAATTATATGTGTGGTAAACTTCATTAGGGTAAGTTTAATCCTTAACCATCAAAATGCTTTGAAAATGTAGGATACTTTTAAAATCGAGTAAATATAATTGGCTTTTAAGAGACCTGATGTGCAATAAAATAGTTGATTGAGAACAATAATAGTTCGAAAAGCAACATATTCGATGTTAAAATCTAAATGAAAATCAGAATATTATGCAAACAAGAAAATCTAAAATATCCAAATTTAGTAATTAAAACTTTTAAATTTTGAAATTTAGAAAATATTGAAAATAATCGCATTTAAAAATAATGACGATTTAGTTTTTAATACTATAAATTTTTGCATTGAAAGTAAATTCTATGTTCTATTACTTAAAGATATCACTTATTTTAAAGCTTGTTGACTTAGATTAATAAATCCAGTTTCACTTCGTGTGTTTCAGTGATTAATCAAGAAAAAAAAAAAAAAAAAAAAAAAAAAATTTTCGTCGACATGTTTGAAAAAAATGTTGCGAAATCAATCATAATTTGTGTTGTAGAGTAGAATTGCAAGATTGTGTTCCTTCTGAATCACTGGGTGATTTCTTATACTATTTATTCAAGATCTTTTTCTCTGAATACATTTCAAAATACACCTATAATCTATAATTATAATAGTTAAAAACATGTATTCTAATGCAGCATTTATTTCTTGAAAAAGGAAAAAATATTTTAAAAAATATAAATAAAATAAAAAAATTTTTTAAAAAATATAAATAAAATAAAAAAATTTTTTAAAATATTCTTTCAAATTTAAAATTGTAAAATTTTTGAAAAATAAAGATTTAATGAGCTAAATAGCGTAAAATTTCCAATATCAAAAACTTGTTTATTTTAAGTGAAATAAACATTTTGATATCGAGTAATAGACAACTGTGACTTTCAAAATCCTTCAGAACATATATATTTTCAATTTTATTTTCATTTAATTCTATCAGAACATTTTTGTTGACATTGGATTAAAGGAATTGCACATCGTTTCATGAAAATATTTCACATTTTAAGGACAGTATAAACATAAATAATATCATAATCGGAAAAATCGAACAATATTCCTTAGAGAGAATTATAGATCATAGTAGATTCTCTCTATGATGATATTATTCGATATATTGATTTATAAAGAAATATGTTATGATGGTGAAATCGTATAATAATTAATGTTGTCTCTTGAAAATTAATCCAGAAAAAAATTGATCAAATGCACGATGTATTACTTTTTTTTTGTTCTAGTATGTAATCAATGCAATGAAATTAAATGCTTATTTATAGTGTACTAAAAATTTTCTACGAAATAAAAATGCACACGGCGATAATCGCTGTATATATTTTTATTACAATAGAAATTAAACATTTCACATACATTACAAATGTGAAAGATTTATTCTCCTTTGCTACTTCTTTTTTTAGGAATATTTTGCTTAAATATCATACTTCCAATGAATTATATCACTACATGAATAGCTAAATTCTACGGGTGGATTTTAATTTTTCTTTACTACTTTCCAATTTTACTACTTTCGGACCCCAATGTCCGGTTTCCTTCAACTTTGAGAAACGAAATCTGATCTGAAGAATGTGGGGGTTAGAAAGGGGGATGAAATCCCTTGGTACAACTGCAGTCCCACAGCTGCGTTCTGAGAATTGACTTTCACAGGATGTTACTTTTACCGCCAGAAGGAAAAATATATCATTCCCATAAACCATCAATACATTTGGTATCTTTAAGCTGAAAATACTTTTTCAACATGCAAATTCAGGCAAAATTATCTATTTGTAAATAAAATAAAAAAATCAGAAGTCATACAGAACTTATTTAAAATATAATTAACAGCAATTTTTTCGTCAGTCTAATATAAATTTTTAAGTAATGCTAAATCATTACAATTTCTTAAATTTCTCATTAATTCAAAACCCCATCAAAGATTATTTAAAAGTTATATAAAAATAAAAAGGAGATTTTCTCATTTTTAATAGTTTTGAATGTAATCACATATTACAAAACACATTTTCATCAGCTATTTTATCAACAAGCTCAAATGCGTTGAATTTTAAGTTTATGAAGCAAAAATAGTTTGTACATAAAATTTTATTTTTAATTCCAGCAACTGTTATAATTCATAATGATTGACTAAAATGACATAAAATAGTATTATCTTCTAAGATAAATTTGAAACTTTAGCAGTTAGCTAATAAGAGACAATTTTATTCAGTTTTAGGAAAGATTAATGTTACAATAAAAAACCTAGTTAGGCGTTGTGTCTAAAAATGACCATTGAGGGATACAAACATTTCATGAAAAGAAATATGAATGCTTATTTATATAAAAATAAGAGAATTTATGTAACAGTGAGATATTCTTCTTTGCAAAAAATGTAAGTGTTGAAACACAACTATGTGGTGACAAAACAGAGGATTCCTATTTCAGGATTATTTTATTAGAATTTCAAGCAAGTATAAATTAAATTTTTATTTAAGTATCTTCATTCATATGATTGAAATTTATAAACTATATATGTAATGAAAGTATGTCAAACTTTAGGTTGAATTTTTATAAGGCGGCAATGTTAATCAATTGTATCATTCTGTTAAATATGTTAATATTTCTTAAGGTTGGTTTGTTTGTCGCTCAAAGGTCATTTTTTGCGAACGAGGGCTAATTAGACCGGGACCTATGGTTTAAAGTGGATTCTGAACTACTACAAACATCCATGCCCAAGGTGAGATTCGAACCCACGAACTGTTGAAACGAAGGCAAGAGCGCTAACTATTCGACTGCCAACTCGGCTAATATTTCTTAAACTAAGTTAAAAAAAAATGTCAACATATTGAACAATGACTAATTTACAACTAAACAAAGCTCATCTTTTCTAAGAGAAAATATAAAATCAAATGTTTTAACTTTAATTTAACTTTATTTTGCTAGTAAATATAAATTTTTAAATTTCTCTAAGAAATTTATCATGAATCACATGTATTATTTAAAATATTGAATAAATAGTATATATAATATTTTGTATTATATCTCCAAAACTGATTTAATTTTGTTACTTGAATTCATATAAGAAACTACGACTTTTTAAATTATTGATTTATTTTTTATTATTAAGGTAAGATTAGAGTACATTAAATTATGAAGCAAATACACTATTTATTAAAGTTCACTCTCTCAAATATTTAAATTGAATAAGAAACTTTTCTAGGAAACAATAAATAAAACTTCAATTTATATGATGAAAATTAAATAAGCTGTTATTATAAATAATTTATTAATAACTTGTTGAAAAATATTTAATTTAAGAATTTAACTGTGAAACTTTACACTAGCTTATAAATTACTGTTACTAATTTTAATTTGTAGTACATGAATAGCAATTTAGTTAAGTGTATTTAAATAACATAATGATTCCGATTTATTTATGATATGTATGTAGACAAGTATAACTCATTTATAGAAAACAAAGTACAAAAGTATTATAATGAAATTACTTAAAAAATAAAAATTTAAATTCTCAATATTTTATTGAAGTCTACATTATATCCAATAATGAAGATGCACACGATGAAATGTACATTAATTTTTAAACTCTCATTTGTGCAGAACTAACAGTCATTAATATATGTAATAGATTTTACATACATTATATAACAAAAATAATAGTTATCAAAACTGGAAAGCTCTTTTCTTGGTACCAATTACTTGTCATCTAATAAAAATAATTATGAAAAATTATAAAATAACAATTAAAATTATAAAGACCTAGAATTCAGCAACTAAAATTTAAAAAAAAAAAAAAAAAAAAAAAAATACGCTTCAAAAGCAAGCTTGAAGTCCAATAAGTATTCTATTATATTATAAGAAATTCCCTTCCAAAACGTCATTAACTCCGCCTAGTTGTAAACATAACGTCATCAACCCCTCCTCTTTGCTTGACGACATCTGTAATCAATAAGTAATCTTGTTATGGTGCTGTAGCATCATAACAAGATTGCTATCATCCTCTTGGCATCCTATTTGGCTAGGAATTTGGCGTAGAATCGGAGCAGTTCTGCTTACGGAAATATCCCCGAATTTGGAATAGTAGTAGAAATAATATGACGGAAGCAGTTTTGGAGCTTAATGCTCGTTGGCTTATAGATCGTATTCAGTAAGATTGAGTTTTTTCATAAAACTCATCAAAAATTTAGAACACCTTTTTCAAAGAATAATATTCCTGCAAATCATGTTTATATTGATTGATTGATTGTTTTAAAATATAAGAAATAGTGTTGAAAGAATGTGGCGTACTTGCATATAAATTCATTTTTTTGATAAAGTTATCAAACTGAAAAATGTTGGCGATAATTTACGGTTTTTAAAAAGTGGCTCGTTTTTGTTTTTATACATTGCCTATAATAATCCTATTTATAGGAGCTTATTTATCTTTTAAAATGGGATTGGAAGGTAATTCTATTCTCCATCTAAATTTGAGAGGAAAAAAAAAACTTTTGTAAAAATAACGTTATTGAAATAGAATTAAAAAAATGCAGGCACATATTGCAAATGAAAAGTTAAAAATTTTAAGTATTGTATCAATATATACTGTCATATTATCAATGCAATCCAGCAAAATTATCATTCCATAAAGGCTTATAGTCAGAAAAATTTTCAGTTTCAACGCCAAAAAAAATTTTTCTTATAGATGTATGTTACTGCTGATAAATTTGTAGAATGTTATTTTTACATCATACTAAATGTAAAATACAAACTTTTCTAAAAATATTATGTAACAAAATCATTATGCTTTATAAGTAAAATTTGTTACAATTCTTATCTTTATAAGTTTTGTAATAACTTTTGTATCTATTGTCAATGTATTGTTGCCTATGTCAGTTTGGGAAGATTTCCTCCAATGAAATTGGTTTATGCTGTCACAAAAAATTCAATTAAATTATTCAAGCAGTTCTATTGAAAATTAGATGTATTTATTGAAATTACTGTTGAAAAATATCCAGTGATTACTAAAGATACTAGAGTTGCTTAGCAAAGATAAAAGAAATCCTCTCTTTTGATAGGACTCATCATTGTGTGGATGACAGAAATCCAAATTGTTGTGGAAACATAAAAAGTCTCAGATTCATCAAAAACGAAAAAGAGATTGCAGGGATTTTATAGCAAACACGTCTAGAATAATGTCATGTATAAGTTTTATTTGATAAGTAAAATTACATTATATAAAAATGATGATCAAAATGTGTGGTTTATCTTTATTATTAACTGTTACATTTTGTTTGGTTGTAAATTCTTTTTTGTTAAAATCCTGTAACTTTATTTTCTTGACTTTCCGATTTTTTTCTTTAAATGCTGTACAATTTTTTACCAATCTAATTTGCATGATTTTATGCAATCTTAGATTTTGAATATTACAATTGTGTGCAATTCACAACTGTTAATGCTACAATTTTGAATATTTTCTTTATTTTTTTGACTTATATTTAAGGGAGGGTGTTTCCAAGAGAGCTTTATTTTTATTTATTTACCATAAGTAGCTTTAATTAAATGCTATAACATTAATTTCACTCATTTTATGAAAGTATATGGTACAAAACAAATGTAAAATATCTGCTGTTGATGCTTATTTAATTGTATGTACAATACTGATTTTTCTTAAAATATATTATTTAATTGAATATGCACGCTTAAAATATATTCTATGTAGTGTTTTCAGCTAGGGGCAGATGCTAACTACCAAGTAATAAAACTAAATCAATAACATGAATAATGAGAGAATTTGTAATAATGTTGCTTTTGATGATAGTAATACTGATTTTTGATTAACCGAGCAGTGATACACATCTATTAAAAGGTCATTTGCAATGCTACCAGGCAGGAGTGGATACTTGAGTTATAAGGCTAAATTAATAATGTGAATATGACATAAGTTTTCTCTCAATATTCAAATTTTAACCAATCAAACACTGGCATATACCAGATTTGCCGACATATATAATGCACTTTCTTTAAATATGGGCCTGAGGACTGAATTCCCTTGGATGTGTTTCATATGCCTATACTCAGTTTTTGATTATATTTATTTCTAGAAATTTCCTCTATTTGGAATTATGCAATTTTTTTGTTTTCTTGTGGAGCATGGGAATTCTATAGTTATGTTGAGTTTGATGAATTCTCATGTACATTGTCATTGATATCTCTCCGACCAATAGCTAAGTGGTTAGTGTTCCCGACTCCTGAACTGTGGGTTTGAATCCCGATTCAGTCAGGGATGCTACTTTCTGTTTCTCTATCCTTTCTTCTGACATGATGTATGAATGTGGCTCTCCCTATAAATGGGCTTTTGGTGGTTTGGTGTGGATAATGCTACTCATCTCCATGACTTGGTTCAAAAGTGCACACTGGGTGACAACAAATGAGTAGCAGTTTCTGGCCTTGTTATGGCAAAATGTTGTGGCCCAGTGCCTGCTGTTATTAAAATAATTTTCTTCATTGGGGATCACAGTTGGATTTATTTAAATTTTAAGACTTCTGCAAATGACTTTTCAGTGTATAAGATTTTGACTGTTTAATTTTCTTAAATTTGTTGACGAGTTATGTTTTAAAAACAACATCAGCATTGCTATAATTATGATACAATTTATGTGTAAATGCTTATCTTAAAGAACAATAAAACAAGACCGTGAAAAAGCTTTTTAAGTTACCCTCTACTAAGAAAATAAGAGCTTGCTGGAATTGGTGTGCCTTCAAATAAAACTGAAGAAGTCTTGAATGAGTATTACACTAAATGGTACAGAGAATAGTTTTTTGTATGAGGACCCAGATGCTGATTTGGAATAAATTTCAAGTGATTCTTTAGTAAAATCCTAAGATCCTGTGCAGGTTTGATGAAGTTTCAAATTTTTGTGCCAAACATTGCAGATATCTTGCCAACCTACATTACGTCACTTTGCTCAGTATATCTGTTTACCAAATACAGATTGCATTTAAATTTCAACTTTGCAATCATGTGTTATTTTAAATATCAAAATTTTTAATATTTCATTATAATTACTTACTACAGAAGTATGTATTAAAATGCAAATAACTTGAAGCTAATTTTACAACGATTACATAATAAAAAACAAGTATAAACTAAGTATCATGCAGGCTTCAATGTGTAACAACCAAGCTGTGAATAGCAAAAATTTTTTTATAAAAATTTGCATTTTAATTAACTAGGCAGTGGCATCCACTTTAGAAAAACTTTAGTGTAGCACAGTCTAGTCTCCGATTAAACTGAACAATAAAGCTAAATCTGACAAAAACATGGATTCTTACAAAAACTAGTTCAGTGTGTAGAGTCTCAGATTAGATTTATTCAGAATGATAAATTAGATTAAATACAAATATAGGAAATATTTATAAACAACACTTAATATATGACTTAAAATATTGTATACAGCAACAATATTAAATAACATAAAACAAATTAACTCACCTAATCATTATTTCCAGTATCATCAGCACTAATGATACTGCAAACAATGAATGCAAACAGACAGATTTTATGGCTTTGGAAAGTTCATCCACAATGTTCTCAAATTGATTACATCACAATATATACTTCGTGAAGAAAATACTAATTCAAAATAATGGAAACAATATGAAAATACTATCTATCTTATAAACTTTCAAAATAAATTTTACATAAAAACTTAAAAATAATTAACTTTAAACTAATATTTAAAAATTTAACTTTCAAAGTATTAACATTAATCATCTATTTCAATTGCTTAAATTGCAACCAATTATTAATGAAATGCTTCAAGGTTTATTAACACACAAACAAAAATCGCACATGTACATTACGGTATGTCACTCAAACCAAGCAAACTTTCATTTCCTCAGTAAGCTGGTATGGCTCATTTTATTACTTGGACAGGAGTATAGGGTTTAACTAATTCTTCATTTAACTCTGGAGATGTGACTGGGTTTTGACAAAAATTAAAAGGTGTTCTTTCTGAGGTAGATTGTGTATTTGCAGAAAATATTACTTTGATTTTGTATTTCTTTTTATTTAAAATACTATAAATACCTTATAATTATCAGTAATCTAGTTTTATTCTTAAAAAAATGTGTATATATAAAGTAGGTTCAGCTTATATTTCAACAAATACAGTTATTTTCAAAATATATTCTGTGTATTGCAACAACAAGAATGAACCTCTCAGCAATAACAAACAGTATCAGTTTCTAAAATATTAAGCTTTATTAATTGAGCACTTACATATTTATTATAGTTATACTATAATTATTTATAATTTTACTGCAAATTTATTTTTTCCTCAAATATATATATATATATATAAATCTACTTATAACAATCAAATAGAGTACATATATATATATATATACTCTATTTGATTGTTATAAGTAGATTATTTAGTATATAATTATAAATAATAGAATACATTACTCACTGAATAATAATATTTCATCACTCACTGAAATAGCCTAATTATAAAAAGTCTTTTCAAATACAAATTGCATTTAAACTTATAAAATAAATTGTTATGTAACTTTAAAATTATAAAAAACAAGAAGAATTTCAAATTTAAACACAATGCATTCTTTCAGTCCCAACTTTAAAATAGCTTTCCTAATTACCAAAATAAATTGTATTACATAAGATTCAAGAGTTAATAAAACTCTATTCAAATTATGCATACCTGAAAATTTGTTCCAAAATCGCAAATTAATTGGATTAAAATTCTTTCAAGAAACTCCACACATAAAGCAATTTACAGATTTGTTACCTGTACCCCAGTTGGTTAATTTAATTTTATTCCTTTACAATGTAATTAAATTAAATTTAATTAAGAAAGTGCTTCATTAAATTTTGTTAACAAGGATTTTTCTATCAAAAAATTTCAGGAATGAAAAAGTGCACTATATTTAGTAATATTTCCATACTGAATCGTAAATCAGGCTTGAATACTTTTCTCTAAAAGACAAAATTCAAAAATGTATTTTAATAGGTTTTAAAATTTTTAAGTACTTTTAATGGTTTGTTTATAAATTAAAAAAATCTTGTTTAAACTGAAACATTAAATATGGGTAAATATTCATATAAAACTATTTTTAGAAAAAATATCACTAAATTTGTTACGTTTTGAATGTTCCCTAAATGTTTTCAATGCAATTTTTTAAATAACCGTCATTTCATAGCTGTTGAAATTACGAAAATGCTGCCAATATTAGACAAATAATTCCAGTCTAAATTTTTGTATAAATTTTTGGTACTATTCTATTATACCTCTGTAGTTAAACATTGAAGTGACTGCCTAGCAGTTTCCATCAGAAATTAACTTTTATGTTGCAATAAGTTTTGTTAATTAGAGATTATTTTGTTTATAAAATGTCAAAGTATACTTTTGAATGGTTTCTAAAGTTGTGAATTTTTTTAAACAATATACAGTATAAATATTTATGATTGTAATTGAGATATATTTCTTTCATGTTATGAAGATCATTGTATGGGAGTATAATGAAATTGTACCAAAATTTCTTTTATGTTTAATATGAGAAAATATATTTTATGAAAATAGATTTTAATATATGGGTGGTATTTTTACCATTTAAATAGGATATTAAATCACTTTCCTATTTATAAATTACTGAGTGATAAGGTTAAATATTGTATTTATTTAATTTTTTTTGCATTAACATAAAATGTTATTTAATTTAATAACAGTAAAATTGCATGTAACAATTTTTTTCTTAAAATCATTATATTTTTACTTTAGTTTTGATCTTAAAATAGAATTATTATCAAAATTAAGTTTTAATGTTCCTTAGATAAGGCATTAAAATACTATGAAAAGATTAAACATAACAATAAAATTTATTAATAAGCAGATATTTGGGTACTACTTGATTTTTCCCAATTCTTAATAAATGATTAAATTGTGCAAAAAATATCTCTATCTATATCTATTTATCTATCTATCTATATATATGTATACAGAGAGCAACCATGAAAACAGTGTTTGGAAAATTTGGTGAATCCCACGATATCACACAATATTGTTTTCAATTTATGTAAAAAATCTTGACGATTTTTAATTTGCAAAAAATTTATTATGCTGCTTTTTTTCTCCTGAAAAAATGTATAGCTTGACAATGGAATGTGTGTAACTGGGCACAAATGAAACTAAATTAAAGGATGAGGAGATGCAAAATGAAAAGTTTTAAATCAGTAAAGAGCATTTAGATGCATCCTGTCATTATCTAGAATTATATTGCAGAATTCATTTGATTAAAACTTTGTGAGAAAAATGAGTTTTGTTGTTGTATTAAAAACATTCATGTAGGTAAGGAAGTCACAAACTTTATGTGAGAACAGTTCTAACGTATTGTTAATTTTGGCAGAGCATTTTAAGAACAAGAATTGTGAAGAATCAAGTAATGCAATTTTTTTTCCAATCAGTCACTGATTAACAATTAAAGAATAAGAAATATTAATTTATAGTTTTTTTTTCTATCTAAATGGTTTATGGAAATATTCTTACAAAATTTAGAAAATGTGTTTTGTCCTCATATTAATATAACAATTTTCACTATTTTATTTGTATTTATAAACATTATATTTTTGTTAATTTAAATTTTTTAAATTATTTATTTAAAAAATATGTGTCAAGTTTGTTTCCTTTTCTTTTATTGTTTACACATAGTTTTATTGGCTAAAATAAATACTTAGATAATTTTGTGTGTTTTATACCCGACAGAAAATTGATTTTTACTAATTTTTTGTTTTGCTTTTAGTCTATTGTAACTTATCCTTATCAGTAATAAAATGTAACAGAATTTTTCAATTCCTGAATAAAAATTTGACTGTAAATGCACATTTCCTAGATTGGTATTCAATTTCTAAAAATATTATAAGTTTCAAAGCCTTAAATTGTTATTTGATATTCTGATATAAAATGAAACAAAAGTTTAATTTACTAAATTAATATCATTTATCAAATTCATACATTAGTATGAACTATCAATTTATTAAAAGAAAATAATTGAGAAATCATCATTTAAAAGATGCCAGTGACATGAAAATTTAACAATTTATAATAAAATAAAGAAGAGAGCCTAAGGTTTATAGTTTGTATGAGTCTTAAAATAAGTGCACTTTTATCAAATGATGCTACAAATTATTTTTATTTTTAAAAGATAACAATTTTCAGATTTTAAAAATATTCTTTATATATATATATATATATATATATATGATGTATTTGTGCCTTTTCATGTTGACTGAGTTGACAAATAAAGAGTTATCATGAGTCCTTTAGTTCAAAAGTTTGCTAATTCAATTCCAACCTTCATCATAGTTGTTTTTTATTGGGAATCTTAACATATGGGCTGGTACTTTTGCTTATCTTATTTTAAACTGAGATGTACAATATTTTTTATTGCCTTATTCTAGCTTTTCTGTTTGATAACTACTATAAACAATATATAACTAGCACAAAAAATTGGATTGATGGACTTAAAGTCTTGAGGCTCTGGTACAAGTTAGTATTAATTGTAAGAAATATTGACAGGCTTACCAATAAGAAAGGTGGCAATCAATGCAAAATGCCCAAAAACATTGAATAAATGTCTTCAGATAGCCCACTATGTTGTGGGCTACCTGAAGACTTTGAATACATATATGAATTTGAATACATATGTATTTAAATTTATTTAGATGATTTTGTATATTATTTTAATAAATTATATAAGCTGTTGCAATTATAATGAACTTTTCATTAATATTGGTACAAATCAGTGCTAAATTCAAATTATGAAAAATTGTTTCATGAGTGCAAAACATAGTATATATTTAAATTAGGATTAAACCCACTGACAGTACTTAAAGTGTATGATCATTTGGATCAATGTATGTAAGTACTAGAGTATTTCATTTATTTAGTAAAATAAAATATTGATTTAAAGAATTTAAATTATGTATAAAAGTTAATAAATCTTTATTTATTATCACTGAAAAATTTTATTATTTTACGTTTGATTTACCATTTATTTTAGATTCTAATTATATACAGCAAAATTTAAAGGTATAATGAATAACAATATTTTATCTTATTCTTATTTTTATTCCTATAGAATATGAAAGTTGCTCTTTAAGTTCTTAAGTTGTATTATAAAAGCACTTTTAAGTACAAATCATAATATCACTGATTTTATCAAAATAATTTTTTTTACATTGTTTCTCATTACAGGCGTTCAGAATATTATATTAGTACTGTCTGGTAAAGGAGGTGTGGGAAAATCATCTGTATCTGCACATTTGGCGTTAACATTAAGAGATATGAATTTTAAGGTATGACTTGTTTTGATTTTTTCTGATATAATTTAACAGTAAATATAAATATTGTATTTAAATTTAATAAGTATTTTTAATGATAGTAAGCTTTATCACTTATACAGTATCAAAAATAATTATTTAGTTAAAATATTAAAATTAGTTTGGTAGTGTTTACTGAGTATTTTCTTTAAAACATTTAGTATTAAAATTACTTTGGATGGATTATCTGTGTTGTTATTCTTTGTTACAGAAAATACCTCATCAAGAGTTATTTTCGGTTTCTATAAAATTCATTATTATTATACAAAATGAAGAAATAACTGTAAATAAAACAGTAACTACTTTTTTATTCTTGAAGGTTGGGTTGCTTGATATTGATTTGTGTGGTCCCAGTATTCCCTACATGTTAGGCTTAGAAGGTAAAGAGGTTCATCAATGCTCTGAAGGGTAAATGTGTATGTCTTATGATTAAAAAAACTACCTTTATATATTTTTCTTTAATGTTTCCTGTTTACCTTGTCATTGTAAGCTTAAGTGCATTTTGTACAATATAAATTTTACAGAAAAATAAATATGTCAGTACAACACATATATGTCATAGTATATTAGTGCAGCATATGTATTAGAATAAACAATAAAATGTCTTCACCTGAAAGAACAATAAAGATATATTAGAAAGGTACAGATGTAGTTTGATTTAAATTCATATAATGGAAAATTTCATTCCTTACAAATAAAAGATTTTAAAGGTGGTGTTATTCATATTATTAGTGTTACCTTGCTACCTTATTGTAAATTAAATTCATTAGATTATTTTCTGAGTTAGTTGCTATTTTTTGTTAAAAAATTGCGTTCTCAGGCCTTTGATGAGTGGCAAATTTTGTTAGTTTAAATCATATGAAAGACCTTTTAATTTTTTCTTCAAACAATATTAAATACCTAAAATAATGAATTTAATAGAAAATTTTTTTAAGACAACTTATATTGTATGATATTGTCTTCATAAAAAAAATTCTTTTTGCTTTAAATATTCATTAAGTGGGAAGAGTTTAAAACTTACTGCTTAAGTTAAAAAAATATTATTAATATTGAAATGTTACACGAGTTTAAAACTTACTGCTTAAGTTAAATTAAAAAAATATTATTAATATTGAAATGTTACACAAGTTCAAAATATTTTAAAAATAAATGTAGTGGAGACTCTTTTAATGTACAATTTCTTAAAGTTAGGGCTACATTACTCACATCTGTAGGATTCCTTAAGTTACACATATTCCCTGAGAGGGGCTAAATGAGTAACTACTTGGCAGCAGAAATTTCCTTCCTGATTTTTTTGAATTTATCTTTCTTTGGGAACAGTCACAACTGTGTTGGATAGTGAAGTTGAGGCAATCAGAGTGGCCCTTACTCATATACTTGTCTTCCCCTTTTTGACCAAGCTTCATTTTTCCAGATTCACAAGCAGTGATTCTGGCCATTGCCAACTGCTCTCAAGAACCTAGCTTTATGTCTGTTATACAGTTTAACCCTTTGTGGTTCAGTGTTCCAGGTTATGGAACACCAAACTTTAAATTGTCACCTAATCATAGCATTTTATGATAAAAAGATGAAATTTGGCTTAAAATGTTCTTTAAACTCTTTTTTTCTATAATAGATGGCAGCACTATATAGGATAATCAATACTTTTCAAATACTACAGATTATTTAAATCCTTTTATTTTGAAGGAATATTTCTGAATTTTTTTTCTCATACAAAAATAATAACCGTGAGTTATTGATTCCATATTATTTTAAATTTTTTACGCTTAAAGTATACGCAGAATTATCAGATAAAACAAAGGTGTTCCATCACCTGGAATACTGTGCTGCAACAGCACTTTTTCTTTATGCAATTTAGAGTGTGATTAGCCTTGAACTCATTGCTGAGGGGAACAGCTGTATTTATTTTTTACTGTTTTTTCTCTCTTTTGGGGTGTTGGGGTGTAATAAACTAATGTTGAGGAATTTACAAGGAAGGATTACTTATATGGATAATATTTCTACACCCTTATTGGCCTCTTGATTTGGAAAGCTTCTGGGTGGTATAGGATTTTATCAGTTAGTTTGAATCCTGTCTAGTTAGAAAAGCATTATTTTTATGCTATTGATTTTTCTTTTTGGTGCTATTCATTTTATAATATTGTGTATCTATATATTTTTAAATTTATATATAGTTTACTTTTTACAAATATAATTTTAATTTAAAGTTAGTTTTTTTAATTTGTTAATTGCAAATAAATGGCATATAGAGGTCTTAGTCCTTCTGAAACAATAAAAATGCCTCAAAAGCTGCCCTCTATTAGTGAATCAGAACGTATGGATAGTGATAGGGATACAGTGAAATATGTTTCTAAACCATTTGATCAGTCTCAGTCTGATAATGTTGTGTCGGATGCCAGGGAAAATGATGGCGATGATTTATCTCAACCAGGCTCCTCTATGCAGCCCCAAAACATCACTTGGATAACTAAAAAATTGTACAGAAATCTTTACTTTATTTTATATATTTTTTGTGATGTAGAGTTGCAAGCCTTCTTGTGATGCACCCTGAACCAATCTAAATCTGCTACGCAGGTGTTATGCATGGTTTTTTCATTCATATGCAAAAACATTTATGCGTATATGTGCTTCACTGCAATACTTGCTTTTTACCACCTTTGCGGTGCAGTATTCCATGTGATGGAACACCCACAAAATCGAAATAGTACAAGCAGTCTTTAAAATTTTCACTGTATACTCATATAGGCCTAAATAGA
The DNA here is from genome assembly GCA_030067965.1 of Latrodectus elegans. Taxonomy (NCBI): domain Eukaryota; kingdom Metazoa; phylum Arthropoda; class Arachnida; order Araneae; family Theridiidae; genus Latrodectus; species Latrodectus elegans. The sequence goes on along the minus strand of CM057821.1, from coordinate 61,608,048 downwards.
CAACCTGCCAATTTTTTTGTTAATATTTAAACTTTAAAGGGTAGTGTGCATGAAAGGGTTAACAGGAGAGATACATACAAAGTATAGAGCAATTGTTTTACTATGAATATCATCCCATTGTGGTATACCTGATAACAAAAAATCAGATGAGCTGACCAAAAATATTGTTTTATTAAACTTCCCTTATGTAACCTAATTTACTATAAATCCATCTTTCAGTGATGAATCATGCACTTAAGACAGCAATATGTCATTACTGAAGGGACAACAATATGTCATTACTGCAAGAAAAATTGTGGAGGAATTTAATTCTTAATATCCAGTTCACATGTTGCTTTATATTTTATATCATATTTTGCATTCTATATACACTTGTTTCTTTCTTTGCTGTATAATATAAGGATAATATTGTAAATTGTCTACTACATTGTAAAAAAATTTTTTTACAACATATTTTATAAAGTGTTTTGCTAGCACAAGAATAAAATACAAAATCAGGTATTGTAAATGTTCGATGTTTAAGTAGCATTTAAAGTAACTTTCCCTGGAAGTGCAGTTTAACAGTATCCAAGCATCATTAGAATATTTATGTTGAACCAAGTTGATAGTGTTTAAAAAACGAGAATTTTTAACTTTACATTTTTTTTATTCAGGTGGTTACCAGTTTTTACTGATAAAAGCCAGAGTTTTGCTGTAATGTCCATTGGTTTCTTATTGAGCAACAGAAATGATGCTGTGATATGGCGTGGTCCTAAAAAGAATGGTATGATAATATTTATTAATCAAACACATCAATTAATAAAATTAATTTGTTGTATTATTTTATCATTGTATCCTACAATTGCACATTAAAGCAAAATTGATGCTTTTTGTACTTCTATTTTCTTATGATGTTAGAAGTTACTTTCCTTACTTCTATTCTCTAGATGTTAGTAGAAGGATAATTTCTTTCTTCTAGTATCTAGACATGTGTATATTTCATGTAAAAATAAAGATTTTTAATTTTAATCTAGTTACATTTTAAGAATTTATTCTTTCAATTTGCCAAGTTTGATGAGTCTAAAATAATCTGCTTGCTATCTAATATAATTAATTATTCCATCGCAAAAAGGTCTATAATAATAAATTGTAGAATTCAATCATTTTCTGAGAAGCAGCGCAGATGTATACAATTCGTGTTCCTCATAATCCAAGGTGCATGGATTTTGACTATTGTAAACAGAGATTTATTTGAGTCGAAGAAATTATTTGTTTGTTATTTTATATATTTAATACACATTTCTGATTAGAATTCTTTTATGTACACTATATAGAATTTGAATATATAAATGTGTATTTTTAGAAAGAAGAAAATAAATTATTTACTTATTCAATTTGTTTGAGTTTTAAAATAATTTATATATTTCATAATCTTGTTTATATTGCAATAATTGAATTTAAAATTTATTTTAAAATAACTATTCTTTATTGTTAGAGTAAATTTTGTAAAAGCAATTGCTTAATTATTCAAAATGAAAATAATGGAATTAAAGTTTCATATCCTCCAAGAATTAAAGTTTTATATTCCCTCTTGAACTGTCAAATCTTAATTAAAATGAAAGTATTAAATTATTAAGAATAAATTGCTTTCAATTACTTGGTTGTTTATAATTATTTGAATTCATCAATAAAATGTTTTACTTTAAACAGCTATGATAAAACAATTTCTGAATGATGTACATTGGCAGTCTCTTGACTATCTTGTAGTAGATATGCCTCCTGGTACTTCTGATGAACACATAACTCTTGCTGAAAATATGAAGAATAAATCCAATGTTGGAGCAATTCTTGTTACTACACCACAGGTATATTATTGAATACTATTTTCTTATAACAAGTATGTTAGACTTTGTCCACTTAACTTCAAAATTATTGTGGGAAAGTTTTATTAATCTGAAACATTGATCCCACTTATAGTATTCACTAGATGGCGCTCTGAGCATATTATATTTAAACTGAACTTAGTTTTGGATCTTGATTTGCAATTTCTTTACAAATTGCTGTGTTTTGATTTTATTCATCTACTGGGAATATTAGAAATCGTGATATAAATAAACTGAGCTATTTTCTTTCCATGTGATACATGTATTCTCATTAAAGATAAATTTCAAAGTTTTTTTTTAAACTTTTGCTATTTAGTGAGATTTTTCAAGCTTTTACTGAATGATCTACAGATCTTAAACTGAATCTTAGTACAGTTTAAGTTATTTTCAGTATATATATATAATCTCCTTGACATGAAATTACCATGGAAGTAGGTATTATTTGTCCGAAGTTGAATATATTCACTTGTTTTAATGCACCAATTATTTAGATAAATAAAATTGAGGGTTAATTTTTTTAAAAATCTAGAAAACATTTCAAGTGATTCTAATACACAAATACAACTAAGCATATATTGTTTTTGCACTTGAAGATTTTTTTCACATCAGTCATCATTTTAAATTTTATTGCTTATTCCAGTATTTATATTTTTTCTATTAGTTTGAAAGTTAATTGATGCATTTTATCCTTTGAATTTTTGAAATAATTTAAGTTCACTTTCAAAAAATAATTTATTTAGGTAAACTTTCATTTATGTTTATTTTGAAATAACACATTTTAATTAATTAATTAATATATTTAATTAATATTAATATAATTAATTAATATAATTAATTAATATATTTAATTAATAAATAAATTTAATTAAGTGAATATTAGTAAGTATGGTACATTATGTGATAATCTAACATGGTACCAAAAATTATGACGTTAAGATTTAAACATTTCTTTTTAAACTTTTTTCTTAAGCTGTTCTTTGTGAGGCAAAAACACATTCTGGTGATTTTTTTTTATTTTACTTTGTACTTCTGCTCTATTATGTGCTGTGTCAGGAAAGGGTGAAAAACATTTATTTATTAGAAAATTTTCTTTGATCATTTAATGTTCTAGGGGGATGATGGCAAATTATTTTACATCAGCAGGTCAGAATTTAATAAAAGAGGTAATTTAATACTTTGTGATACACAGAAATAGATAGACAAAAATGGGATACACTGAATTAGGGAAAGAGGTGGCTTAGCTCTGATATTTTGTGATACGAAGAAGTATTTGTTGTGTGTATGGTAAAATATGTTAACTTTTTGATATTTGGAATTCCAGTAAATTTATGAATTGTAGACTCATGTCTATAAATTAAAGTATATTCAGAATCACATATAAATTGAACTCTGAAATAAAAATTTTACATGTAGAGTGATCCCACACATCTTGAAGAATAATATGCAAATTACAAGAAACCAAATGGTGCTGTTAGAACGTCATAATGACGAGAGTGTAAGAGAGGGGTGTATAAGGAATGGTTGCCAAAAAGTAAAATTGTTCACAAGTACTTTAAAAGCCTTTCAGTGCTATAATTGCATAGTTATGGCTCAAAGGAAGCATTTGTATAATGTTTTACGTGGTAGAATTATCGCATGTGTGGAATGTGGACATACCCAGCTGGAAGTATCTGAGGAACTTGGTATCACCCAGAATGTCATCTCCAGCAGACTTTGGCAACAGTTCGAAGATGATAGTAATGTGTGTAGACATTACAGCACAGGTACCCCCGAGTTACAATGCCGAATGAGGACTGTTATTTGGCAGTTACTGCCAAAAGAAACAGACCTAGCACAGCATCAGACCTGTCACATCAGCTCTCTTCAGCTACCAGTATGACAGTTGCAAGGCAGACTGTGTACAGATGCGTAAAGCACATTGGTCTATATGCTCATAGATCAGTCAGATGTATTCCACTTAACGTAACTCACTGTCGCCTGCTTGGAGTAGAGAACATGCATTGTGGACAACAGTAGTCTTGTGTGATGTTTTCTGACTAGTCCAGGTTTAGCTTTCAGTCTGATTCTTGCCGGACTTTCATATGGAGAAGACTAGGTACCCATTACCACCAAAAGAACATCATTGAATGACGCCGTTATGGTGGTGCAGGATTGCTGGCTGGACGTTCATAGGGAGAGGGCCAGGTACCCATTAGCACCAAGAGAACACCATTGAACTATGCTGTTATGATGGTGCAGGATTGCTCATTTGGGGAGAAATTATTCTGGGTTCCAGAATTAACATGCATGTTCAGAATGTAGCCATGACAGGCCACATTTATCGGGATGTCATTCTGGAACAATATGTACATTTGTCTCAGGGCGCCATGGGTGCAGAATTTTTGTTTTTGGATGACAACACCCGTCCTCACTGTGCAAACATTGTAGATGAATGACTTCAATCAGAAAATATCACCCATATGGATTGGTCACCATACTCACTTGACTTGAATAAAGTATGTATGAAATAAGCATGTTCCAATAAAGCATATGTGGGACATGCTTAGCCAACAAATGTCAGCCTGTCAAACACATCTCCTGGAATTTTGGAGAGCATTGCTTGATGAGTGGTGTAATATTTCTCAAGATCAGATCGATGATTTGATACTTAGCATGTTTAGGTGTTCTATGGCCTGTATTGTATCGTTTGGGGGCATACTATGTATTAATCATCATTCCAACCATGTTATATTGGTTTTTGTAAATGGGTTCTTTTTTAAAATTTGCTCTGTAGAGTGAAAATTGCAATTTTTATTAATGATTTCAAACATATAACATCTTTTTTGCTCTTCCTTTTGTTTGATAAATAGACTTTACAAATAAGTCACATTTGTTTTGCTTCTGTCTCTTTCTTAGCCTGAACTTGCATTATCCTTAATTTATGGACACAAGTATATTTCTGAAGCTTTCTTATTTTAATTTTTCTTATTTATTTAATTGAAGTAGGAGAGAAATTATAAAGATAATAATCAGATATTTTCAAAACATGAAGATTGATTTGAAGATAAATAGATAGGTGGATGTATTTATTATATAAATATAAGACTAATGGTTATATAATTTTTTGCAATGTTGTTAGATTGTCTCCCAAGTACCAAATAATTTGAAAATTTTATGCTCTGATATCATTTACTGAATGATATGCAAAATGTATTGTCAAATACTTGTATGTTTTTATATTTTTACTGTAAATAAACATGATGATTGGGGAATATATTAGGAATATAGTCACACACAATTCAAATGATCACAAGTTGATAGTGACAAAATCAACTTGCGATCACTTGAAGTATGTGTGACTATATTCTTAACGTATTGTATGACTATAAACTTAACATACTTGCAAAAATTAGAAATATTCTTTTATGTTGACTATTTTATTTTTCCTATATTGACATTGTTGGAAATAACTTGAATATATATTCATTATCACTTATGCCTATCATAAGTGATAATGAATAAATATATGTATGAAATAAATGTAGCAGATCTTCAAATCTATTTACTAACAACTAGTATTAATGAAACTAATAAAAATTTTATTAAATTCTAAAAACAATCTGGATTTTATAATTTGGATTATATCCTTTATATTAAAGTGTAGATTATTGATCTGAATTAAGATAAATTATATAATGAAACTTTATAAATCATTATGTAAGGAATTATGTATTTAGTGAATGAATATGTCCTAAGAAGTTAAAGTATGTTCTAATTTCTTTACTTGCATCATTAAACTCAACCAACTAGCCTTATAAAATTTCCACAAAACATTATGGAAACAGAACAGACATTTTCAAAGAATATTTTTCCTATCACTTTTATACTGTAAAAATAGCTTTCTGTTATTTTGTGACATTTATTTCAAATTCAAGAAATATTTTTAGATGGTTGCAATAAGTGATGTCCTGCGTGAAATAACCTTTTGTAAGAAAGCATCAATACCTATAATTGGTATTATTGAAAATATGAGTGGCTTTGTTTGTCCTAATTGCAAGGTGACTTATTTTCTTATTCTTTTGTCTATAGTTGCATATTTTAAAACTGCAATTTTCACTTAAAGATTATTTGTTAAATATTACATGGAAAATGTTTTTAAAAACTTACAAAAAAAAAAAAAAAAAAAAAAAAAAGCTATTTTGTTAATATAGAAATAATTTTGTTGTAAAATTATTTTGAAGTAAAAGTAAGATTTATGAACAAGCTGTGATTGATAACATGATGTTTTTTTAATTTTTTTTTATCGAAAGTTATAATTAAAATTAAATGTTTAATGACATCTTTTTGACACAAATTGAACAAAATTGACGAGTAGTTTTTGTTAAATGGTTTTTCAGAAATTATGGCATTATAAAATAATTATGGAATATCAAAATTAACTAATATTGCTAAGTAAGTTAAAAAATATCTATATTAGTAAAAATATTTTACTAATTAAAATTGCTGCAATAATGTATTGCTACTTTTAATTATTAATACAAGAGATAATTAATTACTTGTACTTTTACACCTTAAGAATATGTATTTTTGTCACTTGAAATTGTATTGGCAAATTATTTCTTTCAATTTTCATTGTGTCACTAATTCATCAGATTTTGCTATCTTATATTGTTTTATGTGATTGTATGTTTGACCCTTCATGCATGTTGTCGAATTTCATGGTTTTGGCACTCTGATCTATAGGAAAACTATTGGTATTTCAGCTTGGAATATATAAAATTATTTAAGTATTATTTTTATGGTGCTTTATTGATATCATAAATTACCATGTATTTGATTTTTTGGGAAAAATGCTAATGCTGCATATAAAATTTATATGATAGTAAATGAATGTTTTTTTAGTTTTAGAAGAAGTAAATATTTAAAAGGCTTTTTTCAAATATTGGCATGATTTTAAAAAATAGTATTAAATATGGTATTTGCTATAGAATTATCATGTAAATTTAAAAACGTTATTTATACTTCATAAAAAAAATCTGTAAGCACAAATATATTTACTTAGATTCTAATGAAATAATTCATTTTGCATATACTGCTATTTTATAAATTTTGAAACACCATTTTAAAATAAGACATTTCTACATATTGATTTGAAATTACATATTCTTGTATCTATTTCAGTGTGTGAATGCTTATTAGTGATATTTAAAACTAATTAAAAAATTCAGTTTCAAAGACTAATTAGCTTGTCAATCTGAAGAACTAATTAACTTGTCAGTCTCAAGAGCAATTTAAAATTATACAAAGGAAAATGAAATATTTATGAATAAAAGGAATTATAGTAAAAAAAACATATTGACTTTTTTCACAAATAATGAATGTATATTTACATAAATTTACATTGTGCTATAGTTAATATATAGCCATTGAAGTGAAAAGAGTACCTAAAAGTTGAATAGATTTAATCAATATTATCATGTTCATCAATGTGTTTGTATGACATGTTCATGTTTATTAACCATATTTGGCCTAAAATGTTTGTATAACAGTGTACCTTATTTTATTCTTAATTTATGATAATCTTTTATTAAATTTGTTACCATTCTTTTTATAGAATATCATCAAAATTTTCATCTAACTTTGTCATAATATTTACATTCTAGAATAATTTTCAAATTAAGTAAAATATATGTGATAACAAACTGATATGGACAAGAAAAATATTACTTGGTTCAAACTTGAATTGAAAATAGGTGGTAAGCTTAACACAAAACCCCCAGTTTTTAGTTCCCAAGCATACTTGGTACTATTTAATCAACCCACTGAAGAGATAAAAAGCTTAATTTACCTTGCACAGCCTGATGATGAAACCTTGTACCTGTGCCTTGAAAGTGTGTCGAATTTCTATTGTGCCACCACCAGATTTCATAAAAAAATTAATATTGCTAATTTTTTAATGTAACAAAAGATATTGAAGTTATAAAAAACTTAATAAACAAATAACTTAAAGTTTAAGGAAACAAAATAATTTAAATATAGAAATGAAGTTTGGATAATTCAAGCTTTCCTTTTAATGTTTGAGATCGATAAAAATATTGGTTTTTATTCTGCCTTAAAATATCTTTAAATTAAAAATTGGATCTCAATTGCTATAGATAATATAAAACTAGAGATTAAATGATATTATTCTACCAACCATAAAAGTAAAATTGAATATTTTCTTTCATTAAATATTTAAAATTCACTGTAAAATATTCTTTTCATGAGAGTTTGAATTACTTTTATACTTTATGATAATTTTTCACACATAAAGAAATTTGATGCGCAATGATTTAAAGTGGGTTTTAAATCTACTGTATTCATTCTTAAAGTAAGAACAGAATTCATAAACTGTTGAACTGGATTAAAAAGAAATACCCAGAATTTGAAGAAAGTCAAAAAAAATATTGCTATATGGGAAAAATTCTTATAAATATTAAATAGGATGATTTATTTTGATTTGACATTAATAGCTATATTTGGTTTAGTGCCAATGTATTGTATTTTATAGGAATTTTTTATAACATGTTTATTTATCTTTTATGAATTCATTTTGCTGCTATATTATCTTCCTACAATGGCCTTTTGAGATTAATCAAAGAGAACATGGGGCAAAATCTTATTTTAAAAATAGAATAACAGCTTAAAAATGGTGTTATAAAATTTCAAATTTCTTTAAAAGAGTTCTTAAGAGTTAGAAATTTCTTTAAAAAAATTAATCTATTTTAAATGCATTTAAAACAATTATTACTGTGCATATATTTAACTATAAATTATTAATTATAGTGTTTAATGATATTTATGTTTAAAGAATTTTATTTTTTAAGTTAGGAAATATTTTTAAGTAATTTTAATCATTGCAGAAAATGATGAATTGAGCTTATTTAATGGTATTAGTGTAGGAAGCAGTACCTTCATTTTTGTCTCATTTTGATTTACGTGTGTTTGAACACGATGATTATATTTATTCTATTTTATTAATTAGAAACCTGAAACTTTTTCTTAGTTTTTGATAGCACACCTAGTAAAATTCATGGTTTCTGCTTTTAAGATGATATTGTTCATAAAATTTTATAGTGACATTTTCTAAATTTTGTTGGTTCAGTCTTAAATATTATATTTTTGAATTTTTTAGACAATTCTTTGCACTACCCTATTTTCCCCCTGTATTAATCGTTACAAATTGCACCTATAATTATTTCAAACCTTTCCAAAGAGTTATGATCTCTTGATACAAAATAATATTATAGGTTTCATAACTATTTCACAATTTAAATGTTTAAAAAAAGTTTTGAAAATGTATATTTTGCTTTAAATAAAATTTGGAAACAAATTTATTTTCTTAATTTTATTCTTATTGAAAATTACTTAATGTCTTAATAAATTGTGTGTTCAAATATAAGTAAACTTTTACTTTAAATATTGTTATAATTATTTAAATACATTAATGTCATTTGAATTTTGTAGTAATACATTATGGTGATTATTACCAATTAAATGATACACATGTGCATTTTTTTTTTATCTCAAGAAAGGAAATTATATTTTTTAAAAAATAAATCGTATTTAAGAAAAAAAAATCATGTTAATATTTTTAATGAATTAATATCTTTATGATTTCAATCAAATGCTGATCTCAAAAATTAATTTGTGTATGTGCTTGAATTGATGGTTACATAATTAAAAAAATATTAAATCAAATATTGGAAATAATTTTTTTTTACGTTTATTGAATAAATCCAATCGATATTTTATGCAGCTTTTCTTATATTTTATGACTGATTATTTTCGTTTGTAGGAATGTACAGCTGTGTTTTCTCAAGGTGGAGGAGAATCTTTAGCTAAGGATTCTAAAATACCATTCCTAGGTTAGTATTTTTTACATTACCCTATTCAATACAAAATTATAAATATTTTTAGAATTTCCTCATCTGATTTCATGGAGTAATATTAAGTTAAAATTACTTGTTCTACAATTAGAAAAGTATAAATAATAACCTATAATTTGAAATTGTCTCTAAAAGCTGTAAAAATATTTTGAATAATTTTTCTGTTTTTAATATAAATAACAATTTTCTTGTATGCATTTATTATGTACAACGGTTAAAATTAACTTATTTGTTATTAATATATCCACTGTGAGTGAGATTCATAGTTAGTATTACTGATATTGAAACTATTAAATACTACTATTGCTGCAAAGATAACCAGAATTTAAATGTAATCATTGAATGATTTTTGAAAGATTCATATTACCACTTACTCTTTAAGATAAAAATATTTTATATTACTTAAGTCTTGAGATAAGACAAGTTCACTAATGTAATTTTTGCATCTTTTTATTTTTAAATTTGCTTAAAGAATCATTGATAGTTGGGACAATATTACAGTAGACATTTGTTTTAATGAACTGGAAGAAATCTTTAAAATAATTACCATAACTTTTGCAGGTTTGCAAAATTAGAAAAAATAAATGTTACCACTTATAAAACTAATTTTTTACTTAACAGCTGTTTTATAAATAAATTACTATTAGAAAAAATTAATTAGTATTCTCAATATTAGGAAAGAAACATGCAAAATAAAATTTGTATTTAAAAACAATTCTTACTTTCATTTTATTGATGAAAAATCAGGTAATGTAATTACTAATAATTTTTTGTTCCAAAATTGCAAGTATAAAAACACATTTTCCTATTTTTTTTCAATGTAGCTAAGCATTTCAATGTTGTTTTTTTTCAACTTCAATCCTAGCCATACGTTTTTCAGATTCTTGCAGTACCACATTAATTTTGCATTTTTTTTTAAATATATGAAAGATTCTTTACACACATGAATCCACATTAAAAAGTACTGAAATAAAATTTTGGACAGCAGTGTTTTTTGTATCAGAATTCATGGATATCGAACATATTTTCATTCAAGTCAGTTGGTTATATGTTCTGGGCTTTCTTCAATTACAATAGCAATTAAACCTCCATGTCAAAATGATCTAGATATCGTTTTTTTTTTTTTTTTTTTTGCAACACAATTCCAAGCATTGATAAGTGCATTTCATCTTGAGCATCAATTTCTTTCAATTATTTCCAAGACATGATTACTCCTTGTAAAAGTGTATCTCATGATATTTGCATGTGAAGCTATTTATTATACTCTCAGGCCTGGGCTTTAAGAAGGAAATTAGATTAGGTGGGAGAAATGTCCAAGGAATTCCTTAAAAAAGTTAATGATATCAACATCAGCAGTATAGTTATCTAATTTGAATCATTTGAAATTCTCTATAGAAAATGATCTAAGTTTCTTAACCATAAATTAAAAAGGCATGAAAATCAGATTTTTCAAAATTTTTAGTTTGTAAATGGTCTTTTGAGTACCAGCATTCTTGGTACTCAATTTATTGACTCACTGAAAGGATGAAAATACATTCTTGTTTTAATTAAATAATATAACAAATTTTCAACTTATTTTAGTTTTGATGTAATTTAAATTTAATGTCAAATTTTGCCTTTTTTATAGGTTCAATTCCTTTAGATCCACAATTTGCATCATGCATTAATAATCGTTGTATGAAAGATGCAATAGCAGATTCAGAAACATTAAAATGTTTTCAATCTATTGCTGTAAAATTAGTAGATCAAATGAAAATAAATTAATGTTTCTCTTTTAGTTTGTATTTATTTAATATGAAAAATCTGAACATTATTGAACAAAAATTTTTTTATTTTATTGTATAACATTTTATTTTCATATTAACAATTCAATATTTATAAATAGTAAATTAATTATTTTAGTTTTCCATTAAATTATGAGAAGTGAGTTTGTAGCGTTTGGAATTTAATCACTTTTCCCCAGGATTCTTGGAATTTTAAACTTACTGCTAAATTTTTTATTTCTTTAGACCATATTTTAGTTAAAAAATAATAAATTTTGTAACTTTCTTATTTCATTTTTTGAAACTTTAAATAAAAATGATCGAAAAGATTTAAATATCAACCTTTTTACTGTCCTTCAAAATATAAGCAAGACTATAATGGTAAATTGTAAGTTTTAGATTTCAGATGTAAAAAAAATCTGAAATCTAAGATAAATAATAATAAAGCTAAATAATTTAAGAAATTGATTATTATATATTAACATAATAAATTTTATTACACAGAATTTCTCAATTTTATACTTAAGGCTGCTCAAAATGTGTCAAAACTACCAAGTTTTTTGTTCATTTTATGATCACTTATAACATTACAAACTAGTGTTAATTTAACCTTAATTTCAGTTTGAAGTTTATTCCAAATCACAACAAAATCTACACTTTAGTTGGAAATTATTGAAATGGAAGTCTGAAATCACTATTCATTTACTACTCTTTGAAAAATATTTTAAAAAATTACTAAATAGAAGGATAAATTAATGCATAAATAACAAAGGAGAAGATTTTTATACAAATTAACTTATTTAAAGCATTCTAAATCTTAAGATTTCTTTTACAGTTAAGGAAATGAATTTTATGAATTCTACTTTTCAGAAAGCAAAAACGTTAAACAGCATTTTTATTGAATAAGAATTTGAAAACTTAACAGGAAAAAAAAAAAAAAAAAAAAAAAAAGAATACGGATCACTTTCACTTTTGGATCAAAAGCTGTTTAAAAAACACATAATTCATTTTAAAATAAAAATTAATAAAATCTTTATTTAATAATTATGACAGTCAAATGGTAGAAACAAAGATTATCACGTTATTGCACTATAGCACCGTGCACATTTATTATAATACATCAAAAATTTTTCTTTCTTCCCACTTAACATTAAAAATAAAAGAAATTGCAAAAAATAACAAATAAATTTACTCATAATTAAACACATAAGATTTATACATTTCTCTCATTATGATAAAAGATAACATATGAAGGAATGTCACAAATGCAAATATTTTAATACCTCAAACAAATGTTACATTGATTAAAGTTGTATCATGGCAAAATCTATTATAAATTTACACATGTATTTGTTATTGATAGTAAGTTTCTCAATGTCTTACATAATGATACTTTGTAAAAAATTATTTTTAGTTATTTTTGCAAAATCAATTGTGTGCATGCACCATGCATTTTAATTTAAGTAAAATGATATACAATAAATATCGTATTAAATATATAAATTTTTTAGTTTTTTTAGGGAATGGTTTGTCACTCATCAGTCATTTTTTGCGCACAATTGACCAGGACCCACAGTTTAAAGTGCACTATAAACTCATGCCCAAGGTAGCATTTAAACTTGCAAACTATTGAACTGAAGGGCACACAGATTGCTAACACTTTGATATCAGCTCAGCTGTAACTTTAGGAACTAATGATTAAAAAAAAATTTATACTTTCAATACAACACAAATTACTTTCATTATAAAGTATGGTCATTTAGTTATTTACCATGTCAATTATTTTATATTATAAACATTTATGTATTTTTCATAAATGCATATAATGTAAATAAAATAATAATAAATGAATAATGATCAATGTAAACAAATTATTTGATTAAAACTTTTTGTACTGACTAAGATAATGTTATAAATAATATGCTATCTCAATAAATAGATTCACCAGATTAATAATCAGTAACCAGATTGATTAACTCCACTTTCTGAACTCAGTAAAAGTAAACATTACGATCAGAGTAGTGATATTTGGCAAATATATTTTCTGCCAAGCTGAGGATAGTTTAGTTAAAAATCTTAATGTGCTCAGTTGGTTCTTTGTAAATAGTAACCATTTTGAAAAACAAGATTAATATGGCAGCAGTTTTAAAGCGCCAACCCTTATGATTGCTAAGTCTTATATTTATATATTATTTCTTGTATTCTGGAAAATATTTTTAAACAATAGTTGAAGGAAACATGCTAAAAGGCAGGAAATGAAGAGGTGGAAATTATGTAATGTAATAATAAAAAAATCAAATTTACTTAAATTACATTTAATAACTATTACTTAAAAATAATTACAATGAAAAATTTGAGAATCAGTAAACATATGTTTGTAACCAGATATCTGTTTAATAAAATCATTTTGGTGAATCAATTGATATTCTATAGAATTCTGTAAATTATCAAAATGTAAAAATATTTTTTTTTAGATTCCATTTAATGATTATTTAATTGAAAAAGATACATATCATTCCGTCAAATATTTTTGCAAAAAATACAGGTTTTTAATTGAAGCTATTTAATTCTAAATAATTTATATCCATCTAAAATCATACGATATTCAATAAGCTTGAATTTCCAAAACAAAATTTACCAGTATTTAATTTAAAAGTAAAAATGCAAATAGTCAAAATTGGAATTAAAAATTTTGACTCATTTTTTTGTGAAGTCAAAGATGGTGTAAACGTGATGTGTTTATACGCTTGGTAAACTACACATATATAATAATGGCTCATTCATTTTTTGTGGCCCTAAAAATTAAAGCTACTATCAAGTTGGTAAATAAAAATGAACAGTTATAAAATTCAAATATGAATTTATACCAATATGTAATTTAAGCAATTTACACTTGATGTTTATCACAGGACACCTGACAAGTGTAGAAGCCCAGTCTATTGATGAATTTACACCATTAAGATATGATGCCAATATCAACCAACATTCGGCTATTAATTGCTTTTGGTGAATTTATTTGACTACCAGGAAAAAAAAAAAAATTACCACTTTTGCCTGTTTTTTGCTCTTGGGGAGCTTTGACCGTAATGTTCTCTTTAGTACTAATCTTTTTAATTTTAATTCCAAACTTGTATGTAGCATAAGAATTAACGGAATAAAAATTATATGAAAAAATAAAAAATATTAAATACCTTTTATAATTTTTCTTATCTCTTGTTTTATGAAGCAAATTGATTAATATATGAACAATTGAATCTTAGATACATGTAAAAACTACCATCAACCTTCTCTGTCATATGGTATCAAAGAATGATTTCTTGCCAATAGAAGACCATATACCAAATATATGATTAATAAACTATTTATGTTTCTTAAAATAAGAGTTTAGATCTCAAAATTCTCTTTAACACTAAAAATGCTAAAAATTTGGGCCCAATTTTATTGAACAAGATTGAGTATTTTAAAAAAATGTATGATTTCTAGTATCTTAGAAATGCTCTAATGAATAAGATATTGAATTTCCAAGTCATATACCTTTCCTTTAGAGCATTTTTAAGATGCCTACATTGACTTGCAACATATCCTACATTGACTTGCAACACTATTAAATAAGTGTTGCAACATTAAAAATCATGATAAACAAGTATCTGTTTGAAAAAAAAAATTATAAAGCTTCCAGTATTGCTGTTTTAATCACATCCACATTTATTGTTAATGCAAAGAGTTAATTATCAAAAGGTATGTTATATTATTTTCAAATTTTTCATTTAAAATAAACTTTTGTCATTGTTAAAATAAATGAAATTAAAATATCTTTATATTTAGTTATTTTCACAACTAAACTATGCCAGAAATTATTAATCTCACAATTTATTTTTAGATTTAATTCTTATTAAATGCAATGAGGAAAATTATGAGATGATCTAGTGTCCATTTGGTTATACTTGAATCAACTTTTCTGGTAGATGAATTTTAAACATAAGTACATACCTTAGAAAATTTTTAAATGAAATTTACATTATTAATTTTTATTATGCTATATGTAAGGATACTGAATAAAATTATTGCACACACTATTATCTTTTTTAGAGTGATATTAAAGAGTAATATCAAATAATGTTATAAAATATTTTCTGAATACATTTGCAGTCATCTGTGACATTCTATCTTATTCACATGTAGTAGTAACAGATACAAATAATTAATATATCCATAAAAGGAAATAATGCTCAGATCTAGAAATAAAAAATATTTTAAAAACCTCATAATTATTAACAGATTGCTATCAAATATCTTTTATGCATTATTATGTTAAATACAGTTCATAGAACATTGATGAAAAATTTTAAGTAACAAAAAATGCCAATGAAATAAATGCAAAATTTAATAAATGAATCAGCCTAGAATACTTATATTTTTTAATACTTAAAATAGATTTTTTCAAACTTTTTTTTTATATATATTTGTTAAACATGGTTATAAAAACCATTTAGTGTAAATTCCTTTCTAAGTAAGTTCACATTTCTCTTATACACATATAACTATTTTTCGAATATTGGACCGCAACAACACTCAAAACTAAAACACACCGGCATATTTACAAACAATCACAAGAGGAAGCAAATCCAAATACGTACAAATTTTGATTAATTTTTATTTGTAGATGATTGTTACTTTTTGAAATGTTAAAGAACACTGTACACTTAGCAAATAATAAAAAGTACATATCAAATAGCAGACTAACTTTTTGTGCTCATAAAAAAACGGAAAAAAAAAAATCTAGAATTTTGATTAAGACACCAAAACTGCTTATTAAAATATGATTGCCAAATTGCATAACACAAATTATATAATTATATAATTTTAGAAATAATATATTTTCTTTTTTGTTCAGTGTTTTCCTTGTATTAATTATAAGCTTGCAAAAAACTACATTTAACTAAAAATATTAATATTTTCCTTTTACTAGAAGAATATGAATACTTAGAACACTGCTAAATACATTGAAGTGCAGTTTATATTGGCACACTCTGCTTTGATTGTGAAACTACTGATTTAACTAATTTTGAAATAAAACTGGAACATTCACGTAAACATGATTGCAAACACATTTTTGCATATCACACAACAGGATAAAGTCCTTTTTACAAACAAACAATGCATTATTTTACGTATAAAATATTATTTCAGGAATCTGTCCATCTTCAACTGAAGTTCCATTATTGTTTCCTGCAGCATAAGTATATAAGAAAGTTACTTTGCCTCCACTTGGACAATCTAAAGTGATTTTTCTCAAACCTTTTGTTCCATAATGAGAATCGGGACCCTATGAAGAAAAGTTTAATACCAAGTTTTAAATATCCCAATAAAAAAAATTAAAGTATACACACACTAATATAAAAAATAATTTATGATTTTTTTTTTATAAAAAAGGAAAATGATCAAAACAGCAATCAAATAAAAAGATTGAAATTTGAATTCAATTTTTCCAATATCAATCAAATAATTGTAAGCAGACATTAAAAATAAAATGTGAATAAATGAGAGAAGGTTATATAAAATAACAGCAGTGTAGTTCCATATTTTATGGATTTAAAATCGAATAATATGCACAGTGCAAAGAAAGAATTAAAATTTGAAATTGTTCATGACTGTCATCTTTGTCAGAGTAGAAAAATCAATATGAAGTCTATTTGAAAAAATTTGCTGAAATTTTATTTAAAAAAGAAATATCAGTTATATTATTCTTATTTTAATCAGTATAATATAAGAGTTTTAAAAATCATTTTAATTTTATGGAAGATAAGATATGAAAATATTAAGTAAGGGACATACATTCAAATCAATGGGTTAAAAATATTTTAAGAATATGTAAAAAAATTGTAATATGAATTAATTTTTAAAATTCCTTTAACTAATGATTGGTTGAAAACCAAAGTAAGGAAAACCTGAAAAAATACCAATTATTTTTTTTTTATGAGTGATACTAAACATCTTTGATTTCATAAAAATATGTCAGGACAATGCATTTGTGGTAAAACTTCTCTAATTTTTTTTCCATGAAGTTTGTCATCACTACAATCAAAATCAAATTTGACAATAAAATTTTTAGTTAATGTTCATAAGAGTAAAGTGGAACTGCTGGATCTCTCTCACACACAAATTCACATAATATTACTAACATTGCTGAAAACATCTTACTTCTAGCTTAAGAATTGCACATCAGTCTTAAAAGCTGAATTCAATAATTTAAGGAAATTACAAAAGTACTTTATGAAATACCTTTCCTTTTTAAATTGCAAGAGTATACTTTTAAACAGAAGTAGTTATTTTAAATTTAATTCATTTTGGAGTATATAATATTGTACTTAAAAACTTTATTTAATAATATAATAAAATTATAAACAAACTACAAATATATTCAATTTCATGCTTAATTTCTGGGGTTTTCCTAAAATCTGTTTTATTTTTTTAAATATAAATTAAAAAAAATTTCTATTCTGAAATGTTAATAATAAATTGTAATATTTTCTCTAAAGCAATTCACCATAGTATAAATTCTAAAATAAATCTAATAAGGAAAAAAACATATAATAAGCAAGATAAATTTGATTTTTTGATCAATAAATTAATATGTATAACATTAATTATTCTTCAACAAACATTGCGAAAATTAATTTTTTAAAATAGAAAAACAATTTGAAGTATTTATAACAGAAAAAATGTTGAGGCAAAAAAGTTATAACATTAATTTTTCAGACTAGTGAAATTCAGGTTAAAGAGGCTTATTGCATTATAAATTTCAGAAATCCCAGTGGCATTTAAATAATTTTTTTTATAGAATATTGAATAAACATAAAAAAATTTTTAACAATAGTAATTTATCTGGAACAACTTTGGTTTAAATTACACAAGTTACATTTTCTGTGATGAATTACAGTAATATATAGCAAAACATAAATGAGAATTATAAAATTGAATTTCTAGCCACTCAAGCAATAGAAGCTAGACACGTGCCTTAATGGAGAAATTACAATCTATTAAAGGAGTTTCAAATGGAATTTTTTTTAATTGGCATGCAAATTTAACTAAAATAATTTTATTGTAAGCTATGTTTTCTAACCATAAAACTACAACTTTTTATAAATTACAGAGAAAAAAATTCAGCAGCAATTCAAAAGTAATTTAATATGGCTGAATATTGATGCTGTAATTGCAATCACTTACAAAACTGTTTACAATTATTAAATATTTTTACTTCGTAAAATGTATTACTCAAAAGGAACTCATAAAAAAATAATCAATGTTAAATGAATGCCTTTAATATTTTATCATTTATTACATTGGAAATCAATTTAAAAGTTTTTGACTGAGAATTAAGACCTAAAAAAAGATTACCTCATAAGATATGCACATTCTTAAATGTTAAAATAATTTATGAAGTCTCCAAAAATAATTAAAACAATTTTACATAAAAATATCATTTAGAGTATAACAGAATTACTTTAATTCAAATTATTTAATACCAAACTATATACCTTAAGTGTTGCACAGGCAGTGTAATTAGTACTGGGAAGGATTTCTACTGGAGTTTTAAACATCACTCGAAAAGTGGAAGCAGAACCATCACAGCTGAAACTTGTATCATTTGAACCTAATAATTTTCCAGTACCAGTATGAATAATCTAAAAATGAATGAAACAAAATACAGTATATATTCTATGATAATAGCAAATTCCATAAATGAAATTAATTTGAAAGCTTCTTTATGCTATATAATGACAATTAGTGAGTAAAGATATATAATTCATAAGAAATGCTTTATTTATTATTCAATCTGTGAAAAAATAAAAGATACATGTTACTGAGCAATTAAAAATATCATACTCTTTGTTGTAGATTGAAAAAAGATTAATATCATTGTTGAATCTTTACTAATATGCCCCACATGTGCTGTATATGTAAAATTATTTGTTAAATTCTGCCATTTTTTTGAATAACAACACATCATTGCTGCACTCTAAAAAGTTGTTTGCAAAATTAGATTACTTTTTGGATGCTTCTCAGTAGTACTTGTAAGTTCAAATACACATTTACTTGAAATGAGTAATTTTAAGTGTAATGTTTTGAATAGTTGTGTGTGTGTTTGTGTGACAATTTTAAGTGTGTTGGTATTCCTTTATTTGTAGAACTTGAATGTTTGAATGATTCAAAAGACACATGTAACTTTTCATTTTTGATGCTATTAATAACTACCACTGCATCACAATTAACTATTAAATAATTAAAATTCATTATATATAGAGATGTTTAGTTTATTCATCAATGTGTGAAAGAAACAACGTGTTTACTTTGCAATTGGAAATGTTATTTTCTTGTTCAAGTTATATACCATATACATGATATCTTTGTTGTTGTTGTCTTGTACCAGTTAAGCTGGCATTATGGAGTGGGTTGCTCCACTTTTTCAACTGAACCATATTTTGGTGTCGAGTCAGACTTCCTCAGTACACACATGCCATAAGTGCTTGTTTTATAGGGTAGGCAACCATTCATACAAAGAAAGGATAGACAGAGAGAGAAAATACATCAATGCCCAAACTGGGATTCGAACCCAGGACCTCCTTATCCACGGTGAGGCACTCTGTCCACTAGACAAGGTTGGTGGCATATATATAATATGGTATCTGTAATTAATATACATACTACAGAACTAAAATTTCTACTTATAAAAACAAAAGAAACAATTTTAACAAACCTGTATATTCACTGTGTAGTCTGAAGGACCATGAATGGAACCATAAAGACCAAAACCAACTACATATATCTTCCTATCCACCATAAACCTATTCAAAGAACATAGGATAAAAAAAATTATTCAATAGAAAATTATTTAAATACTTAGTGATTTTCACTAGCAATTTTTGTGCCAAATCATAACATTTTTTAAACAATAAAAGTTACAAAATGCAATCTTTTCAACATTTCTTTGCTTACTTTATTAAATAATTTTCTTTAGTTTCATCTTAAACCTTTTCTTTTTCATCTTAATGTTCATGATTTTTTTTAAAAATAAGTCATATTTTAATAGTTTTCATAAATTAACTTAAACGTAACAGGTTAAAATGTTATTTGGTCATTTTTTGCCCACATGATTATCAAAACATCTATTCAAAACAATGAATATAAAACCCTAATATATTTGAATATTTTTTAATCTTAAATATATCATATATTCACTTTTTTATAACCAAGTATACAAGTTATTTAATTTGTCCAGATATTCTAATCAAGAAACATTCATTAAATATAAAAGCCCTTCCCAACATCAACAATTTTCAACATTTACAATTTTTCCCCCCTTTTATAATTTATGCATTAACTTTTTGATATAAAAATAAATAAATAGCTCATTTCTTAACTTATTAAATCAAATTACTTGTTGAAATTAGGTAGCAAAAATTTATAGTTAATCTTGAGAAAATAATTTTAAATTTTACATCACATAAATTTTGAGTTTCATGTCCACAATTTTTCATTTTTACTAATTTTGTATCCATAACTGTGTAATGTAAAATTATAATGCGATGCTTTTTCCCCAAATATTTTGTGTTGCCAAAAAATAATTTAATTTATAATAAATAATAATCAAATTTTTAATTAAAGCTATATTAAATATTTTTAAACCAAATTTTTATCTGATTTAAAGTTCAATTAAATGTGATTCAAATCCAGAATAGTATTAGTAGAGTTATATATTATTCTGTTATAGAATAGTCTATAATTATAATCACAAAAAAAAAAAAAAAAATCTAGGCAGTTAAAAATATTTTGAAGAGGTACTTTTTCTCATTAGTAGTAACAAGTAACTTTTAAATAAGATTTTCATAACATAATGATAATACATAATAGAATCTAAGGTAATAACTTATTAACATTTTTGTGATGTAACATGCAAAATTAAAAATTTCTATGGTGAAATCTAATACGATTAACTATAAACATAAATCAGCTCTTAAAAATAATAAAATCTTAAAAAATAAAATTTAATAAGACTTTGAGTGAATATTTATGTATATATATAAGAATTATATACAATCTTACAATGAGATAAATAACATTTCATATAAAACTAAGAAATTTTAATTGTGAAATTTTATTTACCATATTTTCTTGTATTTAATCTACAAAGTCTATTTCCAGAAAAAAAAAAGTTGCATAATCTGGAGCAATTTTTCATTGAATTATTGAAAATCTACACAGTTTGATAATGTGGTTAATATAAAATAAAAATACACAGAATGATTATAAATATAATAAATTATACTGAAAAACAAACAGAAGGGGATCCAATCAGAAAAAGATCTGATTGGATGCACATCATTGCAAATTGTAATAAATCGAGAGAAAAGCACAAAATTGACAAAGAATGATTATTTTGGGAAGATTCCAGTAAAACTTCAATTTTTAGTTTTTATTAACCTCTAAAATGAGGTTAGACATAGTTTGAAAACAAAAT
Source organism: Latrodectus elegans (assembly GCA_030067965.1). Classification (NCBI taxonomy): domain Eukaryota; kingdom Metazoa; phylum Arthropoda; class Arachnida; order Araneae; family Theridiidae; genus Latrodectus; species Latrodectus elegans. Next base: position 61,585,997 of record CM057821.1, on the reverse strand, counting down.
ATATTTTTTTTATTAATAATTAACTAAAAGAAATGAATTATTTTTGAAATGCACACTGGATACATTTTTTTTCTACTGTTGTTTGTTTGTTGATGTTTTATTTTTTCCCTTACATTAACACATTTGTCACTATTTTTCTGTTTTATCTTATCTGCTTTTAATTTAAAATCAACTGTGTAACTTGTATGTTTTTACTCCCACATGATGAAATACAAACATGAATATTTTCAGAACAAAACAGCTTAGGTTAAGACAAGATGCAAAAGGATGAAAGCCAATAATAACTATAATATCTACCCAAGGAATCAAATTCATTCTTGAACATAATTAGACAAAACTAATTACAGTTGAAATAAATTAGAGATGTGGCATTTCTTTCAAAACATTTTTATTTAGTATGTTTTTCTGATGGAGAATGTATTTTAGCTGATCATTTGCTGATTATATATACAAGAAAATCCGGTACTTCGATTGCATAAGAAATAATTATATTTCTTCTTCTCTTTGAAAATCATAATCTTTAATTAAATAAATATTATATGGTTTACCAAAACATGCAAAATTTTATAATTTCTCTCATTCAATAATTTTACCATAATAACAAACTCATAAAAATTGTTAAAGAATTTTAACTAGAAAATAAATGAAAAAAATTTCATTGAGGTTAATTATGACACAAAAATCATAAGTCATGTTTAAATATTTTGAAAAAGTCATAAAAACAATCTGATCAAAAAATTATTCGGGAAAATTACCTAATTCTATCACTAGTTCCACTGTAACCCCATCGACTTTCTGATTGTTGAAAGCGGCAAACTGTTTGCTCTTTACCTGTAATACAACACCGAGGTACATCTGGGAAGTTAATTGGTGGTTTAGGATTGACAGTGAAATAAAGAAACAATGAAACTATTTCTTTATCTGTTAAGATATTAGCTTGTGCAGGTCCCACAGCAAATTCTTCGACTGTCATTATAGGAAATCTAATTAAATGAAGAGCTCGTCCTAGGAGTAGCCTGAGATTTTCAGCTGTAACTGGTAAATTTTGACGTATACTTTCTTGTTCTCCCCACCTAAAATAATGTAAATAAGTTACAAAATTAAAAAACAGAATATACAGAAAGAGGGGAGAAAAAAATGAATGCTCTTTTAGTGATAAATGTTTGATAAAAATATGAGCAAGATCTTTTTCTTAGTACCAAATGGTATTTGAAAGATACATTGATAGTTAATAAACATTTAAAAAAATTGCAGAAATTACACAAGCATGAGTTTTTTTGTAAAAAAAACTTTGATATAAAAAATATTGATCAAAGTTTATTAAGAAAATTATTTTTGTAACTAAAATGTTCATTTTAATTAGCAGACAATGTGTGTGAAAATGATTATCTAAATTTATCATTAAACTTCTATATAGCCAAGTTTAATAAGATACCATTAAAGGGCAGTTATAATATATCTTTGAAAATACTGATTAGATTTGTCTTGCATTTACCACTTATTCTTTAATCTAAGAATCAACATAATAAAATCTACTGAATGGCATTAAAAATTGGCACATTTTTCAATTTTATGTTACAGATTAAAAAAATTAAGAATTAATATTTCATTAATGAAGGTCACATACATAGGTCTAATAAAATTCCTTTTATTAGGCCTATGTAAAAATAATAAAAAGCAGGCAACTTATTTTATGCTAAATAATGAGTGCTAGACAAAATATTATTATATTAAAAATATCAAAGTTTTTATTAAAATTGAGAAAACTTTTAAATTATTTAAAACAATTAGAAGACTGAATTAATCATAAAAAATATATTAATTTATATTTAAGCAAACATGAAATAAAATATGTTTAAAATAGTGATCACGTTTACAAGCTTAAGTAAATATGCAACAGAAAGAAACTATTTTTTATTATATAAGAAGTGGGAATAGACAGTAAAATTTCTCTATACACAGGAAAAAGTGACATGTGAGGAGTGCTATGCAATGAGGAAAGTAATGTTTAGCGATGCAACTGCAATAAAATCATTTGAATCAGCAAATTTTTAGATAAATAACAGTTAGGTATTAAAATACATTTATTAAGAATAATTGTGGAAAGATAACTTCTTCTAATTTAAAGCAGTAATTTCACCAATAAAAATTTTTCAATAATTTATTACAAAAGACTATTTAGTAGATAAAAGCTGTGAAATTTACATTAATTTACTACTGGATGGGAAGATTAGAACAATTTTGCAAATCAATTTAATATGAATAAGAATTTTTAAACTGAAAATGATTTTGTAGATTTTGAAGTATAGAATCTAAAATACAGGACGTTTTGACTATTTTTACTTTAAGAATCACCTACAATAGACACTCATTTTTATGAACTAGGGAAAGGTACTTAATATAATCTCATATATAAGTTCTTTTTTTTTTTCTTTTAAATTTTAAAATCAGATAGTGAAAAAATACAAACAAAAAGTTCATATTCTTTTCACTATCTGATTTTTCCATTTATTTTAACTTTATAATTGGAGAACTTCAATTAACATTTTTATAACAGAATTGTAAATTCTTCTAATTGTATATAAATAACTGCATTGCATTAGTAAAATCCTGGACTTTTTTTGAAAAAATTCATGTTGAATTTCTTGCCCCAAATAACTATCATCTGACATCCCATGAATTATTAAAGCATAATCAATAGCTACAAGTACAAATAGTGCATGATACTTTATAAAGGAGTGGTTATGACTTTCAACCACCTTATGAAATTGATACGCTAAATAGTAGAGAAGCGTACAAAGGGTAAAATGCGCCAAGCGTATGCGTCAAGAATGCGATAAAGTGCGCTAGACTGTTTACCGGTTCGGATTACGTAGGTATGATGTGCTTTTCGTTTTATATGCGCGTTTTGTATGTAATCCTTGAAACTATTACAGAATAATCTTGAAGCATTGAGTTTCGATATTTGATTTTTGGTGTTTTTGTGTTGCTTGCGAAAATTAATAAGTATGGATGAGGATATATTGACTTCACGTTTTCGCGGAGTAAGTATGGAGAAATGATCATCAGGAAAACATAACATTTTTTAAACAAGGTTTTTTACATGCGATAAAAATGGTGTATTCGCCGAAAAGTAACGATTCGGAGAGCGATGAAGATTAGGTGAGTAATTTTATTTCTCATTACAATTTTAGTCATATATTTAGGCCATAAGTAAATGAATGTTTAAGTTGTGTGCATTGCGTTTTCATGTTTGTGTTAAAATGTGCCGCATATTTAAATTTCTTTAATGTGGGCGTAACTCCTCGTTATATTAAAATTCAAATTTAAACAAAAAATGAAATTTGTTAAAGTTTGGAATTTAGCTTTATTGCTCGGTTGCCACTGTAGTAGGTAGCGCTACACTGATGTTTTTTTAAGGTGGGCGCCATTGCTCGATATATTAAAAATTTTGTTTCTATTTATTAGAATTTTAAAACTTCTACAGTATTCAGTTATAATGAAATATTCAAATTTTTAACATTTGGAATTCGGAAAAATGCGCGATTTCAAAGCTGAAGTTTGAACGCGATCGTTATTGGTTGACGGCTATCGCGCGTAGTGACGTAATTTAGGTTGGCGACAGAGCTGTAGAGTGCTTGGCGTGAAAATTTTAAATCGCGCCAATCCTGTACGGGTCTGTCGTCATTTACCAATTGATATTATAAATGCAATGCTTTTCTTAATCTATGTTTAGAATACAGGAAAAACAATAGATAGATCATTTTGACAAGCAAACTTCATTAAAGAAATCACTGCAAGTTAATCCATCTGGCTTTTTGAAATAAGAAATTCAGTGATGGAAAACAGAGCAGTTCAATTAATTAAATAAAAAAATCTGATGACACGTTTTTTTTACAAATATAAGAAATGAAAACTCCAACTTTTCATTTAAAAAACAAATGGCATGAAATGGTAACTAATTTTCAAAATATACATCAAAAGCAACTTAGTCATTTTGCTCTATTTTTAAACAAAATCAGTTTTAGATGATTTACAGATTTTTCATAACTATTACCACCTGGAAGAAAAATTCTTAATTTCTTAAGCAGGAATGTGCCTTTTCAATGTTTGAGATAAATATGAAAATTTATTTTAAAAATCAATATTAATGTCCTCAATAATTTTAAAAAACTGCCCACAAAAGTAGAGCCAAATTCATACATTACCATCAAAAGCGGTAGTTTTACTTTTTTTTAAACATTATGGCGTTTGGTTATAAAATAATATTGAAATTTTTCAAATTTCAAATTTTCGAAAGTAATTATTTATTTACATGTATATCCAGTTTGTTGTTTTAATGATCTCCAGCAATTAATATAAGTTTGACTCATCTACTTTTCTCTATTTCAGTATTGGAAATATTTACCGAAAAAAACGCACACACACAGTTATTGTTTATATTTCTCATCTGTTCCCACATGCTTCTTGAAGCAATGACTTAAGAATAAGGATGACAAGACAACATATACCATAAGAATTAAACAATCTATGAGCTGCAGATAAGATTAACCAATTTACTTTTTCAAAGCATAACTCAAACTATTAATATTTATTTGCAGTGTCAAATATTTCTTCCTTATTAGAAGAGCAATTAGTATCAGCAAAGGCATTAGCATAAATAGGCATTTGAGTGATATGCTACTTTGATGAATGAAATCAATTGCTGCCCAAAATTTCATTGCTGGACATTTTGAATACAGATTCAAATGTACTTTATAAGAAACATGGTATGATTAAATGAACAAAATATGAGAAGGAATATAAAAAAGAAGAAAATGAAGATCTGTAATTGACTGCAAAACAAGCATTGAAGTACATTTTTGTCAAAAACTAACATACTTTTTTTTACATCAAAAAGATAAAAGATGTATTTTCAAAAATTTAGTTTTTAATTTAGTTTGGAAATTTTTAAAACAGAGGAAAAAAAGATATCTTTGATTGAATTTTCAATAACACTAACAGTTATTTTTCAATTTTGTGAATTTTCGATTTTAAGAACAAGTTTACTAGTCCATTCGAGTTTGTAAAAATGAGCATCAACTATAGAGTTATTCAACAAATACATTTAAATAACAAATACATAATTAAAATTATTTTAAAATCAGATAAGACAAAATAATATTTAATTTTTTAAAAAGTGTAATATTACACAAATAATGACTTTTCAAGTGATACTAATAAAAATAACGATATATAAAAGTAATGTTTATAATATTATTTTTACTTGAAGTGAAGCAAAATAATTACATCAGCTGGAAATTATATAAAACTAAGTCTTGACAGGCATTTTCAATAAAAAAATATTATATTTCTGTATAGTATTATAATTAACAATGTGTGGTAAGATACAAAAATAATATAATTTAAGTAATGATACTTTTGAGAATATTATTTGGTTAAAAAAACATTGGAACTATAATCAAACATTCATTTGAAACAATTGATAGGGAAAAATTAGATAACTTGTAAAATTATTGAGTTTTGTACATACATAATTTTACATTGTTTTTCATATTCATTTAGAGTTTTATTTTGAAAAATTCTACACATGCAATATGATAATTTGATTTTTGGTATGCCATTAAAATTAGTTACCTGACAACTGCATTGAAAAGTTTAGCTTCTCTGATTCTTAATGTATCTCTTTCTAGAACAACACACAAAGTTTCAAGATCAATATCTGTGAACCCTTCAGCAGCTAAAGCTTCAGAAGTATACTTGTCAATTGTTTCTAAGCACAGAGCAGCCAACTGAGGTTCATCAAACAATCGGGCTTGAGTTAAAAGCATAAAAGCATTGTCGCTGCTCAGATTGGATTTTAAAAAATCAACGCAGGCTTTTTCTAGTGCAGGCACTGCATACTTTTTTGCAGTATACAGTGTCATCATCACAGTTTCTGGTCCAATCTGCACTTCATCAGAATACAAAAATCTAAGCAGAGCAAGGAAAGCAGCTGGTTCAACATCAGGAAGCTCGATTTCATCAGAGGTTGTGGCCATCGCACCATTGAACATGGCATCAAAAACAGCACTGCCAACAGACAGTATGAATTTATGAGCAGGAATTCGTTGTTGCTGTGCTCCCTTCCCAACAATGAAATGAACATCACTAAGTATTTCTTTATTGAAAATAAATGCTAATCTGTCTTTAACAGTTTGACGTGAGGCTTGCCAATTAAACATGATCTGACCAGAATAGTTAACTACATTGCTACCTGCAGCTGATTGAACTGTGTTGGGAGGTGCTTCTTCAACTGATCTTCGCACATTAGAACTCTCTCTATCACGCTCACGTTGATTTCCGGGAATATTAACTGGCAATTCCTGCATGTCTGAAGGGCACATATGTGATCCATTACTTGGTATCACTTTTGGGATACCTGAAGACATATTGGAAGTATTTCCTCTGCAATAAACAAAGATATAATAAATTTTCATAAAATGAATTCAGGATAGCTGTATTTATTATACTTGGTAGTAATTTTTATAAATTAAGAAAGAACATTTTCATACAATAAAAGTATTAGAATTAAAAACACAAATGTACATATAGATACATCAAGTATGCAAAACTTAAGCAATAATTGTTTTTGTAACAACTCCACAAGAAATCATTTAGGAAAAAGCATTTTATACTTAAATGATGAAAGCAAAAATGAACACAAAATGAGCAGAGAATCAAACAATAGAAAAGTTTTATTGGATTCATAGTAACATTAGACATGATTATCAGGTGTTTTTTAGAATAGGATATATCCAGTCATTATTGCAATGGTTGCTTCAAGTTGCCTCAGCAACAGATTATCCAACAATTATTGAGGTAAAAGTACCAATTCTTTAATCAGCCTCTGTTTTAGTTGTTAGGTGTTCCTTGGAGGATGTAACTGGGACACAATGCATTTATTTCCATAGAGCATCCCATACATGTTCTATGGGATTTAAATCAATGGAATAAGCAAGCCTATACTTCAAGTGATATCTTTTCTTTCCTAATGAACAGTAGGAATATTATGTGTGGCACCAACATAAAAAATCTGATCCAATAATACCTTTTGACAGGTGCACATGGGGAAAGATCACCTCATAACAGCAATTTCTGTTGAGAATGTGAAGCTTACCCAACCATTCAGCATAATTCACAAGAAGACAACTCTAAGACTGCCATAATGGTATTTTTCTATCATTTTACAAGGATGAAACTATGTCCTGATCTCTTTCTAAATCAAATGACATTAAGAATCAATTGTGTTACTGAAACAACTCTTATCCATAAAAGGTATGATTTCACTAGTGAGATGCCCAGTTTTTATGCATGTTGCATGAATGTAAATAGTGGCATGAATGGCCAACTTTCAGAGAGATGTAGAATTCAGGATGGCAGGCAAATATGTCACCTTTGAGAAAGCATCTAGATACAGTTAACCACAACATTTGTCATTCCATTATATAGATAAATATAAGAAAATAACAGTTCAAAAATTAACTTTATTAGCTAAACCTTTTTTAAACTTGTGTCAGAGGCAGGTAGTATGAATGATAAAAAACTGAATTTGCTTTTGAAAGAAAATTTGATTTAAACCTGGTATATAAAAATATTAAAGATAACCACAAAAACAACACAATTAAAGGCAATCATACAAATGAAATATTTTTTACTAAATGTCAAGCAAGCCCAAACCAACTGATTATAGATTAAGGTATATTGTTTTTAAAGTTACATTGTTATGAAATACTAAACATATTTTGATGTTCAATAATTCATCAAATAATGAAGATAAACTTAAATTGATAACATTAATGTTAGATATACTAAAAAAAACATTTAAGATCCTTATCAATGTACATCAAAATGTGTGCTATTCCTCAAATTGAGTTTATAAAGATGATAGTTATTTTTGACAGTATCTACACAAGCTACTGCATTTGAAATTCTAGCCTTTAGGCAAAAATCATTTGACACTTTTATTCCGTCAATGACGTCTTTTACAAATACACAAAGTAAAAAAAGAACTGAGTTTCATCAGACGATTTAGGTGGCTGAAGAAATAAACCACCTTGACCAGTCTATCTATCAAATAATGGATCATTCAAAGAATTATAAATGATGGTATCACAAAATGATGCACTATCTTGTTGCAAAAAGGCTGTTATGAAACAAACTAATGACTGCAAATTTTGAAAACAAACACATTTAACAAAGAAACAAAATTACAAAGGAGTCATATCTGGGTTTGCTTACAAAGACTCACACGTCTGTATAGCGCACCAAAGTGTAAGTATCAAACTTAAAAAAAAAAAAAAATGCAGATTCTTCAGACTGATCCTGGTACCAACCATCTCCCGACTCACCCTCCCCATCAGAGGCTCTTGAAATCTCAAGTGCTGACTATGAGACTCGAGTGCTGTAAAATGTTGTGCTCAACTGCTGCTTGTAAAATGGAAAAATAATGTATTATATTTTTTTTTACCAAACTGTTTTATCTTTTTAAGTAAAATACTATTGAGAGTTATTTAGAATGCATTATAAGAAACACATGCAAAATAAGATTCATACTTACATATGAAACTTATATTTTCATTTTATTAAGTCTATTTTCATCCCACAATTTTCTAAAGCTCAAAACATATCTGATTTTTTATTTTTAGAGCCAACTATCAAATGCTTTGAAGTCTTTTATGTTAAAATTTCAAGGCAAAGCAGTTTGATTCCTCTTTAATGACATTGCCACCAACAAGAAAATGCTCATTTATCTCTTTTTTTTCAGCTAAGCAGGAAAATTTTTTTTTAGTTTAGGATGTTTCATCTCTTTACAATATTTTCAACAGAGGGCACTTTTGCTGGAACTGTTTCCTTTTTCAAGTTTTTAAAATGGTTGAGAGGCTGCCCTTTGCAATTCCATATTTTTTGGATTTTTATCTTAATATTTTTTTCATCTACTTCTTTAAGAATGTCCCACATTAATTTGACTAATAAACAGGTTTGTTTCTGGAAATGCAACAAATTCTAAATGAAACCAGCTCAATCTCCCTCTTTTCAAATAAAACTTCATAAATTGAATTGTCCAAAGGAAACAAACTACGGAACTGCAAAGCTCTAACTTTTAAGACTTTTCCCCTTTCTATATTATAATGTACAGGAGGAGAGAAGAGTTTTTTCTTTTTTCTACGTTCCTACGTATAAGGGAGACATGACTCGAATTAGGCACCCCAGTATTTTCCTACCAAATGTTTGATATATATGTATCTTCAACTACTCCCACAACGTCTGGCATACCTGTACAAGTCCCTTTGTTGTTCAAGAATGTAAAGTTATCAAGTGTTATATAAAAAGAAAATAAAAATAGCAGAATCATAAAAACAATATTTACTTGTCAAAATAAAAATTAATAAAAAAGATATTTTTCAAACATTGAACATTGTTTATGACTGGGAATTAAAATTAATATTGTGTCTATGGCATCAGATTAAGGACTATAGTTAGTTTAAAAAAAATTAGTTTTTATATATTAGAGATTCATAAGACTGAGTGTAGACTATATAAGGCATTTAATCTTTTCCTAAGAGCTTTGTGGACTGTCGCAATTAGTATATTTAATTCTTTTGCAAAATTCATTTTAAGATATTTCCAGTTTTAGAAACTTAATTTCTTCCTGCATGATTGTTTCTGGATGGAATATCTTTCCGATATGCTCTTCTATTACTTTGCTTAGTTTTGATTACATTATGATTAAACACTATAACTTCTGAGTTTCCTTTTATGATGCTATTTTTGTCCTCAAATGTCTGATCAAAGAAAGTATTAAATGAACACATTAAAAGCAAACATAACAATTGTATTCTAATCATTGCCAACAGCTAAAGAGAAAAATATATTAGTAACATGTGCATAGATAATATTCACAAAAAAAGTAACAACATAGATACTTACAAAAGATATGATATTCAAATAGGAAAAGCAATTTTGTATGGCACCACTATAAATAAAAATAGGAATCAATCTATAAGTAATTGACAGAAGTTATTGTTTTATGAATTATTAAACAACAATATATGTCTAATATTTTAGACATCCTAGATATCAGCTTAAATGTAGTTTTAATTTTTTGCAGTACGATTCCAATATTCTTTTTATTAAGATACAGTAAAAAAAAAAAAATTATAATTAAAATACATTAACATTTGTGTAAATTCAAAATTACTAAGTGGAATTAATTGATGACAACTTATTTTAAATTTTATTTCCAAAATACATACTTTATTAAATTATCTTTACACTTTATTTAAAAAGATTTACTAGGCCTGTCCCATGCAGCAACCTCCATAGGGCTGGGGGTGTTGAAAATTTCCCCCTTAGTACATGGCATAACTATATTCAGGCACACCTCCACCATTTTGGTTTAACTGAATCTCTGACTTGCCTTTTGTGTGGACTTAGAGAAATGATTGGTGATCCTTTACTCTTGCTCTGGACTTAACGATGTCGCAGTAAGAAATTCTGTGGAGGATGCCTTTTTGTTTTATTCTAGAGTATATTGGGTTGCTCGACATAGTCTAATGGTTGAAAAACCAAGGTTGGGTGCAAGATAAAAGAAAAACTTAATTTAAAAAACATCAAATCAGAAAAATATATAAAGGTTGTTTAATTTATTCATTGTTCTGCAATCACATTTTAGATAAGAGCTTTTTTAAACATTGCAAATATCTTAAGGAGAAAGTTGTAACTAAACTATTGAAATGAAGGCTAAAGTGCAAACCATTTGACTAAAGGATGAAGTTTTGAGAAATTTTCTTTACTTCATATTAATGATTAGAGAAAGTAAAAAAATTTCAAAATCCTAATATCAGACTCGTAAATATAAAGGGTGATTCATATAAAAGAATAATAAATCCCAACTTGTACAATTGGATAGAATTTTATCTAAAAGATACAGAAATCAATCAATGTTTATTAAGCTATTTTAATAAAAACAATGTAAAAATGGAAATTTATTAAAAAAATATTATAAATGAATATAAAAAGGCGATTTTATAATTAGAGAATCTACCAATTTATTTTTTAAAAAAAGATTAATTAAAAAATTTTTCTAAAAATTTTTTAAGCAAAATCTAAGTTACCTTCTGAATAAAATAATATTGCAGGAAAAAAAACTCCTGAAACGAAAAAGATTTTGAACTCTAGAACGATAATTTTGATAAACGCTATTTAAAAATAAAGTAAAAATGAAGCTTAGATATTACTGAAAAGTGAAAAGATTTCAATTGTAAATTATTTATCAATTTTCCGTATGACTTTTGCAAAAATCGCGGAATGCAATTCTTGAAAGCCACTAGCATTTTAATTTGTTTCGTTCATGTACATTTTCAAACATAATAAATAAAATTAATTTTTATAAGGAAATTTAGTTCTTTATAAGGTTTTAAGTTTTGGTATATGCGCAATTATTTGTATTCTGTAAAAGAATAAATGTGTAACAGAAGTTTTCCTTTTTACACAATAAATATACTTAGAAAAGAATTAAATGAAAAAGTTTTGTATAGGTAAGATAAGTTTATAAAGGTAACCAAAAAATTTTTTTTAATTATTAATGAAATAAAAAAAGCCAAGAACACAATACGAAACTAAAACTATATCTTCATTTAAAAATATTAATTAAAAACTTTTAATGATTCAACATCAAATAATAAAAATCTTTTAACTTTATAAAAACTTTTGCACCTGTTAGTTAATTTGTATTTTTAATGAAAATATCTCAGAAAATTCCATCTTTTGTCATCTGAAGCATTCATAAATGCCAAATTTGTTGATATCTTGAACAATAAGTAATTTGTTGCCAGTTCAATATTATAACTTTGCACAAAATTTAAAGATAATATATTTACAGAAGCTATGAATTTGTTCAATGATTTTTGCATTATTGATTTATTTAGAGAACTTTTTTTACCTTTCCTTTTAAAATTTCTATAAATCAGCTAATGAAGTCATAACAAATAAGCTCATTCATTCAATGAAAATTCTGCGGTTAGAAAGTTTAAAAGTAATATAAAATTGGCATTCTATTGTCGATCCTGCAACATAATCCGGATTTAAAATAAAGAAGTGTTAGACGGATTTTATCCGTTAACTAATTCACTGAGTCCTATCCTATCATTATGCAACCATATTTATCTATTATAGAAAATTATCATGTTTCCTTTATAAAAATTATTGCATTTTTCACTTTGTCCTTATGTTGGTCTATTAATTTCCACTTGATCTTTACGTTCGCTTATATTCAGGTAACTTCTTTTTTTTCTTTTTCTAATGCTCGGCTGCTCTTAGGCTTTTGTCTTATTCATCTCTATAAGGGCGAAATGATGGCAGCTCATATTGTGGGGTACCCAGTGGGTGTGTCATATTCGCCCCGAATGAGAAGTGATAAGAAAAAGAAAAATACAAAGATCGAAAGCCCGAACCAGAATTCTACTGCTTCGAAGTTGGGGACGCTAACCTCTTTTACCATCGGTTGGCACTAAATAACTTCTAGCTTAAACATTCCCTTACTGGTCATGAATGTAGTGATGACTATAAAGCCGACTTCCTTTAGGAAAATAATGTGTTGATTTTGTTGCGATATGGTTTGCATTTAAGAATATTATACCTATTTATGAACTTTTATTATTATATTATTGAATTTCTATAGAACTGACATAAAGTTTTTAACATATATGAAACTGTTTTTGAGATTTAAAGGTCAAAGCAAAATTATTAACTACAATACTAAGGCAAAAATAGCGAAACGATCTATATTCAATAAAACTCATAGCATTTATTTTTGTTTAAATCTTCACTTGTAGTTAAAATTACATTTTTATAGCTACTATTGACACACGAGGAAAAAAGAGTTTTTGAAGGATTTTATACACAACGTGTAGTTTCGTCACGTTAAATTAACAAGACGAAAAAATTCCCATAATTTATTTCATAATACATATTTACTTCTTTAATAATGATGACTGTTCTGTACTTGAAATCCTTTTTAAATTCAAGACGTAAAAATAGTTATTTTCATGTATTGAAAAAATATGGATACCATATATTGAAAACAAATTTAATACTATTATATTTCAACCACAATAATTATGTAAAAAGAAAAAAAAGAGTAAAGGCGAAAAAGATTATTTTATATATGCTTAAAATTCATATAAATCTAAAAAAGTTTTTAGTTTTATTCCTTATTTAAATAAAATACATGAAACTTGAAATTTTGCGTATTTTAATATTGGAAAATACATTGGCTGTTTTATTAAAATTACTTTTTTAAACAATTATTAAAACTAATTTATATATTTTATAAATTTATCCATTGTTAATTCAAGTTAAAGTGATATGACCAGATATTAAATATTTAAGTGATATAAAATCCCATAGTAATTTTTTTAAAAATAATTCAAGAAGCAACAGTACATATATGATTTTATTTATTAACTTTAACAGATTTTCAATTTGTATTTTAAGTGTATATAAATTAATTTTAATATTGTAAAATCCCTGAAGTTTAACATCTATTTAAAATAATATGAAGAAATTTTTTATATGTTATCATTAATTTAAATTAAAATGGCTTTATTCTTTCTTTAAATATTGTTCCCGTGCACTTTGAGAATCAATTTTATTGTTACATAAAATTGGATAAAATATATTATGCCTCTACATAAAAAATATAACTTTTTCTTAACATGCACTTTTCTTAATTTCTTAATGCACTTTTTCTTAACACATACAATATTTTAGATGCATACAATAACTTTTGACTTATATGTTGATACAAATGAACTATTGAAGTATCGTGTTAAAGTGCCACTATTTTTGTAGCGGCATATATAATACTAATTATTATGCATTTTAAAAGGAAATTATTAATTTCTAAGCAATAAATAGTGCAAAATGTATAGAAAAATTAGAACAGAAGAATACTTTTATTAAAAGAAAAAAATTAATATTAATGGAATCAAATATTAAGTAGAAATAATGGAATACAAATTTTAAAAAATATACATGCAAACTATCAACGTATTTCATACAATTCATTAATATGGTATCGAAAATATAATTGTAAATTTTCTATTCATTAAATGATTTCTTATTTCTTCAAGTTTCTTATAAGGAAGATTTGACATGTTATATATTAAATTTTTCGTATGCACTCGTAATCACTGGTAATTAAATACTACTATTGCATCGCTAAAGTGCTACTACTAGACTTGAAAGATTTTATCATCTTAGCTAAAAACTTAGCTAAGATGATAAAATCTTTATTGGTTATTTGTTTATAACTCACATGTAACAAACTTTATAAAGTTGTAAAAAAAATCAATAATTTTCTATGTTACTCTGAAATTCGAAAAATATGCATGAAATATTTGTATTAATCAATTTAAAATAAAATAAATTAAATTAAATTAGAGAAACTGCATTTCTTAAAATAATTCACAGTTATGAGACGTGATTAAAGAAAATACAAATAAATGTTTAAATTAATTTGTTAAAAGTCTTGCACTCAGAATATTTGTGTTTCATAATCCACGTCTCTTGACACTAAATTTGAATCTACCTTTATTAAAGAGTCTACGTATACTCGTCTTGAAATTAGATTCCTGAACCCTAATATGTTGAACACATTGCTACCTTATAAATATTTGTAGTTTTTTCTGATCTTCTTAAAAACAATTAATTTTATTAGTTTATGAAATGTATTCTCGTTTTTTTTCTGTTCATAAGTAAGTTGGGAGTATGGCAAAGTACATCCGGATTACTACGAAGTACGTCGGGATTATGACGAAATAAGTCTGGATTACGACGAAATACGTCTGGATTACGACGAAATACGTCTGGATTACGACGAAATACGTCGGGAATATGGCAAAATATGTGTGGATTACGACGAATTACGCCGGGAGTATGACGAATTACGCCAGGGGAATAATCTTCTGAAAAGGTAGTCACTCAAAGCGAGAAGACCGTTCCATTATGCTCATCCAACGACTAGAGCCAAAGGAACAAAGATAACCATCTACCCTAGCACTTTGTCCATTACGCCCACCTTTTTGACCAACAGAAACTTCTCACTTCCTCCTTTTTAGGTTTCTTGTTAATGAGATCATCCAACTTCACCGAATCACATTCCGAGTTGCATAAGATTATATAAGGGGGACTTATTATTATTATCATTGACTTTTTGGTGCTCAACGACTCTCTGGTGATGATCTGACCCATGTCAGATTTTTCGAGGGCAAATACAAACTTTAAACTGTTTGAAATTCTCTCAAAAATAGATTTGGGCTAAATTATGCAAGAATATCTTTGTGTCAGACATTCATTCGGTAAAAAAAATTAATTTAATTCCTTGATGAAGAAAGTATTTCATTTATAATGAAAGAATTAAACCGCTTATTGAAGAAGAAGGAAGTTATTTCAACTGCCTTAAAAAATTTAAGCCTTTTATCCATGGAAATGGTAAATTATCGAGAAACTGTTACAGCATTAGTTCGAATTTCACAAATAACACAATTTCTACGGCGCAATTATTGCTGCCTGCTTATTGTTGAACCTTTCTGAAAATATCCCGTATGCTTTAAATAGGATTCAGATTCCAGTACCTTACAAGTTTATTCATTTATAAAACATCCTCGATCACCGTTCTTCCACAAAAAGGAACTCTGGAACAACAGAAAATGCCTTCGAATGAATCTCTCTTAAAGGCGGGGAGGTTAATGCTCCAGATAAACATTAAATTGCATTAGAAGAGAAATTTGCTATCAGAAATGGACATTTACTATGGTACGATAGAGGTTATTGAGAGCTAATTTCTCTGACAAACTGAATAAAAGTCTCGAGCATTGGTTAGCTACTGTTCTGAGATTTTTGTGTTGTTTAGGATGTAATGAGAAGTTTACTTAATAAATGAAATTTCCAAGTTATCAAAAGTATTGATTAATTATAATTGTCTGATAACACAATATCCTTATCCACTTATTGATGTATCATTAGTTAAAATTCAAGCACAATGTTCTAAAAGCAATAACATATGACCCACAATTTCATCTACCATGTAATAATTCGAAAATTGTAATACCCTGTTTGCAATACACTTTTTCAATTGATTTAAAGTTAAATCTGATTTTATTTAAAACCTCTCTGAATACAGCTTACATTTGAAACTAATTTTAGAATTGTAGGTTTTTGTTAAAAATCTTATTTGTTCGTATTATAAATAACAAGATTTGAAGTTTTCGTAGTTGCGCACGTTTTTCGAACATTTACCAGACAATATGGTGTTCATTAAGATTATGGTGTTTCAAATGATAAATATGAAACTAAAGAATGTAGTCATAATATTTCTTCTCAAGCCGTACACAATTTTTGATGCTTAGTTTTTACTTTTACAAATAACTTTTCATCGGTTATTATTTTTTTTTTTTTATTTTATTTTTTTTTAAATTTTGCTTTTCTTGTATTTATTTTGATCAGCTACAAATTATTCAACAAACACTGACAACGATATAACAGAAAACAAGATGGCCCTAAATAAATTCAAATGTATTTAAATCAGTTCGCAAAACTTATTTAAATAAAAATTAAACTGCCCCTGAAAAATTGTTCAGTTGAGTTTGGAACATGTTTACATAGAAATGCAATGCTGAGCTTCTTTTTAATTAAAGCCATTTGGAGTTCATGACAATCAAAGACTGGAAATTATCTTTTTTACTATAAAGATACGTAAAAGAAATGAAATCAAAACCAATAATAAAAATTAAGCCATGATTTAAGACGAATAAAAATACTGATATTGATTAGTTTTAAAAATATGCAATGTACTTGAAATAATTTCTAATAACTCCCAACTTAACTATACGTATAAATGAAAAGAATATCAAATGATATGAGATAAAATGATACAGAAAGATAAATGGGAATATATATTATACTGTATAAACAGGTTAAAATTAAATATTTAATCTAATAAAAAAAAGGATGCTTTCAAATGCAAATAGCATGGCTATTTGCATTTGAAACATGACATTTAGCGGTTTTGAGGCATTAAATAAGAATACTGATTTATTTGAAGATTTGTTTCTGTGAGGATTAACAATATTTCTGTTAGATGTTCACATTATTTCTTAATTTACTAGGAACGTGCTTAAGGAATGAAGATTATTTCTTGTTTCTATAAATCTAAGAGAAAAATGTCACGTTTTAAAGTTTTACTTTCCGTTGTTTGATTTTTATTTACTTTATGTTAAATGCTGATTTAAAAAGAGGACAAAGACAAAAAGAATAAAAATTTTTATTTTCAAGTTGTTTGCTGCATTTCTCTTGAAATCCGAGTAATTCCGCTTAAAGGTTTGCTGGAAATAGTCCCCATGAATGAAGAAAAACTACAAATAAAAAGAAAGAAAGAAACAATAAAAGGGATTTTTCTCTAAAACATTACTTAAACTTTGTCGTATAACCCGAATCAATTTTGGAAGGATTTTTTTCCCTCTAAATATGGTGACACGTTCTTCTATTCTAGAACTTGTTTCCTTTCAGAAGATTAAAGCTTCTCCTTTGAAGATCTTTAACATGATAAATGACTGGAATTAAGCAGAAATATAAGTTGATGATTAGACTAAAAATTAATTGAGACATTTCTTATTATCAGTAGTGAAAAATGTCGCACTAAACATGAGAATAATGTAAAAAAGAAACAAGAGAAAAAATTATTTTCTTATCTATATGAAATCTTTCCGCTATTTCGCTGAATTTTAGTCCAAGATTGAATTAAGAATGGCTAAATGGAATGTGGGGTAACATATATAAGGATATTGGCCTCTGAGTAATTTAAAATAAAAATTCTCTTTTATTTCAAAAATTTTATCATAGTATTTGTAATATTTCAAACAGTAAGCAAAGCTTACTAGGAAACTCTAAGTTACTTATCCAGCGATGCATTTAATTTAAATTATGCATTATATTTCACTTCGTAGCTTCTAGAAAGAAACGTGTGATTCATTACCTCGATTGTACATAATTGCTATGAATGAGTAATAAATATTTAACGCATAGGATTCTCCTTCTTTCTATATTACTATAGATCAGTTTCAAAATAATAATATATAACGATATTTTCTTCTTTTTTGAATCTTGAAAGAAATATAGATTTTCCCCCGTTGCCATGTACATGTTTATTTTGAAACAATAGATGGCGCCAGGAACGCAATGGAATCGAATGAAAAAAATTTCTTATTTCAACGTTTAATTATTTCGTAACGAAAAGGAATTTTCAGACTCATTTTGTTTGATATCCTCTAATATGTACGTGAGATATCAACAGGTTGAGAAAAACTACATTTCCAACAAAGTTTAGTCAATAATAAATCACAATATTTTTCCAAATCTCAATTTTTCTCCGAAAACTGCTTATATAGTTACGAATTTTTTTGTGTTGACAAAATTGTGTTTATCAGAAACTAACAAGATTAGTTTTTTCCAAGTAAATATTTTAGTCACATTAACAATTACCTTACCTTGAAGCTTTGACACTGGCTAAAGAAAAAAAACTTATAGCTTCTATAATAAAGAAACTAAAGAAAGCAACTTTAATATCTGTTAACTCAGGGGTCTAACTCCTTGCTTGTGTTTCAATTAACTCTCTGATTGGTGAGACAGATATTTATTTCTAATGCCACGGTGAAGGCCCAGGGCATTACTAGAATATACTAAAATTATCGCAACTTGGCTGTTATTGGTCCTATTGACTAAAAACTTCAAGAGTGTTTGCTTATGTTTTGTCACCAAAAATACCGCTAAATATCGCTAAGTTTTAGATTTTACAGACTTAATATTTTACCGCTAAAAACCGCTATTTCAGATGATTAGCATTGTTTAGACAATAATTAAGCAAGAGGTAATAGCAAACGAAAACAAATAATTAAATATAAATGTAAAATATTCAAATATTTACATTTTTCTTTACAATGTGGTTTTCATTGAAAGCTACAGTCAACAAAAACTGACGGACTTTGCCAACTATATATATAGTGTGCTTAGATTCTTTCTTTCTCTCTCTCTATCTCTCTCTCCCTCTTCCTCTCTTACTTTAAATTATTAAAATCAGGATATATTTATTAAAATAAGAAGGAATAATGACATATTTTTTTATAAATATACACTAGAAATCAATAAATTAATAATTCATTCGTTTTCTATTTGAGAAAATGGGTTTTGATGTATATATATATTTTTTGTACAAGTGATTTCGGCCCATGGAATGATTTGATTTGATTTCAAATGCACTTGACACTAAACCAAACAAGTGCTCCAAGGATAGCGTATGATTTATCAAGTTATTATACTTTTTATTAGCTTAATGGCTTTAAAAATTATTAATTCAGGATAAAGCAGTGAAAAATTTGAGTATAATCTACCGATCGCAACTGAGAATAAGTAAATATCAAGAAAGAAACAAAAAGATCTAATAGAGTGTGTTAGTGAAAGCAGTTATTCACAGGTACAAACTCTTTCCCCCAATAGTATTGATGAAAATATTATATTTCATGATTATATTATATTGACGCCTATATTTTATAAAAAAGTTCATAATTGATAAACTTTCGTTAATAATTGGTTAGGGCATCGGCCTTCTATCAGGAACAGCTGGGTTCGATTCCCAATGCAATGAAATATCCACTGAGTACATGAGATGTACGTGCTCGTTAAATCTATGGAATCGAAAGTCCTATGGTTGGTCATTGAGCAATTACCATGGGTGAAATGGTCTGGAAAAAATTTCCCCCACCCTTCAGATCAAAGTCAAAATTGAAGGAGTGGATCCTCTGGTGGTGACTTCTATCGGAGGAGGCTTAGAGCAAAAGTCGAACTTTCACTCAGTCGTCTTTCCTATTAATCAGAGCACTACGTATGTAGTGCTCTGATTAATAGGAAAGACGCGCCCTTTCGACTTAATTTCGTAGTTTTTGGTTAAGAGCTGGGCTCGTTCAAGTGTCATAAGTTATATACAACAAATTAATTATAGATAAATATAGCTTTTAAATTAATTAAAAAATGATTAAAAGCTGAATGAAATCAAAAAAGGGTTTAATTTTTAATTTAATCTCGCATCTACACTTGTAATAAAAGGATACTTTGTTAATAATTTTCATTAATTTAAAAGTGAAAATATGAAATTCTGTTGCTTAATACTTAAAATAGTTTAGATTACAAAATAATTTAATTTGCAGTACCTGAAAATGATGTTTTCCATCAGGAAACGAAGTTCCATGCATAGATTAACTAAAAACAAATCAAATGAAATGAAAAAAGGTTTGAAAATTCATTAGTTATGAAATTATTACATGTTGTGTCCAGAAGTCTTTACATCCGCTTTCTAAAGCTTTCCTGAACTGTAACATACTGGGAAAAGTGAAAACACATTCGCTGAAAAGGGGAAAAAATACTTTTTTTAATACATCTAAATAAGAAAAAAATATCGTTATTTTTCAAAACAATTATGCTTTGAGAATGTACAAATAAAGGAAGATCCGATGATTTAAATAATTTGTCTGTACTCAGAGCAATAACAGATAGACAACAATTTTTTTTAAAAAAAAACACATACAAAAAAAAAAGAAAAAAAAAGTGTTTCGAATAGGAATTTAAAATCGCTAAAATTAATTGCATCATGACACCAGCAATTTTCCAGAGGGCATTTTAAATTATTTACAAGCGCTGTGATTAAAGTTTCGAAATAAAACCGGCATTCTCTATTCCCTACAGTTGCTCTTAATCCACCAATGGACAAAAATTTGGCGGGCCAATAGTATAAGTATACATTGAAATGAAAAATAGAAGCTTCTGAAACGTATTAAAATAGTAGTATTTGAAACATATGTTTATTACACAGATGCAATGTTTGAATTCAAAGAGAATGCTAAGGACGTAATTTTATTAAAATCAAGTATCAGATTAAAAATTTTAATTTTGAACATGACTGAAAAAAGTGGTCAGAAAGCAAATTTTTATATAAAGTTTTGAAGCACATCCACTATAACTCGTTCTTTATAAAAGTAGTTTTAATTTTCGTAAACGCTGAATCTGAGGATAATAAAAGCTTGAATGTATAAAAAAGTTATTTTTAGTTATACATTCATCGTTATATTGCTTTTGCACTAAAATAAATTTGAAGTTTCAGACATTCTTATGAAAACAACTTTCTTTACAGTACCTTTTCTAGAAATAATTATAAATGAAAATCAGTTGTCTGTTAAATGGAAGTGAAAACTAAAGTAATTATACTTATTTTTCATCAAATATAAATGTCTAAAAAAAAAAAATGTAATTACCATTATCAATTGCATACTTTCACTGATTCCTAGTTTCAGAGAAAATTAATGAGATTGCATTATCTGATTCATAGATAGTCCTATTTTATTGTGTTCTCTACCAGTTGCTAATTTGTAGCAACAAAAATCGCTAAATGCAGCTCATTATTTCAATATTATAAATTACAATCAAATGACAAGATCGTTAGCTGAATTGACAATGGAGATTATCATGGGGAAATTTTCATGTAAGTCGTACCTCTTTAATAGGGTTGATTTCAAATTTGTGACTATATATATACAGGGTAATGCATATTGAATAAGACAAAAAAAAAAAAAAAAAAAAAAAAAAAATAATAATAATAATTGTAAACGTTGTAATATATTTAGAAAATTTAAAACTGCATCGAAACTACAGTTATTCAAGTTTCTATATGTGTTCAATATGTACCCCTCCAATGACACGACAAATATCTACACGGTAATCATAAATATCTATACGGCCACATTCATGATAAAATATCCCGTGTGATGGAGTTCAACACTGCAGTTACCCACTACTTTAGTTCTTCTAAGTTCTGAGGAAATGAAAGCAGAAACCCTTCATCTTTAACGAAACACCAAAGAAAAATATCACAGGGCGTTAGATCTAGGGATCTCACTGGCCAATGAAACAATGCCAAATTCTGTGGCCCAGCATGGCCACTCCAACGATGGGGTAGACGTTCGTTCAGGAACTCACCTACGTTGTTATTATAATTCAAAGTGGGGGAGCACCAGCTTGCTGCAAGTATTAACAACTTGCTTTAACTGGCGGAACAACCACTCAGAGAGCATGTCTAGGTAAATTTCCCTTTTAATCGATTGTTCCACTAAAAAAAGTGTACTAAAAGCACAACTGTTTGTTAAAGAGTAGAAAACATTTACCTGGGAGAATCACGATGATTTTCTAATGTTACTCGGGCATTTTCCATGCTCCAAAATTGGAAATTATGGCGATTAACTTTGCCACATAAATGGAACTTGGCTTCATTAGTAAATACCAATCTATTCTTGAATCCATTCACGTCGAGCTTTTCTTAAAATTTCTCACAGATGTCCTTACGCAATGGTTTGTCGGCAATTTTTAAGGCATGGACAATCTGATAACTGCACGGCTTGAATTGGAGACGCTCCATAAAACACGCCACACCGTTGTGGGAGGGACATTCAGCTCTGCACCTGCAAGTCGCGTTAATTTTGAGGAACACCGTAAAACCCATTCACAAATTTTTTCAACGACTTCGGTTTTTGTTGCTTTTCGTCCTGGGCATTTCTTTTTGCATAAGAGCCCGTATCCTGGAACTGCTTTTCCCACCTGTCGATGTTGGGACAATGCGGTGGTCTTTACGAAGTTTCATGCGAAAATGTCTTTGAACGACGATAAAAGTAGAGGTTTTTTCATATTCGAAAATACAGTACGCTTTCTGCATAATAGACACTATTTTGTTTAACAGTGCCTCTAGTGGAAAGTTCATCATTCGATGTTGGCTTTGATTCGAATTCCTTACTTTTCTAATACGAAAAGTGTTCATCCATAAATTCAAATGCTTATAGTGTTATAATGAGTATTTGTAACGATGAACCTTGTGCAGATTTTCATTAATTTTATTCAAAAACAATAACAATTAAAAATAGTAAATACTGAGTATATAGGTAGTGAGCTGATAGCACGTCAAAATGCTATCTTCTCATTGGTAAGAGGCAGAATGATCTCGTTGACATGGTAGGTGGTGCTTTTCTTGGAGTTTTTTCAGCTTGTGCCAATAGAATGGACCTTTCAACGCTAAGTTACCATAGCAAGTGTTGGTTTCAAATTTATAATTTTTATGATACGAGAATAAATCCGTAAACTCTACGCTGCCACAGCATGTGTTGTTTTCGAATTCAGGACTCTTCTGATACAAGAATAAACCTGTAGATCTAGGTTATCGTAGCAGTGTTTTCAACAGGCTGATCCGGTTACAAAAGTTCCCCACTAGTTTATTAGACTTTTTCTTCTTGCATCTTTCACATGTCTCCGCAATATTTATAGATGTTTCACGTTTCATCCTTTGAATTTTTGAAAACAAATTCCGCAATCATAACTACATTTCTCTATGTGCACCCATTTTAATGCAAATGAATTTTTTTTTGTTTATTTGATTTGATTACGATTCTGTAATCAAATCTATATGCATGAACAAAGCCGCAAAATAAAACCCACGAAGTTCTCTTTAAATTTCTATCCCTTTTCAATGGAGAAGCATTAGTTTAATCACACAATATAGAATTCACTACATTCTGGACACGAGAATAACGCCTTATTCATATCAAGTAACCATGGTTTTAATGAATGAATATAAATTTACATTTGCACATTGAATTCTGAATTTTTAATTACTAAGATTAATTCATCTGAATAAATTGAATTTCATTTTATCTATGAAATAAAATATTTGACAATGTAGGGAAAAAAAAACACTCGTCAAACTTTAAAATTTAACAATACCAAAGGTTTTAATGAAAGAAAGTGTATGTTTCCTCCTTTATCTGACCAATTCATAGTAGATTTCTTCATGAATCACATGCAACAAAGAAAAAATAATAGCTTTCAAAACATTGCTTAAAAATGTTTTTTACATTTTCTCAAAAAAGTTGATCTCAGTTAGAGATATGAAAATTTTGAAATTTTTCCAAAGCAGAGTATTTTATGTGTTTACTGATTTTTAATAACACCATAGTAAAATTCATGAAATGTTTTACATTCTAAGAAAAATTCTATCATAAATGTTTTATGCTATTTCTCTTTGGTTTTGATTTTTAATACTTAATTTTAACCTGTTTTATATTATTTATAAAGCTTCAACAATATATATATATATTATATATATACTATACATTGTTGAAGCCTTATAAATAAACTTTCCTCATGTATAAAAATAATATGCTTTTTATTTACTAAATATTTTTAACAAATATATTACTAAATAAAGTTAAAATTTAAGGTACCTTATCAAGCAATTACGTTTGTTTTTTGAATATTTAAATCACACTTTAGTATTGCTCAATGGAAAAATACTGAAGAAAACTATTTGTTTAAATTCATTAGTGAAAGTGCGTCATTGCTTGATTGAGGCAGTGAGTATCTGAGATGGCCTTTTTACCGATAAGAAATCTCATTCTACCGATAAGAAGTCCCAAAGAGTTAGTGCTTCACAGTTTGTTGAAAATAGGAGTTATCAATGCGATTGTTATTTCTTTGGTATAACAATATTCTAAGTACAGTTTTCTAATGATAAAATTTACAAACCAGGCAACGATTAATGATGTAAATTTATAAATTCTTGCCACAGAAGAGATTCACAGAAAATAGCTACAGATTACTGTATAGATCTTAGTTTCTGGTTCTTTTTGTATTTCCCTTCAAAACTGTAATTAATTGTATGTAAGTGATATACATCACACATGTAATTTATGTTTTGACATTTAACTAAATTAGCACATAAAATTTACTGAAAATATGCAAAAGGTATTCAATCGACGAATGACAACATTAGTAAACAACATTACAAAACGCTGTCACACACATATATACACAAATGTACACGCACATAATTAGTAAAAAATGAATTATTGTAGCAATATGAAAAATTATCGTAGTTAGAGCTGAAAAAAATAATCTAAATAATATCTAAAATCGAAAGAGTGCATAAAAAACACGGCTCGGGATATTACACAACAGATCATATATTATAAATAAAAGCAATTTTAATAAACGCAAAAGGTACACAATATGAACAATTTACCTATCAATTCAAAACAATCATTTATTTTCTAAAAATATAATAACTAATAATTTCATCAAAAGGTTAGGAGAACTTCCTCCCTTAATTCTAACAAAATCTAACTAACTAATCTAAAGCGTGATGAAATCAAGCGTAATAATCCGCTACAGCGACATCGATTTAAACTTATTGTTCAGAGCGAAACATATGAGCAAAATACAAAATAAATTATTAAATGTTAGATTACGAATTAAAGTTTTTAAATTATATTTTTGTTTGATTATGTTTTTTTAAGAAAACATTGTTACTATGAAAGCGAAATGTTTTTGGATTTCTATACTAAATTGTGCAGAAGTTTTTCCTTTGTAAAAAATTAACATCAAGGGTGACAGAAGAAGGAAATCATATAAGTTATAATATTCTAATATCTAAAATAAAAAATTATAGAGAAGTACAGAAACAATTCCTGAAAATTCTAAGCATGTCATCTACGTTAAAAAATACCATCAATAGAATTCCATATCAGTAAATTATATATGTTAATTTATTAAAATATTAATTTGGTTTTAGTCAGTTTTTTTAATGAATGTCGATCCAGAATTATTCAGATTTAATACTAGAAATTTGTTGCTGATGAGTTTTCAACAAAAGATCCAAATATAATTTTCCTTCTGTTTTGAGTGTTATCTATTATAGTCTTAAATTGTTCTATTTAGTAACTCAATAAAATTATTGTTTTAAGTAGATGCAAAGCAAAATTTCCCCAATAAATAAAACAATCGAGGAAACCAAGCCAATACCAAGTAATATGAAGGCTCCAATGCAATCATTCAAAATAAGTATTTTAACTTTCTTTTCACTAGTAAATTCCTTTTTGTTATGTATTTTAGAAGGTAATTGTAATCTGAAATAATAATCTCTTGAAAATTTCTCATACAATCCCGAGGCAGTAATTCGAAGGACAAATGCATTTAGTTCATTGTTGCAGCAGAATTCTCTTCGGGAGTATATTGACAAACCGGAGGAATATATGTAATCATTTGAAATCAGCACTGAGTCTAAGGATAAAGTGTTGATAAGTACGTCTGGTACAAAGACAACTGAATTCTCTTTATTTAGAGCATCTAAAATATCTTGATGCGAGAATTCAATTTCCCATCTGCTGGCTGAAATAGTTTCTCCGATGGAACGAATAGATTCCTGTTCACTTTCAATCATCAAAGCATCATGATTTGAACCTTTCAGGATAGCACATTTAAACTTGCCTCTGGCTACAGCATCAGATAGTTTGGAAATAGTATCAACTGCAGGTTCTACAGTAGGAACCATTAAAAAAGACAACACCATTGAAGTATACGAGTATGCTATTATTGTTGTTCCTAGAAACCAAAAGGTGTTCACAATTCTTTCCCTGGAACCAGATGGTATTTTCACATTCGATTCTTTTTGCACCAAGTTAGCGAATACACCAAAGAACAGGTTGTGGATTCTGATTTGATTTCGGTACAAATATTTCAGAACAATTGGCATGAGAAACTGAAAAGTTAAAATGGCAAACCATACTTCTGATCGAAAAGGTTCGAGGAACACTTGAATTTTGGATGCCTTCTTCGGCATCTTCACCAGGAATCGAAGGTAGCCGTATGCATAAGGGCTACTCTGAGTTGAATTTTCAGCAAGATGTTCTAGTAGAGCTATTCTTCCCATTGCTATAGTACTTTCGTTTTTAAACATATTAGTAAGTAATTCTTCAGCCTTCACTTCTACAAACTCAATTTTAGCTCTTATGAATTTGGAAAGCATTTCTACTAATGAAGCATCAATGCCACCAATAATTTGAAGGCCGTTTTTAGATTCATTCACTACAAAGACATTGAAATTCGTTACGATTGCAATGCGAACAAGATCTGGAAATTTCATATTTTTTCAAAGAAATTCGTGAGTTGAATCAAATATAAACGCTTATCTACCTCATCTGTAATTCAAACAGCTTGTTGCAGTTCGTTTGAGAACAAATACTGAATCTGGTTCGACTTATGCCTAGTTCAAAAATGGTTCTATGAATTGTGTTTAAAAATAATCATATGTCTCATATATTTCTTGTTAGTCAGCGATTCCCGAATTAATATTTCAAAACAAGTGTTCTTTGGCTATTAAGTGTAGGGAATAAGTCTTTTTAAATATACTTTAGAACGCAATTATCTTTACAATTTGGATCAGTAATGTTATTATCAAGAATCACGTTTCATTTCCCCATGCGTGCGTGATAATTTATTCACTAATACTATAGTTACTTACTTGTATATTAATACTTATATTTCTTTCAACAATTCAAATATGACTAAAAATCAAAATAGCAATATATTTTAAAATTACATGAGTTATTGATGTTGTTTTAATTTCGTTTACGTAAGATATACTTACAATATTCTAATTCTTCTTTCTACTTGTTATAATTTATAATTCATGTACAATCATTGGAAAAGGCTATTTTTGAAGTTAACCTTGAAGTAATCTTAATTTTTGCCATTCAGTAACTTAGAGAACAAATTAAGAAAAGCATTGAAGAAGAATTAAAGGTGTGGTTTAAAGTCCCATATAGTAACTGAGAAATTTAATTCTTAATTATACATTACTGCAGAGAGGGACTATATATGCTAAGTTTATAACCGAATAATAATATAATAATATATATATACACACACATACATACATACATACATACACTAACCTAGAAAGCTACATTTTAATAAAATTTGATACTTTCATAAATTCAAGTAAAATAAAAATGTCCTGAATAATTTTACATTAGAAATTATAGTTTAAACAGTGAAATTTTAATAATTCAATTTCAAAGATTTGAAATATTAAATTGTTGATTTGCTTATGGATTAAAATTTCTGATAGAAGTTTACATATTTTATTACTTCAATTACAAATGGCATATTTATGAAATGATAATTATTTACAGTATTTATAAATCTTGGAATAAAGGATCACATGTTAAAGATAAGTTTTGATTTTTTTTATTTTCCATTAAACCGTACTATAAGAACAGAGCAGAAAAAAATAAAAACTTTTTTCCCGATCTATTTGTAAGCATTTCCATTGTATTGTAAGTAATTCCATTTAAAGAATTGCCGGAAATAGTCACAACGAAAGAAATTCAAAATGTAAATAAAAAAAAAAAATGTGAAAAAGCTGAAGAAATGATAAAGGAAATGGTCTAGAACATGAGATTTCTTTTTGAAGCAAAATGTTATTTTAAACTGCGTCTTGTATCTCCCGAATCAATCTTGAAAGATTTTCTTTACAAGGATGGTGACAGCATTTGCGGTTCTTGAGCCTCAGTTTCCTTTCACAAGATTAAAATTTCAACCCAGAAGATCAGCCTCAAAAAGATAAACGACTAGATTTCAGAAGAAATGTATGTAGCTCACTAAATTAAGAATTATGAGAGACGTTTCTTATATATCAGAAGGGAATAATGTAACACTGCAAATAAGAATTGAGAAAAGAAGATGTTTAAAAATAATTATTCATGATCTTATACATTTCTCTCTTTTTGTCATATTTTGAGTTATTTATTTCATGGAATTTATATATTATTGCTACTTATGATACTTGGACAAGCCAAGCTCGTTATGCCATTGGCTCTGCGAATTTAAGTCAGTAGGGTGTGCTTTTCGTTTTAGTAGGGGGGGGGGGACCACGAAGGTGAAAGAACGACTTTGATCTAAACTCCTGCGATAGATGGCACCACCAAAGTCCTTCAATTACAGTCCTTCAATTTTGACATTGAAGGGGGAGGAAATTTTCTCCAGACCATTATACCCATGGTAACTGCTTAACGACTGACCACAGGACTTTCGATTCCACAGATTTAACGAGCACGTATATCGCATATACTCGGTGGTTCTTTGTCGCCGAGGGGAATAGAACCCCGCCCTTCCAGATGGAAGGCCAATGCCCTAACCACTAATCTACCACGGCCCAAGGATGGTAAATATAATCAATAGATAAAATCAATATAATCTTGGTAAACAGCACACAGCAGATACGTTTGAAGAATAAAATATCTATAAAATAATTTTCAATATGTAGCATCGTAAATTTAAATGTACATCACTCTCTCTCTCTCTCTCTCTCTCTCTCTCACACACACACACACACACACACACACACACACACACACACACACACACACACACACACACACACACACACACAAAGATAAAACATTTATGGAATTACTTTAGATTGTTATCTTTTAATTAGTTTCTCATTAATAGCTAAAGAAGAGGAAAGAGTTCTGCTAAAAATCAACAATTGCTGAATATTCTTAACTAGACATATGCAAAGGAAAAGTGAATTATACCTAATATAGTGAGTGGGAAAGTGAAGAAATTCATGGGTGAAACTTCACCTTTCAATCGCTTAATCGTTTCCTAGTGGTAGTAGTGTTTACTCTGGAATGGAAATTTCCTGCTTGAGTTGATAAATAGGAAATTGCTTTTACAGTTTAGCTATAATTCTCTGTGGTAAAGTGTTGGAAATCCACGGACTCTTATAGGACACGAGGATACAGCTTATAACTTCTGGAAAATTACCTTGGAAAGCTATCCGTCTTATAAAATTTCCACAATTCTTTTAACTCTTCGACATTATTCTTACCTCAAATCCATAATTAACATTTTCATATCAACTGAAAATAATTGCGCAGTATTTATACAGATATTATTTTAACCAAATACATTTAAAGAATTCAATATTTATACCACCAAGTCACATCATTATTGAAGAAACTTACTTAAAGTTTTGGTAAGTGTTCTGAAACATACAAGTCAGTGAATCAGGTTTCACATATTACAATACATATACATTTTACATATTTCATTTGAAGATGAAGTAAAAAGTTTAAAATTTTAAGTTATATATTTTAATAAACATGAAATTGTTTCTTTATTTTTAAGCTTTTTTTCCCCTATATATCATAATTACTGGTAATTCTTTTCTTAACAATTCAACTCTTCTTTAGCTCTTTGAATATAAAAATTATGTATAAACATACATTTAACTATTTAAATTAGTTAAAAACAAAACACTTGAAGAGCATGATTTGTGTCTGTCTCTCTTATTAATATTATTATAATTCGATTCAATTAATATCATTAAATAAATTAGGAAAATTTTGTGTTCCAAAACATTTTCAATAGTGAGAGCAACTAGATAGTAATACTCCTGTAGTTTAATTAAAGAGATTCTATGATGCAAGTTTTATAATTTCATTGACTGCACTTTTCACTTTAGAGTTTAGTAGGTAATAATTTTGCTTTGATATTTCAATTTTAAAAAAGAGGTAATTTATTGCACTGGAAGAGATAATGTGGGAGATAAAAACTTCTTGAAACAAAATTTAAAATTGATCTGTTTATCTGAAGAATTTCTGTTTGATAGTTATCATTTGTCCAGTGCGAAACTGGTTAAGCTAAATGACTGTAAGTTAGAATTTCATGACGACTTTTCTGTTTTCTTATGTCTTCTGCCTTTTTTGTATTGTTATTCTATTTTTACTGTCAAATATATGGAAATTATTTTCCTTACAATCAATAAGTGGACACTATAAAAAAATAATGGCAAAATGAAAGCGACATAAACTTAGAAAAATTAACAATTTTTTTCTTAAATAAATAAAGCTATTTACAATAAAGTAGTAATTAGTTATTATTTGTGTTCTTATATGTAAATATAATTAGGTATTTATGGGAAGGCGTGAATAAGTTGGTTAACAGGTAGATTCAATCAAACAAATCATCAATTCCATGCAACGAGGTTGGAATAAGAGCTGGCACCTTCCTTCAATTGAACATTATTCAAGAAAAAGGAACGTTAAACCTTCTAGAGGCTTAATATCAACCTTTTTAGCACAAAGTTCCTGGGTCCGATTCTCGTTCTGGGCTTGGATGTTTGAGATGGTTCAGAACCTACTTTACATTGTAAGTCCCGTTCTAGTTAGCTTATGTTGACAAAAAATGGTCATTGACAAACGAGTTAACTAAATATTTCAGTACAGCTTATATACTGCGTGAAAAAAAATCAAACGAGTGGGAATTCCTAGAGAAAACAACATGGAGATTATTATTATCAAAAATATATAATAATATACTCTTTCTTTAACTAAATATATTCTTAGTTTAAATTTATACTAATTTATTAAATAAAAATGGAATTACCAAAACAACTTGAATTTAGTAAAAGAACGAACACGAACACACACACTTCTTATAAATGTATGTATATATGTGTGTGATAATGGGTAGTTTGATATTTGTGAAACTAAATGAAAAATGTAAAAATAGAAAAATGTATGTACAAAATGTTTGCACAACATTGGTCTTCAGCAAAATAACAATAAAAGTGTATCTTAGGTGATATCGTCGTGCAATGATCCTGCACTGTTTGGTAGGCTTTTGACTTTCTTTTTTCATTCAAGAAATCCTACTTTAGAGACTTCGTGTAGATGATGGTAGAAGATTAAATACTGAGCCAGTTGATATCTTATTTATAATTCAATTTAGATAGTATAATAATTTAAAAATTGTTTTATTTACCTTTTAGGCACAGATGCTTTGTAATTCAGGAGGCCAAATTCTGAGATTGGCGATTTTTTGGCATACTTTCTTATGTATCTGATAACCTCGTTTTTATTGCGTCATACATATGGAGGGAGACCTATAAGAATAAAACAGAAAATTCTATTTTGGCAACCCTAATATTTACTTCATTTCGCACTTCACGATACATCATCTTGGCAACATTTCTTCATCGCCAAAAAAATTCCGAACTTGGAATCATGGATTATACGGCATCTGTGCCACATTTTGTTGAATGGCAACATCTATTGTATTCTATAATTTTTTATTGTTGTAAAAATAACAGTTCTTTTTATCTTTTTGTAAGAAATGTATTATTTTAAGCTTTTTTTAATACGGAAATTATGATGTCAAATGAGAACAGTATTTTAGACTTATTCATCTGTTGAGCTTGGAACTTATTTTAGAGATTAAAAGATAAGTATCAGAAATATATTGCTCAGTATTTCATTTTGATTTTTATAAGTTACAGATGAAATCCTATTTTATCTGCTGCTACATTTTCTCCAGTGAAAGTATCTGAAGGAAGCAAGAGAGGAAGTCGCTCTGGACTGCTCACATATTTGGACTCTGAAGTTTATTGATCCAAAAAGAATGCACAATTGCCGTATAATCTACCAAGCCAATTTCTGAACATTTTTGAAGACAAAAAATGTTGCCAAAGTAAGGAAATTATAGCATAATAAATTCTTTCCTGAAAAGTGTAAATAATAAATTCTTAACCTGATAAATAAAAAGCTAAAATATACATGTTTTCAAATATTCGAAAAGAAAGCATAATATTAGTTTTGTAATTATAAATACAAATTTGAAGAATAAAGGAATAATAATTTCGAAAACGAAAATACGAATTCTAAGAAAAATAAGAACAAGAATTCTAATATAAACATAGTGACATTCGCAAAAAGTAAATATAAATTGCAATTTAAATTTTATCTAAGAATTAAAAAAAGTATACAAACAACATTTTTTCAATTGTATATATATACAAATGATAAAATACACATTAAATTAACAAAGAATCAAAAAAAAATATTTTTAATCATGAAGTGGTTGTTTCATTTATTCCAGTTGAGACTATGATTACGCCACTTTATTAAATTATCATTGGTTTAAAATATCCATGACGTCAGAAAACGCTTCACCTATGTCACATTGTAGTAAGATTGCGTATTTAAATCGGACTTGTAGAAGAATTTGCTGCCTGTGTGCCTTCTAATCACATTCTTTGAGTGGCAGCAAACGAAGCGAAGTTCACCATTGAAGTATTGTCGGCGATGAGAAAAAATCCAGTCATGATTTTTACCAGTAATAAAGAAGTATTTTTAATCATAATTTTTTTCAGTTTATAGAAGTTTTCAAAATCATTAAAGTTACCACTTCTGAATAATTAGTTTTCGATTCTTTAGCGATATTACTTCCAAAATTGAACACGTTGAAAATAGAAGAGAATAAAAAGTAAAATTAAAAAGGCAAGTCAAAATATCCCCTTTTCGTTTAGTTTAAATCGGGAAAAAAATTTCCCTTTTTTTATTTTTTATTTTAAATAATAAAAATGCAATACACAAACTAAAAATAGTTTATGTCAACCCTATTTTAAAGAGTAACTTTAAACTATTGATACAGAATAAAAAAAAATAATTATTTAAAATAATGAAAAAGAATAAAATACAACCTAGAATTTCAGTATCCAAAAAATAAAGAAATCTGAAAAATGCATTAAAAAAATTCAGGCGAAATTTTCTCGCAAACATTTTTACCATAATCCCCAAATTTAATATATTTAAATTTCTTCGTGATGACGTATATACTAGGGTTGGCAAAATAAAATTTCTTCCTAATTCTAATTATTCTTGATCGCTAAGATGTAATAAAAATCCAAGTAGATAGATAAACAGGCAGAAAAATCACCAAATTCAGAATTTTGCAGGATGGATTATATGATAGCTGTGCCCAAAAGAAAAGTCAACAAAAAAGAAAATAAATAATAAGAGATATTAAGCAACCACTTTTAATCTTTATCCATAGCGGAGTAATTTTTTCTTTTCATTCATTTAAACACGAAAATCTTTTGAAAAAAAAAATAAAAAAAAATATTAGCAGTTAAAAATCTTTCAAATTCTAGTACAAAAAGTGGTGTGGACTGAATTTGTTGTTGCCGTTTTTCAAGCTATTTTTCTTAGATTCTCGAAATTCTTAAGTGCTTTCTTAGTGGTTTTTGGCATCCTTCATCGTTTATTTCGTTACTAAGCAATCTTATTTTTCTATTTTCATTTCCAATCGTAATTGCTAAGAAGAATATATTATGTTGAAAGTGATGTTACTGCTCTAAATACATTTCGGTATTACATTATTGAATACATTTCGGTATTTTTATATTGTGATAAAATTTTAAATGTAATGAAATGATACTGTCTCCTTTCACATTACCAAGGTATTAAATGCAGGAATAAAGTATTAAATGCAATTAAAAATAAATACAGAAAAAAATAATTAATTTCAAGAATGAGACATTAAGTTTTGGTATTTGAATAACAATGCTGTTTAGAATAAAAAACATGCATTATTCTTTATAAAAATTTACAGGAATTGTGTTTTAGTAATAATGTATTTCACTAGATGGCGCTGCTAAGTAACTTAACTCTGGGACATCATTTTGTTAATCTGCATTACTTTTTCGTAAATCAACACTTTACTTCATTAAATAGTTAATTTCAAGTGAGATACAAGCTATAAGGTCTAGAAATTTCCAATATTTCAAGAGTGCAGATGATTTTCAATTAAATTAGAATTTAATAATCTTAAAACACACAGTGGACTTTCCTTAACGTAAGTAGACATTTTGAATAGGAAATTTTCTGTTAGTGCAGGCAAATTGTCTTAATCGAAATGGAAAAAAGATGCAACATTCAATCTCATAGCATATTTTACATAGTAATGTGTACTTTGTGTGCATTTTAAACGTGCATCACAGTATTAACAACAGTACTCGAGTTTCAAAAAATTGAACAACATCTTTTTAAAAAAAGTATATTTTTCTAAATTATAACATTAACGAATATTTTTAAAGTTTACTTCTTATTTTTTCGAAATCAATTTCATCATAACCATTTTCACACAAGAAGGAGGAAATTAAGGAAATTCCCAAGCTCCCACCTTAAAATGCATGCAGAAGACAAAAAGGAAATATATATCGCGTATTGTTCAATAGTAATTGGGATTGAACCCGGACCCTTTCATTCGGAATAGCACTGTCCCACAATTAGTTGTGAGGGGCTCATAATTATTTCTCCAAAACTTTTGACATCAGGTAATGGGTAGCCTAAATAAGACATTTTAATATTCGTACTCTAAAATTTTTTTTGAAGCTATGTATTGGGTAGTCTAATAGCCTAAGGTTATTTTAAAACATTT
The DNA here is from genome assembly GCA_030067965.1 of Latrodectus elegans. Lineage (NCBI taxonomy): Eukaryota > Metazoa > Arthropoda > Arachnida > Araneae > Theridiidae > Latrodectus > Latrodectus elegans. The sequence goes on along the minus strand of CM057821.1, from coordinate 61,550,744 downwards.
TAATATCTAATATGTAAATTACCTTCTAGAAAGTCTTTTCATAGATAATGGGCCCTATTTATGTGCGAGGGTTGAAACAAGTTAAACTTCCAAGAATCTACTTTGACAGACGTACACGAAACAAGCAGAAGTGCAACATCTGATTCCCATTGTGCAATAACACTGGAATCGAACATGGAATCTTTCACTCTATGGAGTGTTTCCCTACCACAGCTTATTATTACTTAGCCGTAGCTAAATGTCCATGAGTCTTCCCCAAAGCTCTTGTTAACTTGTGACCACAGTGTTTTGCTGTCAGGTGACTTTTCCCCCCAGGAGATATCAGGTTCGATACTTGGCTCAGACTAAAAGTGTCCTGTTGAACAAATTAAAATATACGTAATCTGTTTTACTGGGATTGATAAGTGTGGGGTTGTCTGCCGACAAGGGCAATTTCAAAAAGGCTAGTGGATACCAAAATACAACTGACAACTACTGCGGTAGTAATGAGACAAATATGCTATTGAAGGGACACCAAGAAAAAAAAAAGGTTTGAAGTTGCATATTTTAACAGAAATTTACTAAACTACAGCATATGACTGCACTTTATTTTTCTAGGATATATATGAGGATAAATATATTATATTCAAATAAATGAGAGAGAAAGTGCTTCTTTCACGTTTCCCCCAGAAAAAGTGTCATGGGAGGAAGTATAAAATGTATATCTCTCTTTAGAAGGGGAATGCTTAATTATGGCTTAATTTTTAATGTCAAGTGTTATTGGCGAGGGAAAATTCTCATTTTTTTAAAATTCCCTAAAATCAATTTGTCCCACAGACGGTGTTATTTTTGTTTCAAGAGGTACGAAAGTTACTAAAAAACGTAGCATCGTAAATTACGTTCTTTGAGGTTAACCTCAAAAGTATACTGTTGATCATTAAAATTGTCGCATCATGAAGTAAAAATATTATACTAAAGCAATATGGATCGAAATTGTTAAAAGCTGTTGTCTTCCTTGCCAGTTAAAACGCCCTTTACCTGTTTAAGGCATGGAGTCGAATTGTTCAGGGACGACAGAAATTCTGTGCATATATGTGCCTTGAAATTAGGAAGCAGCGTACATCTTCAACTACATATAATGAACGGATTCACTTTTGTTCTTTTTTTTATGCAAAAATATCAAAATCAAAGTTAATCAACGTTGAATTATTATTGAAATCAAATAGTCGGTACCTATTTTTAAAATTTCCCTAGTTGATATGGTGCCAAGATTATCTGATTTAAAAATTGTTCAGTTTCGAATGTAGTTTGTGGTTGTCATAACATTTCTCTGATTTTTATTAAAACATGAAAAGCATTAATTAAAAAAATATTAATTTCACCAAATTGAAATGTTGGTGAGGAGCAAACCTTACATAGGAAAACTTGGTGACACCCAATGCTCTATTTTAATTTGTAAATTCCTTATAAATGACAAAAACCAAAAAATTCTCAATGACTCACCAGAAAGACATATATGCGAAAAATAAGAACACTTCTACTATTATTTTCCATAGTTTATCAGGGTAGGGTATCGAACCTGAGACACTTCCTCTCTAAAAGCACGGTTCTAGCCTTTATATGTATCGAAGAAATCATGCAAAAATATTTTAAATCTCGATGATGATAGCCTAGTAGTTGGGAAAAATGTTGTATGCATCTATTTGGTATTTAGATAAGTCAATGGAAAAAACTCGGAAAATTCACAAGCACACACTCGACAAACGTACAAACAGCAGCTAAGAAGTGACACATCTATCGCTCTTTGTTCAATAATTGCTGTCATAAAATTCAGAACATTCCATTGCGAAGAGCGTGGTCCTACTTCTAGACCATGTTGAGACTTATATTGCAGAAATATCTTACACCACACACACAAGTAGTTGAAAACGACTTAAGACTGTTGTAAGGTATTTTATAATATTCAAAAGAGTAAATGGCCTTCCTGAAAAGTTTTCACAGATATTGGACAGCATTCATAATAAAGTAAACCTTGAAAATTCTCAAGCACCAACACCGACAGACATGTATACAGAAGCAGAAGAGAAATATTGAACTTTGGCGGTGATTAGTATAGAGCCCGGAACCTTCCACTCTGAAAAGAGCTGCCCTACTTTCTAGACCACGGTGATCTCAAAGTTGAGAAATGCTGTAAGCTCGTTCTTTTAAAATTATTTGCAAGACTTTCATATTTATCCATTTTCTCGGGCTGGTTGTTTTGTTTGTCGCTTAACAGTCATTTTTTTGCACACGAAGGCTAATTAGACCGGGACCAACTGTTTAAAGTGGATTCCGAACCACTACAAACATTCATGCCCTAGGTGGGATTCGAACCCACGAACTGTTGAACCGAAGGCAAGAGCGCTAACCATTCGGCTGCCAGTTCGGCTCCATTTCCTCGAGTAGATCAAATAGAGAAAGGACAATTTGCCTATTGACTGATAGCAAAGAGTTTAGTTAATCTGGCAATATTAATTTTGGAAGTTGTTAAATATTTTCGGTTAATAATTCCATAATCTATTTGCCACAAAATAACTATGAGACTCTTTGGTTTAACTTCTAGTTTCCTTTTTTTTTTTTTTTTTTTTTTTTTTTTTTAAAGAAAAGTTGTTTCAATGTTTTCTGGAAATCTAACAAATTAGATATCGCAGATTGTAAGACCATTGAAAGATGTGTTATCCATTCCCCCCCCCCCCGGGGGATTTGAATTTTCTGCTCAACGTTTGAAATTTTTTAAATGAATTTTATCTTTCATTTAAATAAATTCAATCGTAATTTGCATTAATTGTATTTTCTATGTTTAGTCACTCTTATAAAATCCAAGTAAATTTCCAGATGCTTCAAATTTTCTTTTTTTCTACAGCTCTTCCGTCTTAATATCCGTCCAACCCCTTTCTTTCCTAATTTATTCTAATAAAATTTTTACTTCAGTATCATTAAAATTTTTCATTAAGAAATTTATATTTTCTTATTTCTATTATTTTAAGAGAGTCTGAACTATTTAACTTAATTTCAAAGCAATTTCTGTTAAGTTATTTTTATTATAGCGAGAGTAAAAATAATATTTTACCAATTGTCTCAGAAAAAAAAGTGGCCATAAATAAGCTTTAAAGTATTTCTGATGACGCATAAAATTTCATAATAAAAATAATTACGTATGTTACTTATTTATATCGATTGGATAAATTAAAACGTTTTTATTGTAAACATTAAAAAAAAATTAAGCATTTTTATTACAAATAAACCATTTTTAAAATAATATTAAAAATAATTTTCTTAATTCAATTTTTTTTTAAAATTAGAAAAGATTTTTTACTGAATATTTCCCTGTTTCCGGTTTTGAAAATTAAACAACGCGATAGTAATATAGTTATGGTAGAATCTAGCATTCATACAAGCTACTGAAGAACTTATAATAGTCAAACAAAAAACAGATAATTTTTTTCCAAAAAACACAAATTTAAATAATATAATTCTCATTCTGACATTCTTTTAATAAAATAAGAAGCATTCCTAACCAGACATACTGAAATATAATTCCCACCGATCATTTTCTAAGCAGAGTCTAATTCTGAAAGTTTTATTAAACGACAGAAAATAATTTTGCTTTTGAGAATATAAAAGATCATCGAGAAAAATAAAAGGATTTAAACAAAAAAGCGGCATTTTTTATCCATTTCATATTTTATGTTTTCATATTTAATTCTAAATTAGAAAATTTCTCAATTATTTTAGCAGTAGAATAAGTTTACTTTATTTTAATAAAACTATATTTTTTCAAAATTTTTAACAATTCTTCTTTGTAAAAGCATTAAAATAATAGCTTCGTACTATGAATTATTCTGATATATATATATATATATATATATATATATATATATATATATATATATATATATATATATATATATATATATATATATATTTTACGTAAATCGAGTAATTTTGTTCAAATAGATTTATAATAGTTGAAAATATTTTTAAGTTTGAAAAGTTTAAGCATAAAAGGTTTTAAAGCAAGAATTTTGAGTAATTCTTATGCTCGATTTTTTTATGTACCTCTCATATTATTTCTTTGAAGTTAAATATATTCTTTATTCGTTGAAATAATAAATTACAAATATTACATAGAAACATTTTATTTAAAAGTGCTGTAATAGTTTTTAAGCGAATATTTCATATAAATGTATGGAAATATATTCAATACTTTTTAAGCATTCATAATTCAAAATAAGGTTTTAAAAGAAGGCCAATAATATTGCAAGTCAAATAAAAATTATTTTCAAAACCCGAATGAAAACTAAAAATTTTTAAATAAAAAGCATTGTATATATATATATATATATATATATATATATATATATATATATATATATATAATAAACAATTTAATTTCAGCTTTGGAAACTATGTTTATGCTTATTAATACATTTATATTGATTGGATTGATATTTAATAAGAAAATTTAAAGTATACAGGATAGATTGCAAATAATAATCGTTCCATTTTCCAGAGTTCAAAATTAAAAAAAATACTACTATTTGATTAAAAATAAAATCTTATGAGGTTTAAAGTAACGAAAAAAAATATAAACTATATTTAAGTCTTTATGCAAGTTTTTTCAACTAAAATTAAACCCCTGTAAAATATATATATATATATATATATATATATATATATATATATATATATATATACATGTACATACATATATATACATATACATATACATATATATATATATATATATATATATATATATATATATATATATATATATATATATATAAACATCTAATGTACTCAACTACTTGAAAGACCTTAAAAATATTAAGTCCACACAAACACTATAGCAAATGATTTCTTTAAATTAACATAATTTTTTTTTCTTTTGTGCACAATTTTAATAGACCAATTTAATATTTCAAATTGTTAACACGGCAGAAAGCTAAAAATATATTTACATAAAATGCTATATTGTATTAAAAACTTGGGATTGGATGAGTGTTTCAAGTAACCGAAATTCTTTTGAAATATTTTTACGTTGTGAATTTCTAAATAATACCTTTTTTAAAGATGTTCTTACAATATTGGGTCTAGCAGTCTTATATTAAAAATTATTATGATCAGATATAATTCCATTTTTTTCCGCAATAAAAGACATTTTTATATTTTTCACATCCAACTTCAAGGCTGCAGTAACCGGGTGGGTTATGGCATCTTTCTCATTATCAGAAGGTAGCCAGTTCAATTCCCGATTTAAAAGAAGAGCTGCCATGTTCATTGAAGACTGTTGAGGCGCGTTAAGCAGGTCATGGTCGCAATGTTCTCCAAATGAAATGATATCACTGGTCATATAGGTATAATTAGATCTTTCGCCTGATCCCTGCAACTAAATTACGAAGACTCCACTTGGCTGTTTCTACTAATTAGTAGACTACAACTCTGATCTAGGTACAGAAAAGTATGCTGATGTAGGAACACAACCGTTTCAAATATGGAAAGTTAGAAACAATATTTTCAGTGTATTTTACTTTTTTTACTATCACAAAAAGAAAAAAAAACATGGTGTTCATACAAGAAACAAATTATCCGATATGCAGGAAGATCTATACACCACTGACGAAATCGGTTTGCAAAATTTCGATACAGCAATTTTTATATTGAAGATGCTCCCCATTATAAAAGGCCACTTAAGGACAATGAAGACAAAATAAAGGCGCAAACCGATGAATAACAATTTCTGAAATTTCCGAGATTAGGTTTATCGATCGTTTATGATTGTTTCATACATCTAGGTTTAACCAAAAAGCTCGGTATGTCGATTCTTTGTATTCTTAAGGGAAGAAATGTGTGTAATTGCATTGACGTCTGTGATTTGCTTTTCAAATGTCAAGAACGTGAACCGCTTTTGAAGCGCATTATCAATGTGGACGAGGAATGGGTTATCTTAATCAATTTTATACGCAAGAGAGCCTGAGAAAGAAATGCCGAGTTTTACTTCACCGGATGGACAGATTGAAGGAATTAGTTAAGCAGAATGGGCCAGAATTAATAAAATTAAACGGAAAGATACTGCAATACCTCATACAATTATTTTAACTTCAAAAAAGTTTTGTCAGTTTAGATAGGATATATACCCATACTACCATTATTTTCTAGGGATCTATCACCTTCTGATTATTATTTGTCCCAATTTCCACAAAATCTTCTCAATGCTAAAACCTTTACTTTAAATGAGGAGATCAAAAATCACTTGCATCAGTTTTTGTCGGCAAAAATCAAGCATCCTATGAGCGTCTATATCAGAATGAAGAATAAAGATATTTAATCAGAATGATTAATAAATATAATTTAATAAAATATTTATTCATTATTGAGAAAATAGTTTTTCACTTTCATAAAAAAAAAGAAACTAATCATCCAACAACCAAATAAATGAACAGAGATATCCTCAGACCGTATATTTTTATTTTAAAAATGAACTCACAAATTAAAAATCATAAATAATATTTTTTAAATATAAACAGATGATATATTATATTTTCATATTTCTGGAAAAAAATGTGTTTAAGAAAACATAAAAAAAAGTATTTGAAAATAATTGGTATACATTTTTCAAATATGTTACCCTTTCATTGATTTTCTTATTTGATGACCCACCTGAACAAGTGTGGTATTATAATGGATTCTCAAAAAAAATTATAATTATTTTCCACTTTGTACAAAAATTAATTTTATTCTGAGATAAATGCATTCAGTTTATAGAATATTTTTCATTTAGTCTCTCTTGATTCAAGCATTGATGAAGTTCATCCCAGAATTTTAAGATATTGATTCAAGATTTAAGATTTTAGAAAGTGCACTATACTTATCTATCCCCCTTTTCAACAACATTTTCCCACCGACCCTTTTATTCTAATGAGCAGGCTAGAAGTATCACCTTGTGCCGAACGACGTAGTCCAAATAATATTTCTAGTGAAGCTGATAGAGCCACGATCGATTGTTTGTTTATATGAGCACTAGGGGATTCAAAATAAATGAGAAAGTACATCTCCCCGAAACTCATAGCACCCCACAATAATACTAAATCATTTCACAGCATTATATCACCCCCCGTAATTTCCTGCAATTACTCAATGTCAAAACTGATATAAATTATCTGACTTGAATTTTTTGTTACAAAAAGGCGCATGAAAACGAACCAATCTTATTTTTTCGGTCATTTTTTTTTTCAGAATCAGCTGTGGAGCGCATGTACCATGTTATTATTTTAATAGCAGTACTCAATTAACTGAGGTTAGCTCCTCCTTGGCCTCCTTTAGATACTTAAGTAATAATAACAGAGTATTAATCCATACCAAATTTCTGACCGGGTGCTTATATATTAACTAATTAACCGAAGGAATTTCTCGAACTATGGCGCTAATTAATGTGTCATGATATCTATCAGAAATTATTAAATGTGCATAATTCTAATAAAGTAGACGTTTTTGAGTTTATAAATTTGAAATGCGTTTTGTTAGCGAATTCATATTGATTATTTAATATATAAATGCCATTTTCAGTTGTTGTTGTTGTCTCGTGCCAACTAGACTGACATTATGGAGGGCAGATCTCCGCTTTTCCAACTGAACCGTAATTTGGTGTGGAGTCCGACTTCCTCAGTACACACATACCATAGGGACCCGTAGGTAGATACATACCATAGGGACCCGTAGGTAGATACATACCATAGGGACCCGTAGGTAGATACATACCATAGGGACCCGTAGGTAGATACATACCATAGGGACCCGTAGGTAGATACATACCATAGGGACCCGTAGGTAGATACATACCATAGGGACCCGTAGGTAGATACATACCATAGGGACCCGTAGGTAGATACATACCATAGGGACCATAGGTAGGCAACCAATCATAGCCTATTCATAGAAACAGAGGACAAAGACATTATGGAGGGCACATCTCCGCTTTTCCAACTGAACCGTAATTTGGTGTGGAGTCCGACTTCCTCAGTACACACATACCATAGGGACCCGTTTATAGGGTAGGCAACCAATCATAGCCTATTCATACAAACAGAGGACAAAGACAGGATACACAGAGAGAGAAAGTACATCCATGCCCGAACTGGGATTCTAACCCAGTACCTCCCTATTCGCAGTCAGGCTCGCTGACCACTAGACAGAGTGAGAGGCAAATGCCAGTTTATAAATACTTCAAAAGTTTACAAAAATGTTTCATTGCTTAGACCAAAGCTAGATGTTTCAAAGATCCATCCAAAGTATGTTTAGTTTCTATAAATATAAATTCTTTAAGTATTAAATTCTACAATTTAGGCAAATTATTCATTAGGTATTTATTTCGGTTAAAAATATGCAATAATTGGCATGAAAATAAAGAATTTCACTTGTAAATAAAACATTTTAAAAATAAGAGTAATTTAAGTTTATTCGGAGTTCTTAAGCAACAATTTTATAATCATAAATAATTGCTACTCTACTCTATTTAAGGTCGTTGAAACTAAACATTTATGTTATTTACAAATATTTTTAGTCAATCATTTCTATACAAACTTGCTTCATGACAAAAAGATCTAGAGAATAAGCTTGTAACAATGTGTTTTTATAAAAATTGAGGGAGGAAAAAATTTTAATTTTTGGATTATGTTAACCGATATTAAATATAAAAACTGGCACTCTTCTAGAAATGGAATGAGCAAATATTTCTGTACCATGAAAATATTTTTTCATTCCTAACTCAATAATGCAAATCTTATTGTAAAATTGCAACATAAAATAAATAAAACATTTCAATTTCATTGTTACCTTGTAATCAATTGTTTATAAAGTTTTCGTTGCAAGGAAACAAACAATTCCAACATACAATAAATATATCAGACACTCTTGATTAAATAAATATACGCATCTTCTGCATTGATAAATACACTAACAATAATTAATTATTTATCTTGTACTTCCTATGGTTCACAGAATTGCTTATGAATTTTCCTCCAGTAAGAGATCTGTGCACCAGCAGTAATTCTTATTAATGTGACTGACAGAAGCACATAAAAATATTTTTATGTCAAACTGTTATAAGGTTTAAAGAATAAATAGTAAAACTCTGTTTGATTTGTTTAAAAATAAATAATAAAAAAAACTATTTGTAAATATAAGCATAAAATTAATTTTCACTAAGTTAATTTTAATATCGTGTGCATCAGTGAATAAATCAAAAAAAAAAAAATGGTATACTTAAATAATTATTAAATAAAAAACATTAGAGCCTAGATCACCCATAAAGTAATGACTGTTTAGTAATAAAAAATGAAAAGGAAAAAAGTATATATACTAGGGAAAAACACAGTTGAATATTTGAAGCTTTATTTTCTATTCGTAATAACATCCTACATTTAAATATTTATCATATCTGCTAATGGGCTTCCGAATTATTGTTTACATTCTTCTGCGGCATTTTCATTGAAGTAAGTGAGCACAACACTTTCTACAACTCTTCATCACTTAAGAAAATTTACTTCACAGTTTCATTTTAAATTATTATTGCACCAGTCTGCTTCCATATATCTAGCACATAGCTCCAGTTGCTCAGTAGCTTCACACTACTTCCCGTTAAGATCAGCAAAGTGAAGCATCATTTGCATTGGGCAGTGATTAGGAGGGTGACCACATTCTCCCTCTTTGGATTGTTAGAGCTCCATGGGTTGGGAACGTGTCCTTTAATCTGTGGTGTCCAAAGTCCTTCCACTGGTGTGGGGTGGTTGTGGAGAGGAATTTGCCAGCTCAGGTGTGACCTCGTCACTCAATTATGGTTCAAAATTGAGAGGCATTTACTGATGGTAAGTATTTCAAACCGTTAACGTTAAGCCGTTAACGTGCATAACAGTGTAGACGAACCCTGGACTATACGTCCAGGGTTCGTCTACACTGTTATGCATGTATCTAGGCCAGGTAATGACTTTATATGTTTAATCTTAAGTAAAAAGTGAACGTATTTTTAGATATTAAAAATCCAAATATAAAAACTTTTCCTTTTGAATAGACGTAGAAACTCTTAAATTGTAACAAAAGTGGAATAATGGTTAAAAATCTTAAAAAAGTCCTATTTTTCAGAACGTAATTTCTCTCCTCTTTTCATTTAGACCATATAACACAAGAAAAAGATGATTGCTAAATGCAAACTTCGATTGCCAGATGCAGTAGAAGAGGACAGCCTGGTCCTCAAAATAAAGAGATGGAAGAGTTTAGCTGCTATTACAGGTGGTTGGAAACAGCTGTTTCAGAAAGCCTTGGACCACCTGGTCTGTCGAGCTATGGAGGATGATGAGTGCTCGTTTCCGATTTTAAAAGTCACCTTTTACCCATATTTTTCTGTCTTATATTAATTATTTGCTTTTTTCGTAATATCTTTTGACATTCAATGTAATTACCTGGCTTAATAAACTAGCTGCAGAAGAATATGACATACGCATTTAGAAGTTAATAATTAGTTACAATAATTATTTAAATGGAGAAGGGGGTCACGTAAAAATGTGAAAGAAGCTTCATCTATGTAACAAAATCTTTCTTCTCAATAGCTATTATGCTCTTAATCTTTTATTATTAAAAAGATAAAGAACGTTGAAAATGAAAAAATTGATTTTCATAGAAAGGACAATTTTTTTTTCTGATGGAGAAAATATACTTTTTTCCTTAAACACACTTTAGTTTTATAATTCTTATCACAATACATTTTTTGAAATGTTTAAATTTTTTATTTTGTATTTTTACATTTTATCTTAATCAAAAAAACTCATACCTCTTATCTCAAATTTCTTTAAAATTTGTAAAAGTTTTTTTTCTTAAAAAAAAAAAAAAATCATATTCCTTAATGTGATATATATCAACGTAAATATTCATTATTTTTTTTCCATTCCTTAGTTTCTGAAATTTTTTTCTCCCCATTTTATAGTCATTTTTCACAAAATATTCGCAATGAATGCCACTGTAAAAGGGAAATATTTGATAAATTTTTTAAAAGCCATATATTTTTGAAATATTTCTATACAGATGCTGAAAAAAATAATTCAGTTTAAAAATTCTGCCTGCACTTTTTGTAACTAGGGACAGTCCATAGATATAAGGGACGTTGTCAAGTACACTACACTTGACTATTATCTTATAATTCTGCACTACTTAAGTACTAGGAAATAAAATCAAACGTTTGCCAGACATTTGGCTTAGTGTCTAAATACATAGTATTTGTATAAATAAACACAAATAATTTAAGCATTTAAGCATAAATAATGAACCTAAAACTTATTTTGATATATTGGAGTTATTTTTTTTCAAAAGATCAGATTCATGAAAGCATTACACAAATTATAATTTATCAATTAATAAATATAAAATATTAATCAGAATTCGAGAGGTTTTTTTTAATTATCTTAAAAAATTAAACTTTGCCTGAATAAGTAAAATAGTATTAAACTGAGTAAGAATAATTTAATAAAATAAATATAATTTAAAATATCCTGAAAAATGGTTACATTCACACAAAAGAATAATTTAAGAACGCTATATGGAATTTCATAATTATTTCCTGAACAAATTTTGATTATCACATTTCTCACTATCAAGAATTTATATTATTGGTTAAAGTTTTTCCTAAATTTTAAAACTGTTGTTGTCTTATATCAGGTTGCCAATATGAAGTGCTCTGCTCCCTTTTTCCAACTGAACCTTAATTCGGTATGGAGTCCGATTTCCTCAGTACACACACATGCCATAGGTACCCCGTTTATAGGGTAGGCAACCATTCACAACCCATCCAAACAAAGAAAAGACAAAGGACAGATAGAGAAAGTACACATCCATTCTGAACCGGGATTCGAAACCAGGACCTCGCTATCCGTAGTCAGGCCCTCTAACCTCTAGACAAGGTGAGTTAACAGTTATTAGAAGAAATCGAAGATATGAAGAGGTTAATTTGCAAATAATTTTCTTTAAATGAGTATTAATTCATCAGGCAAGAAAATTTGTAAAAATTTTTAATGTACATAAATAATCAAATGCATAATAAAGTGTTAAAATGAATTCATCAGAAGTAAGAATTAATCGTTAAATATGTCCAAATTTCCAATGAATCGAGGACCACTCATTTAACACTGTCCAAAGCAACATTAAATCAACTACATTTCCAATTAAGTATACAATTTTTTCCTTTCTTATCCCCGGTCACATAAGGAATTTCACCTTTCGGCCTAGCAGTGGAATTTTGGGCAAAGAAAGGCAGTGGGGCGCTCAGTGGGAGTGTACCCACCATTGCCCTGAAGGTGATTGAGTCTTTGGAATTTAGAAGCAGAGACGAAGTAAAAGATCCCCAGATTTGGCCTCCCATTTCCACAGGGGTCGCATTACATGGAGGTCACTGCGACCGCGACTTGTTTCACGTGACCCAGCTGTTGTTAGTGAAGATGACGGATCTTCGATTAGGTCGGGAATATAATTCACTAGCTTCCAGTGATAAGAATGAACCAAGCCACCACGCCCTCTGAAAATAAGAGTAAAATCACAATCATCAAATGCCGTGGCAGGTCATATTTATGGCTGTCATAAATTTAGTCTGAGACATAAGACTATTTTACAGTTTCTATTAAAATTCCAGAATCTTAGTCGATTTTCTGGAGGATTAATTTTGTATTTCTGCTAATTCTCCTCTTTCAAAAATAAGCGCTCAACTTTATATTTCAAACCGTATTGCATAGAACTTTTTTTTCTCTCTTTTTTGATAAAAACATTTTTGTCTCGTTTGGAAGAACTATATTTTTATTTACAACAATACTCTACTCTTAAATCTGGATTATTTAAAAAATTTTGCACACAATTAAGAGAGTCAAAATTTAGACTCGTTCTTTTAATTGGGTGCAAAATATTGCTGTCGATAACCACCAATGAAATTGTTTTACAGAGCATATAGATTAGAATTTGGTTTGTTTTTCGCTCAACGGTCATTTTTTGCACACGAGGGCTAATTAGACCGGGACCTACTGATTAAAGTGGATTCCGAATCACTACAAACATCCATGCCCAAGGTGGGATTTGAACCCACGAACTTCTAATCGAAGGTAACAGCGCTAACCATTCGGCTTCCAGCTCGGCACGCAGATAGAATCCAACATATGAATAGAATTTCACTTAAGAGCTAGAAAGCATATAGAATGCACTACATTTATCTTATCATTATTTTTTCAATAAAAAAAAATGTATCACTAAATTTGATTTTAATACTTTGAAAATTATACTTACTAAATTTTTATATTTAAAATAATCTACATTTTAACGTAAATAAACAATATTAACATATTTTGTTCCTTAATATACTATTTTTTTTCCGGTGGGTACTTCGGTGACGATCCCTATGCCACAACAAGGCAAGAAACTGCTACTCATTTGTCGTTACCCAGTGGGCATCTGTGAAACAAGTTGCGGAGGCAAATAGCGTTGCCAGCGCCATACCCCCGTTTATAGGGTGGGCCACATTTATACATCATCACAGAAGAAAAAAGACAGAGAAACATAGAGAGAGGAAGTGGGGATTCGAACCTGGACCCAAAACGCAGGAGTCAGATACGCCAACTATTCAGCCATCGGTCGGCTCTCTAATAACTATTTAAAATTATATATTTTTATAATATCCAATAATTTATATTTCCTAGACCACAAAATTGTTAAAATTTCAAATATTTGAATGCTCTCGAATTTTAACAAATATTCCTCATTTGAAAGAAATTAGGAAATTTTACCAAACTATTTTAAAAAAATCCTTTAAGATTATTTTTAAAAATATAGTTTTATAAATAAAATTTAGATTTGGTTATTTCAGTACGTTTCCGGCCTGTTAATTTCGGCTGCCAAAGCTGCTAAACATAATCAATCGATTTAAAATTTTCAGTCAAAGTCAAGTGACAGCATCGACGCCCGACTTGGAAACTGCATCACCACCCAAAACTACACCAACAAAATAACATTGAATCCTTGAAATTGGCGGAAAGTGTTTATCAATTGCGTAAGTTTAGTGTAATAGTATTTTTTTTTCAATGAAAAAAATTAAATTTTGCTTTATTTGGTTGTTCTCTTCAACTTCGGTGATTTGTGACCATAATGCTCCTTTCAACCGACAAAATTATCACCAAGCAATCTTTTGCACCAATAGCTTTAGTTTCGTTCAGCATTTAGCTTGTTTACCATTTATCGCTTTTTAGTCAATTTTTGCACCTAAACTACGATTTGTATATATATATTAGATTTAAAAGAAAATTTTGAACCAATTAACTCATCATATCTACGTTATATTATTTTCGCTTCTCCGTAGGAAACATAATTTTTCTTTACGGTCATAAGCAAGGCTATAATGGAAAAATACCGGTAGTTTTCATCTCATTTATTTTCTTTACCACTTTGCGATGAACGAGTCAAAATTTAACGTGAAATATGGTGAGGAGTGTATAAAAGGTTGGAAATTACAAAGGCAAAAATTTTACCCAGAACACTTCGTATATAAAACTGAAACGATTAAGGCTGAGAAAGGATTTTATTTTGATTTAGCACCAATCTTAGCATTAACGGAGCTAGTTTATGTAAAAGCTATATCTTATCGGTGAAAATGTGCTTTAGGTACCCCCCTTGGCGCATTTTTCAAAAATCGCCAACTGGCGCGTTTCTGCCTCTTGTCTCCTGGAGTTGAATTCTCGGAGAGACACTACGCAAAAACACCGTTGCCATGGCGACGAAAACGAAGTCCGTGTTTTTAACGAACTTGACTGTTTCAAAATAAAAACAATGTTCTTTTTACGAATTGTATAACAAAAAATACACTAAAATATGAAGAAAAAGTATGATAATGTGGTTTAATAAAAATACACTGAAAATAATTATACAATACACTGTTATTTTAGGTTTGCCACGCTTGGCTCATTTATCGCCGATTTGGCATGGGGGGTACCTAAAGCACAGATTAACGATCTTATCTTGATGAATTACCTGGTAGTATACTGTAAGATTGCTAACAGCAACAGGTGGCTCGAATTTTGTTTTAATGAACGGTAATATGGATTTCCTCATAGAAGCTCTCTTCATTTGCAATTACCTAAAGGACAAAGAGATTGGGGATTTGAAGTGCCGGGCTGACTCACCCGATGTCGAAATTTATGGAAAGATTTTAAGATAATATTGGCTGTTTTGTATGTACGTGTTTCCCGCTCAAGTCACTTTCACAGACTTCAAGATTACAGGTTTCACCTATCTTTATCGTTGTAGAATGCTTTCAGACTTTGAGATTCAAAATAAATTATTTAAATTTTCAAATCGTAGTGACATTCAATTTAATTGCTCTCAAAACTTTAAAAAATGTAAAAGTGATGAATTAAAAGCATTATTAAAACTGAAAATAACGGACTCACATATACAGCAATAGATTATCTTAAAATATTAAGAAAACTCAATTATTTAAAAAAATGAACTAATAGATAATATATAAGAACTTAATAGATAATATATATAATGTTCTTATATAAAATCTTTTAATTCATTAATGGATAAAAAATTGACTTGATTAAAAAATTTCATTATGCAAGATTTAACTACAGAAACCAAATATTATATAAAACCAGTTTTAAATATAATCACATTCATTATTTGAGCAAAAGTTACATCACCTTTATTTTTACTTTTACGAATGGCAAATAAAGTCTACGTATTTTATGTCATAGAGTTGATGGATTTGAATATCAAATAATGGTACACATAATTTATTCAAAAGCCTTCTAATTCATAATAAAGAAGAACTGCGTTGACATCAAAGAGCTTTTCCGAAAGATTATTGATTGAAAATAAGCCGCATAATTGTTTATTCATCAATTTATAGCGAAAATGCCATATTTGTGCAACTTATCATAATTCTCTAAATGCTAAATCTACATTTCGAATGAATTTAATAGGGTGGGTCGATTCCTAACGTTGGAAATTGTTTGCTTCTTGTTAAATTAAAATAATGTAGGCAAGAGATTGTGAGAATTATTTACTAACATTTTGAGGATTAGAAATTAATTTGGCTAATGCCTGTGTTGAATTTTACATAAGATAAACAGACGTGGATTAAAATACATCATAAAATGAGTCTTTAGATTTTTATTTCATTTAGAGAAATTTAGGAAATTAAATTATCCTTCAGTGATAAAAGTTTCTGCATCTTATAAACGTAAGACCATAGTTTGTATTTGTACTCAGAATGTAGAAATTTATTTATCTTTACCTAAATCGAAAAGGGAGTTTTATCTTTACGTTTTCATAAATTGGTTATAGATGAGGAAAAAAAATTGATTTAAACGTGACATTTGAAGTATTTTGAAGATGAAGAAAGTTCATAATTATGGTGCGACCATTGAAAATTTTATTTTAGCCGAAATGAAATGTCAAAACATATTCCCATTTAAAAAGAAAAGCTTTATGAATTCATTTATTTGATGTGAATATTCATTAATACGATTATCTACTGCTAAATGATAAAATGTACTCAGACAGATTTGATTGATTGGTAAGTAAATTGCTCTATTATCGAACACGAGGGATAATTCGAACGGAATTATTCAAATTAAATTATTTATTATTGCATATTTAAGTTTAAAATTTCCACGATCAGATAACGAAGTCACACCTGAGTTGCCAAATTCCTCTCCACATCCACGCCACACAAACGGAATGATTTTGGACGTCACATATTAACGTGGACACGTCCACAACCCACGGAGCTTCAGCAATCCAAGGAGGGGGAGAATGGGGTCACCTTCCCAATCACTGCATGAGGCATATAATTCTTCACTTTGCTGATCGTTACCTGGAAGAAGCGTGAAAGTACTGAGCCACTGGAGCTTAAATTACTTGGTAGAAAGACTTTCTAGAAGTGAAAAGCAACAAGTTCGATTCCAGAAGAACGGGAGATGGATGTTGATCTTCTGCTTTTTCTATTCACGTCTGTTGAATTTGATTCTAAGGAGTTTTTCTGTTGTGACTCTTGAATAATGCATACTATGTATGAAAAATCTTCCTATAAGAAAATCGTGCAGTGGATGTAAAAATTTCTTATAGAAATATTTAGGTTGTAAAGCAATTCGCAATCTGGTGTCAAAGTTCAGTATGTAACTCAAGATGGTCTTTATCTGGATCAAAGTCCATCTTTCCTTTCATACCATGAAGATAAAAGATAAGAATAAAAGTGATTCCGCAATTTTAATGAAGAAGATAAATCCATATTATTATATTCCTGTCCCAGTCATATTATTATATTTTTTTTATGTCAATAAATAACATTCTGTTACACATTAAATGGGAAAAATTAATTTTATCTCTATCATTTTATAAAATTTAAATTTTGCATGCGAAATAGAAAAATTTTTTAAAGGGTGTTTTACTAAAGTTTTGTTTATTTTCATACCCTAGAGAAAAGTTAAGATTTATTTCATTAAGGGATACCATTATAAAAAAATACCAAATTACATTGATAATTCGGCAGAGACACCGAACAATCTTTTTGGTACATTTTTAAATATTTGGAGAGTTTTTTGGCAGATTATATCTTTTTCCTGAGAATTCAGACTTTTAGTAACATATTTTAATAAACCTAGCTTATATCGTCATCGTGAAGCAATTTAAAATGCTTCATTTCATCTTATTAAACATTTCATTATTATTAAACTTTTTGTGAGAATAATTCAAGAAAATTTTCTTTTATTAAAATTATGAAATACAATTTTATTTACGTTTTTTAACCATAAAATGGTTGCTTCTTTCATGGTTAAATGACATTATTACAGTTCTCATTGATTTAAAATATAATATGACTTCAGATTACTTTTCATTTACGTCACACATAATTTAATACGACATCGTAGTGAGACGGCGTTGTAAGTCCAACTTGACGACCAATTTGCTACCTGCTTCCAAATTTCCAATCTTCTAGGAGCAGTAAACAATGAGAAGTTCACCATCGAATGTTTGAGAATACCGTTGAAGTTCAGGCACATGTGCAGTATAATCCATTATGCCAAATTCTGAGATTGGTGATTTTTTGGCGGATTTTCTTATGGCAATTTCGTTTTTATTACGTCATACATAAGGAGACCTATAAGAATTATGTAGAAAATTCTATTTTGTAAGCCATTATTTTGTTGTATTAACTTACGTCATCGCGCACGGCACGATACGTCATCTTGGCAACATTTCTTCACCGGCCAAAAATTCAGAATTTGGCATCATGGATTATATGGCACCTGTACCGAAATTCATTATGTTAATAAAACGGTTTCTTATATAAAGACCAAAGCATTAGTTTGAGAAGCCGTTTTCCATTGATTCAAGCCAACATGTTGATAATAAAGCAGAATAAAAAGCAAAATGAAAAAGATAAGACAAAACATCCATTTTATAGTTAGTTTAGTTGGGGAAAGACGATTTGAATTTAAAAAAATTTCATTGGTTAATAGAATTCTAGGCACAGGTGAGGGTGAAAATGTACTTTGTGTCCCCTGCTTAGCGCATTTTCAAAAAGTCGCCAACTGGCGTGTTTTTTGTGTTTTGTCTCGCGGAGTTGAATGCTCCGAGAGACACAACGCAAAAACGGCGTTTCTATGGCGATGAAACCAAAATCCGTGTTTTTAACGAATTTCATCGTTAAAAACACGGATTCAACAGCAATATTTTTTTTTTTTTTTTTTTTTTTTTTTTACGAATTGTATAACAAAAAATACACTAGAATATGGAGTTTAATTATCATATATTTTCCATAGTCTAGTGTATTTTTGACATAAACAGTGCATTTTTTTCCACAAAGAGTGCATTTAGGATGAAATAGCCAGGATTACCACGCTTGGCGCGTCTATTGCCCATTTGGCGAGAAAGGGGTACCCAAACCACAGATTTACCCAGGTTTATGGCGATTGAATTGATCCAGGATGCCAAATTCTGAGATTGGCGATTTTTTCTTATCGATTTTTTTAATGTATCTGGTAATCCCGTTTTTATTACGTCATATATATGGATACCTATAAAATAATGGGAGCCCTTAAGAGAATTACGTCATCGCGCATGTCACGATACATTATCTTGGCAACATTTCTTCATCGCCAAAAAAATTCAGAATTTGAAATCATGGATTATACGTGATCCTATGCCGAATTCTTAGTAGTAGTAGTAGTAATATGACAGAAACTGTTTTGGAGCTTTATGCTCTCGTAGGCTTATAGCTCACATGGAGTAGAATTCAGTTTTTTTTTTTTTTTTTTTTTAACAAAACTATTCAAAAATTTAGAAAACACGATTATCTGCCGAATTCTAATGCAATAATTGCAATATCTGTAAAAACAATGTCTTTTAAATCTAGAAACTAATGCTTTACTCATGTCAACATTAATTTAATATTTTTTAAAATTATTAATCAGATTTAATTTGCCTTTTTTTAAAATCGGATTTAAGTTACCTATAAAAATTGACAAATTCACTTACAATGGCAAAGTAATTCAGATATCTTGTCGATATTTTTTAAGCGTCAATAAATTTGAAAATTAACCTTAGGGATAATACGGCAGTCAATCTGATAACTTTACCGAACTGAATTTCAAACAAATTTTCCGTATTTATTAACCCGTAGACCATTTATAAAAAATATCCCCAAACGTTAGTGTTTAATGCGTTAAACATTTTACGAAACAGTTTAATGATTGCGTTTAAGTTTTATATTTTTATAGTTTTAGTGTGTGCAATTCTAGAATTTGTAACTAAAAAATTGAAATATTGATAACAAATAAAATTCTTATTCATGTCTATCAATGAAGTTATAAACTATTGGCTATGTTTTCCCCTCCTATTTTGAAAAAAAAAATAAAAATTTACATTTGAACGTTTTGCTACATATTTTTTTCACAAAAATAGGGATAATACGTATGAACCGATTTTTCATTAGCATTTAAAGTAAATGATTTCAGTCATTAACAAAATAATAGCAAATTTTGATTTGTTTTTTTTTACAGTATACTTTTATGTTGAAAATTTAACCTAATCTTAATAAATTTAGTTATTTTGGAATGTGTTTTGAGATTTATTTTCATTATTTCATGGCTACTTCAACGACAACTAATATTTCAGAGACAAAATCACGCCAATATTTAACTTCGTTAATTATTGGCAAGCTGCCATCTGGAAGTTATCAGATTATAACATAAGATGAGAAAGAAATATGCATGTGTGTGTTTTAAGTGAGAGATATGGTTTATATTTGTCATTTCCATCGACAAAGAAAGCAAAGGCATATTGGCAAGTTTATAAAAATATGAACGTTCTTAAAAAATCATCACATAATTTTTGTTTTGAAAAAGAAAAATGGATAAGTGATCCTTACAGTCAATGTTAGCATTATTTTAGGGATTTCTTTTCTCAGTAAAATAATACAGCGAGTAATATAGTTATTATTACCAAATTATAACTGAGAAGAAAGCATAAAAGAGACAAAAGATTTGCTAACTATTATGAAGGATTAGAATGAGAGAGAGAGAGAGAGAAAGAGAGAGAGAAAGAAAGAAAGAGAGAGAGAAAAAGAGAGAGAAAGAAAGAAAGAGAGAGAGAAAGAAAGAAGGAAAGAGAGAGAGAGAGTGAGAGAGAGAGAGAGTGAGTGAGTGAGAGAGAGAGAGAGAGTGAGTGAGTGAGAGAGAGAGAGAGAGTGAGTGAGAGAGAGAGAGAGAGAGATGATGGCATTTTAATGAAAACAGGAAAAGTGATTTTATGAGAAAAACTAAAAATGGCTACTTTTCACATTTATGTATCAATTACTTTCCATTGTTTATTTGATTTTTTCAAATTTATGTTTTTAATTGTAAATATAAAATTCCCTTTTATAAGTTAAAATACCTATAATTTTTAATGCTAATGACTATTAGAAATGTAACGTAACGCTATAAATAGATATAATTTTTTTTTACACCATCCAGCTTAGTTTTAAATTTATTAAAGACGCTCTTATTAATTTTCTCAATAATTCATTCAAACAATAATTTTTTTCTGTTTGACTTGATTCAATGATCTGTAGAGGGAAAGTAACTTTAAAAGATAAAGAAAAATGGGAAATGCAGTGTACTGTTTTCATCAAGTATACCCCATTTGTGCTAGTATACAAGACGCACACTCTTTTTGATACACAGCTTTGAAGGATGAAACTTAAATTTTTATGGTCACTTCACCTCATATAAAACATTTTGTTTGATCATTTTCCAACATATGACATTATCTTTCAATAGGAACGAATTTATTTATAGTTTTAAAAAGTTATTGAAATTAGAAAATTTTAAAAGTACAAATACTTCTTGCAAAACACTAAACAGATGTTTGTATTTAGGATTATTAACTTTGGTTCTTTTTAAATATATACATATTTAAAACATGCCATTCGAATCTGTTAAAAACTAGTTATAATATCGTAATAGGCTAAAGGATTAGACAAAATTAGATAAAAGGCATTAAAAGCAAAATCATAAAATACTTTTTTATGATTAATAAATTAATGTAAAACATTAAACATATTTTTAGAGGTTAGTTTTATATTTAACTGCTTCTTTTATGATATACACACAATGCTACTGCTTAAGCAAAAGTCGAAGTCATTATCATAAAATTCAGCTGACATATAATAATAAAATTTATTTGGTACATATATATAATGACATTCTACAGCTATACGGCGAAAAATTTCAATACACAGCATTGAATTTTCGCTTGAATGAATTTCTTCTTTTATTAACTACTTCGTTTCCTTATATCCATAAAACTTCTTTATTGGTTCAAAAAAGTATTTTTTCATATTTTCGTATACTACGAATTTTTTTTTGCTTTTCTTGACTTTAAGCTCTTTTCAGTTTGGAAATCAATTGTTAAGACCCTTATTTTTGGAAATCAAGAAAAATATTTTCCGCGACGACATCAACAAATAGTACTTTTAATGTATTTTGAATGTATCTGATGAATAAAGTCACCTTAAGGGGTACTTACAATCTGAAATAAGTACTATTTATATTCAATGCATTCAAATATCATTAAATCAAAGGAAAATAAGATGTATATTTTCAAATAATAAATGTTATTTAAATTCTATATATTTCCTGACACAATAGCCCTATTTGTTGAATTAAAAACTGTGTACTGTTAATTTAACTGTAATTTTAACTTTTCACATATTTAATCAATTGCTTTTTACTGATTTTTCTTCAAAGTCATATCAATAGTTAATTTAATTTAGGAAGTTATTATTTATTTTATTAATCTATAGAATATTTTCATTTGGAATTGTAATTATAAATTTTTAAATTAAAATAATGGTTTGTAAATAAAAGCATTTTTTTCTCAGTGATAAAACTACAAAGTTAAATTTATTTCATAAATGATATTTTCGCCAAATAAGTAGAAAAAGCATATGTATTCGATTGAATAATAAAAATGCAAATTGTTTTATTGCTTTATACTTAAGTGTTTTATTATTATGTACCTGACACACAACTTACTGGCTAACGTAGGAGATGAAAACTTCTGTAAATACTTTTTTATTAATATCAAATTCATATTCATTCTCTAGGACGACTTTTTATAGGTAATAGAAAATTATATTTTACAAGGATAAAAAATTAAGAAAATGATGAAAATTGTTATATGTCTACATTAAATAATTGTTCAGCAGAAAAAACGCAACATGCATCTATATTTGTTCATTGAAAGTGCATAGGAATCAACCTAGGATATTCAAAAAGCACGGACACTAGGACATAATGTGAACATTTATGTATATGTATTGCACGTTTCGAAAATTTATGTTTCGTTAAATACACATAAAAAGATTTTGTGTACGATTTACGAAATTTTTTTAAGCAAGTGCCTAGATTGACTTAATTTTACAAAATTTGATGAAATTGAAGAATTTAAATCTATGGAACAATTAAAGAAAATTGTTTTTCTCATCATTTGTTATCGTTTCATAAATAAATGGATTAACATACAAAAATTTGAAAACTTTTCATAGAAATTTGATTCTTATGTGAATATTAAGTGCCGGAAAAAATGAAATCTAATAATAAAAGCTTTTATTTTGAAAATTATACGAAAACAAATTTAATGATAACTATGAAAATAAAAAAATGATCAAAAATAAAGAAACAATTGCAAATTAGAAAAAAAGAGCGTAATTTTTTTCGAAATAAAAATGAAATAAGAATTTTAATTTTCTTAGAGATAAAAATACCATTAATTTTTTTATTACTTAGGTTATGGACATATTCTAAAGGTTTTCCTAAAGAAAGAAAAGTTTTCAGAGAATATGGTGAATTTCGACATAATAACGGCATTGAATGAGCATAAAAAATCAAAGCAGTTTGACAATGAATATTGAGAACCTTTTCTTTTTAAAAATTTAAATAAATGAAGCAAAAATAAATAATTTTGGAAAACCAATTAATTTTTAATAGATTCGGGATCGGGTTTATTTTAAATTAAAACGAATTTATATTAATTTAAAATTGGATATAATTTATTTAAGGAAATTGTTAGGATTCATTTCCATCCGCTTCAACTTTTACAAGAGTCTTTTTAAAAGTTTCTTCCAATTTTACAAGAAGTGGAATTGAATATCGGTGATGTCAGCGTCAAACTTTATCATTACTAAAGTAATTCAGAATTACATCTACTTCGTGATCAAGATCTATCTAACACATGTTACGATAGTCAAATAAAACCATATATAAATGAAACTGATTAGGATAAAGACAGTGATGTCGATAAGTCATACGAATTTTAATATTTTCTGAACAATCCTAGCCAGAGCCCCCATAGATCAACGCTTAAGGATTAAAGTTGTAGTTACTAATGACAAGACAAACCCAGCTAGCTATGACACTGGCTATGCGAATTTAAGTCAGTAGGGTGAGTCTTTCGTTTAACCAGATCACATCGAAAATGAAAGAACAACTTTGCTCTAAACTCCTCCGATAGATGGCACCACCAGAGGATCCATTTGTTTCAATTCTGACAGTGATCTGAAGAGGGAGGTAGAGTTTTCTCCAAACCATTATACTAATGATTACTTCTGAACGACCGACTACCGATTCCCCACATTTAACGAGCACGTATATCGGAAGTACTCAGTGATTCTTTGGCAGCATTGTGAATCGAACGCCACCCTTTCGAACGGAAGGCCGATGCCCAAACCACTAGGCTACCATGACCTCAAGATAACATTCCAATGATTTAAAAACAACTTCATGTAAATTTATATTGTTTCATTAACCATTTAAAACAAACAAAAAAAATATCATTAAATATTGCTGTTTAGAGGCAAAAATATAAGCCTTGTTTTATGATAGTCTGATCAATACTAGCTAAGTATTTTTTGCTTTCTTAGGAAAAGATGCAATAAATGTCTGCTTTGTTATATAAACTCATGTTTTCCATTTATGAAATTCTTTTGCACAGTGCAAAAATTATAAATGTGTTTTCTGTAACCGTGCCAACGTAAAAACTAGAATAAGAATTAAAAGTAAAGTTTTGGTAGAATAGTACTTAAGTAAAAGTAAAGTAATTATCTTCAAAGAAACAAATAGGTGAAAAATTAATTTTTAATTAATATCCTACTTTTTTTTAACAGTGCGTTTATAGGAAACGTTATTATAAATTTAAATCTTGAACGTGACAAAACTAAAAAAATATGAAATGGGTATCTATAAAATAATAGTTCAGATTAGGTGATTAAATTTTAATATAATAAAAAAGAGTGGTACATAGCTACAATGGGCGATATATTTATTTCCTGGAAATAGTGATTGGATAACATTCCAATTCCAGTGATAGAATTCCATTCAAGTGCCGAATTTAAAATTTTAAAGACAATGCCCAATATTAAATCTCTCTGCCCTTTTTTACTAATGATTTTATTTTGAATTTTAAAACTCATCAAATGGCAAAGAAATTAACCAAATATTTAGCTTCAATGGATGGTTTACACCTTAGGGTGCCCCTCAATTTCACGCCAATTTGGCACCATATTGATAGCGATGTTGATTTATTCCTGGTTGATCTATCGTGATTTCAGCGTCATCATGTTTCTTCAAACATACAGGAAAACAAGCTTGGGGGAAAAATATCGCCAATATTCGCCAAAGGGCAACCTAAAATATATTTCTCCAGCTTCATATTTAAATATATAACTTAATATTTATAGTGTAAGTGATTTTTATGTGTAAGCACAGATGGAGATCAGCGACTATGCTAGAACTCTTCTGTCTCAAATTTTCGAATTCTGCTAACAAAGAGCCATTGAGAACGACTAGTTAAGATGGCCAAACTTTCCAAGCATGATGGGTTTGAATCAAGATCAGTATTTCTAGTTTCCAGCGACAAGAGTGACGTCTTTAGAAATCAGGTAACATCAAACAGAGAAACATAACGGTGTACTCGATTAAAGTGCAAAATTTTATGAATAAGATTTGCATTTTTTTCTTTTTAGAATTTATTCTCTGTCTCGGGTGAAAGGTAGTTTATACACAGCTTCGATGATGTCATAAAAACATCAAAAACTGTTTAAATTCATTCTCTTAACAGTTTATTAACTAAAAAAATTTGTTTCTCGATTTAAAGAACATTTTTTCATCGCAGAAAGACAGTATATATAACTCTCTCACGAACGATAAATAAAGATACATAATTCCTTATTTAAAAAATAAATTTCTCAAATGAACGATAAAATTTACTTAAAGTAAATTGGGGCTATATGAATAACTACAAATGTATTTTGCATTGTAAAATATAATTTGGTGGACTTACAATATCACGAAAAGTATAAAATATATTCAGATTTTCTTGAATATTAAAAAAAAAATTAAAATATCAATTTACTATTATTATAAAATTGTCGATAGTATATATTTATTTTTGTGTGTGATCAGAAAATGTTTTTAAAATCTTTATACAGAATAAATTTAAGTGAAAAATAATGCCTCTAATGTGGGCAGGTATGAATTTGAAAATCGTTACATACTTTATATATTTTAACTCAAAAGAGTAATATGAAATATATTTGGTAAAACAAATAATACAGCACTATAACATGTGACGTTTTCTAAAGACAATAAAATATTATAGGCATTCTGTTACATATAATTATAGATAGATAGTATAAAATTATACGTAAATGGAAGATATACTATTTCAAAACAAAGCAATACCGAGCGTCATATATTTCTAAAAATTAATTTATAAGAAATATAAAATTATTTTCTTATAAATTCTCTCATTTTAGAAATGTATGATGCTCAGAATCGCTTTGTAATAATAATATTAATATAAAATTATTTTCTTTGTTTAAAATGTCACCATAAATTGTTTTTGGAACACCAAAAAAGCTTACATTTTTTTTACCCACAAACTTAGCTTAATACTACATAATTGTTTGTCAGAAATGTTTTTTATTATTTTATTTTTTTCGGTAGTTACTTATGAAAATTTTTATGCAAATAATAATTATGTGCTTTAAATTACACTGTTGTTAAAATCTTTATAACCATCATTCTAATCGACAAATGTTTAAAAAAGGCATTAAATTTTGTAAAATATCGAAAATATAAAATTTATATTATTAACGAACAATAAGTTTTTTCAGTCAAAACCGATATTTCTTAGATATTGAATTCGAGAATAAGACAGTACGAACTCTGTTTTCAGAATAGTGTTTAAGTTAAATTAATCTTTAAATCGATTTTAAAAGTGTGCGTGCACACATTTATGCAGGGATTACAGCCATTGTCAAATGAAAAGATGAGTAATAGATGTGTGTCGGATTTGGGAATTTTTCGGGTTTTCTCCTTTGCAGCACGTGAATACAGCACACAGTCTATGAAAATTTCACCCGAAAAACAATTAAGCGATGTCAAAAGCGTAGAGCAGAAATCTACGCTATTTACTGTTGCGCTAAAATAAATAACTTTGATAGCTTCTGTTTCCGTACCTCATTTTTCAGCTGTTCTTGGGAAATCGAAACACCGTAGCGCCATCTATTGTTGAAAATATTTCTGCAGTTATGCTGAGCAATGAAAATGTGTATTGATTACATTTTAAAACATAAAAATAGTTAATAAGCATAAAAATGTTAAATAGAAATAAGTGTATTACAAAACGAAAAGAATACAAAAAAGAGAACAATTTGAATGAAAACAAAATAGCTTATCAAGCAAATAATTCGAAAATCGTTTGAAAAATCTAACTCAAACACACTGCTTTTTTTCCACAATTTGCACAGACAACCCTTGGAGTGTCGGTTTACATTCGTTCCTAAGCTGTTTTGGCATTCTAGATATAAATGTTATTGATCGATTCCGTTATTTAAGGATTATTTTATCAACTTATCCAGTAACCAAGAAAGAATAAATTCAAAACTGATGGGTGATGTTTAAAGTAAATAAAATGTGCTTTAAAAATAATACATGTTTAAAATCCGGTCAATTAAAAAATTTTCCTATATTCCTAATTCAGCCAAGTGTATGTCAAATTCGTTTCATATTGTTTTCTAGTGCCTAATTAATACAAATTAAAATAAAATTTAATTTTATAAAAAATATTAAAATTAGTGTTTGGAATGCATAAATAAAAAATTATGGCACTGTTTTTTTTAAATATTCAAACATAAAGGTGCTTTAACTTCAGTTTTTTGACAATAGCAACAAGAAAATTATTTAAATAAAAAAAAATCTAAAAAGAATAATATATCACTCGTTAGTGTTATACTTTTTCTTTGCTCTTAATACTGTAAACGCTTGATTTTACGAACGTTTATATTACGAAAACTCATGATTTTACGTACTAGTACGAACTAACAGGGTCCCATGACGTAATTTTCATTTTAATATCCTATAATAATAATTTAAGAATTAAAATTTTCTTTTTTTAAAGAATTTGCTTTTATGCATTTTTTGCTTGCGTTTATGATATATACTTTATTCATTTTTTAGTTTATGGTTGAGAAATTTGGATCAATGTTTTTGGAAAATCGTGAACCCTTTGAACTGTTTATAACTAACTAAAACACATTAAATTATTATTAATTACAGTAATGATTAAAAAGTAGTTCCAATTCTAAATTCTAAATTATTTCAGATGGAAATTAAAGAAAAATATCTTTTTACAAATCCAAGTGGAATTTATGTGACACACTTTAAACTGTGAATAGGTGACAGCCTCAGGTATCATTCATCCCGCATTTTTTAAGCAATCCGCGTGGAATCTCTCACCCCTAATCTAATTTCTGACTTTGGATGCATTTATGGATTTGAGTGAGGTCAATAGTTTCAAATAAAAATATCGTAAGATACTTTTTTTGGAAGAAGTGATCATGTCTTGGAATCTCTTGCCTTATGAAGTTGACATTCCATGTGCAAATGCCCTTCTGAATGTATGTTTAGAATGATATTGCAGACAAAACGATATCTAAGTCCTTTTAACCTGCGTATTTTATTAAGAAATCACTCTAACTAATGAAAGCAAAAAAAAAAAAAATATCTGGCGAGTTGAGTAAGGATGTTACTCATTCATGAATTTCAACAAAAAAATGTGCTACTCCCCGAAATTTTAGTTCAGGATATTTAGAATTTGGATTCAGATGTAATTTGTTCCAAATTCAAAATATCCTGAAGTATAAGAATTATTGGTTGTTGTTGCTTATTACAAGCAAAGCTATGTCTTGGCTATGAGAATTTAAGTCAATAGGGAGCTTTATCCAGAGCACCATGAAAATGAAAGTAAGTCTTTGCTCTTTTTTAAATCCTCCGATAGATGGCAACAATAGAGAATCCACTCCCTCAATTTTGACATTAATATGAAGGGTGAGGAAGATTTCTCCAGACCATTGTACTCATGGTAACTGCTCAACGACCGACCACAAGACTTTCGATTCCACGGATTTAACGAGCACATATACACATGTACTCGGTGGGCCTTTGGCGCCATTGGGAATCGAATCCTGCCCTTTCCGGATGGAAGGCCGATGCTTTAACCACTAGGCTACCACCGCTCTAGAGTTATTAGTTGATTAAATGAACACATATACATAAACGCTCATGGACTCACGCAAGCACATACACAGTGTGAAAGACTTTTGTGCATCTGGAAAACGTGTTTTAAAATAGAAAATTTAAATAATAATACTACGCCTAATTTTTCTCAATAAAGTGAAAATAAGCATTGCGTTTAAATATGGATTCTATTTTTCCGTACTTTTTTATATAAATCATGTTAAATAATATTGTCTTATAGTATTTATAAAGAGGCAAGAATGTGGTAACGATTTTTTTTTGAAGGTTTCACGCAGATATTTTTCTATTCTGCGAACTTCCGATTTTAAGAATTATTTAACTGGTCTCTTAAAAAAGTCCTTACTGTATACGTATTGGTCGGTTAACGAACAGTTCGGATTTCGAACCAATTTGGACAACGAACACTTTCACGAAAGATTTTCCTGTTCGGACAACGAACATATTTTCGGATAACGAACTAAAAGAATTTTAGCGATCACTTCTCAGCTCTCTTAGTATGATGTGTAATATTGCCAAGCCCAATGGACTAAAATTTGTTTTCATCTCTCTTGAATTATGTTGATTGTCTACTAAACTTCAAAGTTCTATACTGGAAAATTTTTTTCCTAATAGAATATTTGTAGTCAAAGTAGATGATCACTCTCGGTTTGATTTCATTCAAAATCGAAACTGATTTCATTTTGAGCACTCCGCCATCCTCGTTCATTTGTTGAAGAAATGTGAGGATGTCAAAGCAATGGTCTTAGATGGCATCCAAACCAAATTGATTTCAGTAAGCTTAGCGATATTTACAACAACAACAACAGCAATGCTATTAATCACTTCCGGTAAATCTTGAAAAAGAGGGAAAAGCTATCGATATTGGACATGTTCTTCAATGCCCCATATATAAAAAATGAAAAGGACTGATTAATTTGGAAAACTATACGTCTGTATTATTTTTTAAAATAAACTTACAACACCCTTTTTTAATTTAATTTTTAGGGATTCCAAAACAAATTAAATGATTTCAAAACAAAATATTGTAAATCGATGATTGGTTAACGGACAATTCGGATTGTCTTGTTAACAGATTATGTTCTTTAACCGATCACCCCCTGTATACCTTTTCTACTGTTAATGAAAAAATTGTAAAGTTTAGCACATTTTTTTTGGTTGAAGGAATTTCACACATGTACTAAAATATCAATCAATATTATTTGTTTTATTGCTAATAATATTATTTTTTTGATGTTATTTTAACGTGTACCAGAATATTAATCAATATTATTTGCAATACCAGTGATTTGACATTTTCAATGCAATTTTGTGCGAAGTTTAGAATAAATCCGCGTAAAATATTTTTCCAGTTTTACTTATGATTTAGTAATTTGCTGAAATTTCAATACTCGTTTATATTAAATTTTGGAAGGCGTTGAAATCAAAGAGAACTAAGAATAAATTGAATTTAATATTTATTTTGTCTTGATATATTCATATTTTTTTAGCCACCGTCCAAAAAAAATGGCAACATAAATATATGTCATTTCTTATTATTTCTTTTCTTTGAAAAATTAGGAATACCGGAGATAATCCGATTACGAGTTTGCAAAACTATTTCAGAAGACTTGAAAAATGGGAATCAGGAATATTTAAAAAAGACTCTTAGAAAAACAGGAAGTAAAAAAATAAAACAAGAAATGAACACATTTTTAAATAAGTTGTTGATTTTTGAGCTGCGATATTTCATAATTAAGATCAGATTACAGAAGATTATCGATAACTTTTGAATTTATTTAAAAAAAGACCTTTAATTATTTATGAAAACTGTATTCTATGGAAATAATTTCTTAGTCAAAATTTTATTTAATTTTTAACCTCTGAAAGCATTTTTGAAAACTTGTTTTTGATTTAATTAAAATTATACTATTCAGCGAAAAATAATTTTTACGATTAAAAAGATATTATAAAATATAAAATTATTTTTTTTTAAACTTTGAATGGAATGAAGTTATTGAAACCGTAAAAAAGAATTATTGGAAAAATTCAATTTAGAAAAAATAAAAAATTCCGTTAAAATATATTATAATTATCTTAAAAATTTGTATGTGACTAATTCTCTCCCAATTTAAATTGGCAATCAAACAGGTTGCAATATAATTTAGGCAAAAATATAAATTTATTGATTTAATTGATAAGTACATATTAATAGGAGAAAATTTATGAATTAAATTGAATTTTTATCCCATTGTAATAATTATTGTAATGTACAGTTCAAAATTATTACATAGACATGTTAAACTCCATATTTTATCTCTGATTTATGAAATTATTTACAAAGATAAAATGAAACTTTTCTAAGAGATATATGAAAATGAGCTATGATTTTTTTTATAAAAAGATTATTTTAAAAATATTTATAATGCATTTTTATTTGTTTAAAAAGCATTTAAATACAAGTCACCCTGAAATTTATTAGATTATGTGTTATACTGATAAAAATAGAATCAAAAGATTTACAGGAAAACAATAAAATCTTATTAAGACATAAATAAATTTGAAAACTTAAAATATCTTAAGTAATTGGTATGTCTTACAATTTTTACAGAATTATACTTCAAATTGAGTAATATTATTTTTGGAATTTCATTTACATTTAAAGTATGAGTTCTTAAACTGTTTTTTTTAAATTTAAAATTGATAGTTAATAATATTGAAATATAGTTGGAATAACATTTTTTATAAATGTTACACATGTGAAACAATGAAAACATTAAATATTTAAAGTAGTTTATGTCTAAACTTGTAAAACAATTTATTGAAATGTTTAAATGTTAATTTACGTTATGTAAATATGTTATTTTACAAAAGTATAGGAGAGATATTTAAAAAGTATTTTAAAAAAAGCATATCAAATATTATAGAAATATATATATATAAATGATCAAATATTATGGAAAGAATGACTGTGAGGTATGCCACTCTTATATTATACAATATTCTATTATTAGAATTTTTATTCTCTAAATAAATAAAATATAAATCAAAACAATATATAAATCATAAATAATTTTAAACAAAATAAAATTAAGATAGAAATTGAAGAATATTTTCTACACTCGGTCTGTGAATATATTTTTCATAAATCTTTAAAAATGAAAACAAATGCGAGAAATATAATATCTAACATTAGATTGGAGAAAAGAGCTGGCCAACTTGTCTAGTGGTCAGCATGCCTGACTATGGATAGGAAGGTCCTGGGTTCGAATCCCGGTTCAGACATGGACGTACTTTCTCTCTCTTTATCCTGTCTTTGTCCTTTCCTTGTGTGTGTGAATGAAGCATGGATGATGCCTACCCTATAAACGGGTCCCTATGACATGTGTGAGTGGGCGATGGTGGCCCACCCCCTATGGTGCACCCGGGGCAACGCTTTGGCGGCTAAGAGGTCGCTATTTCTGGCCGGTTCCTTGGGTATCAGGGAACAATAGATTAATAAAATATGTTGCAGTTGTAACTGTCTACAATCTGCCATTGGAAAAAGAAAGATTGGAGAAAAAAATTATTATAAGTGTAAGTAAACTCTGAAATTTAACTAAAATGTTGATCTTCAAAGTTTGTCCACACTTCTGATAAAAATGGAAAAAGAAAAATTCTTCTATTAAAATTTAGTTTGAAATATGTATCCATATTTACTTACTTCTCAAATGCTTTTCAATACTAAATTACACACAATTTAAAAGCAATGAGAAAAATAATCAAAACAACAACAACTATTTTCATTTTGAATTTTTTCCATATTGTAAATATAAGAGAAAAAACTTCAAATTGTGTTGATTATACTGAATCGAAGTTGCGTAAGTAATGCCATTATGATTTTCAAAATAAATTTTTAAATATATTTGGTAGCATCTTTATGAACTAATGATACTAGTATGTTCTTGGTAAATGAACGTTTCAGATTCTATTGAAATTAATGGTAAACTACAGGAGATTGTTGCATATCTACTTCCGTCACACATTGGACATTCATTGAAATTATTGGTATACGTTTTTCAAGTTTTTTTTTTCTTTAAAAATGTTGTTATGTTCCGATATATGATACCGACATTACTTACGAAAAGTTCCTCTTGAAAACAATACAACATGATGCATGGTAAAAAACGTTACAACAATTTTTATGTATTAGGTTGTTCCAGGCCGAAGGTCAGGCTTTCCGGACAGAAGACCGATGTCCTAAACACTAGGCTATCACAGCCCTTATATAGAGCCGTGGTGGCCTGGTTGGTTAGGGCGTCGTTCTCACTATCGGAAGGTAGTGAGATTGAATCTCTTCTTAAGCGAAGATCCATTGAGTTCTTTAATGACGGCCGGGACACATTAAACTTGGTTTCGGTCTCGGAGTGAAATGATACCTCTGGGGGTAGTAGGGCAAGTATACGGGATCTACTGCTTGGTCCTTGCTCCAAAACTACTGCTTGGTCCTTGCTCCAAAATCACGAAAAATCCACCCCGGGTGCTTCTGTATAACTGATAGAGCTCAATTCATAGCTAAGTACAGGGGAGGATGCTGATGCAACACGCAAAACAATGGCCTTTATATTCATTACATTAGATTAAGATAAAGAAAAATGCATTCATACTTCTTTAAAATGTATACATATATATATAGCATTTGGGAAAATATTAAACAATTATATCAAAATTCAAAAGTTTTGAACTTTTATTTTTAAAAAATTGCTGTAAGTTAAGAACTGTTAAGCAAATCATAGGGACAAGACTTCGGAAAATGTTTACTCCAAACTTAAAAGAATCTGCCTTTATTGAATTCTAAATTATATTCATTTTGGATTTAGCAAAGTTTAAAGAATTTATCATAAAAAAAGTTAGCTGAAAGTTTATATGATATGTTTACTCGTTTAGCGATTGATACATTTATAGAAAAATATTTTTTCAATTCTGTTCACTTAAAAGAATTAGTTTTTGCTTTATTCGATATAACTAATTCATTATTTTAAAAAATTTGAGGAAAAATTCTGTTTTTGACCTTTTCAATATTTTACTTTATTGAAGTTAGTCTGAAAATTCTTGTTTCAATGGTCAATTATATATCCATTGAAATTAAAATTTAACATTAAAACATTTCACATATTTTTATTACTATCAAAATTGCCTGTGATGTTAATTTAAAACCTTTATTTCATTTAATTTTGAAACAAATTGTTAATATTATTCATAATATTAAGAATTTTATTAAAATTACTGAGCATTTTTCCTCGTCGTATAAAAACCCTGTTTAATATTTAGCTAGTGAAATTTTGTTTAACTTTTTATCTTTCTTTAAAAATATTTCCAAAAATTCGTTTTTGAACAATAACCGTTTAATCGAATCAATAAAGACTTCCTTTGTAAGAATGAAGATTGATGCAATTTCTCATCAATAAAGTAATAAGTGCCTGAAATAAAGGAGAAAAATCACCGAATACTTTTATTTCGACCTAAAAATCAATAAAAGTATTTTGTTGCTGATAAGAGAATTCAAACTTCAGAGCAAACTTAATGAAATTTCGATAATTTATTCCGTTTCATACAGAAAATAGCCTCTTTAATGTACAGGTAAAAGAAATCATTGATTAAAAAAATGGAAAACTTTTTGCGATTAATATCAATGAATCTTCAGTCATTAAAGTAATTTAATATCCAAAATGAGAGAAATAAGCTTTTGAAAAAATCTAAAGAATTAATGGAGTAAAAATATTAGTTTGAAAGGTAATTTTAACGGTTTGAGACATTTATAGGATGCAATTTTTATCGGAAAATTTGCTGAAAACTTTTTTAACAAATCAGATGCAATCACTTTTATCATTTTAAGCTAAAAAATAGTGTTTTTAATTCTATAGTTGGAAATTATGCTTGAAATATAAAAAGTGTTTACAGTTTTAAATTAAGCTAATATTTTTTATATATAAAATATTGATAAAAACATTTGAATCAATAGGTAGTAAATTAAGAATTTGATTTATTAATATTGAAAATACAAAATAGAGTTTGACTTAACACATAATTGAAGGAATAAAACTTTACTATGAGTGTCTTTATGATTAAATATATTATTATTTATAATAAAAACAGCTTACGTGTTAAATATGCTATCATGAAAATTAAATATATTTTTATGTTGAAAACTGAATTAAAATTTAGATAATAAATTAAAAAATGAAATGAACACACACACACACACACACACACACACACACACACACACACACACACACACACACACACACACACACACACACACACACACACACACACACACACACACACACACACACACATATATATAAATGCATATTCAACCTTATGACGAAAAGAACCTGTAACTTATATATATAATATATTCTTTAATATTTTTACACGAAACTCATTATTTAATGCATAAATATCGAAACATTGTCAAATGTTATTGAATTATAATTGTTTCAATTCAGTAATGAGATAGTTACACTTCAATTTATGACAGTATTCAATTTCATTGAATCTAAATCACTTAAAGTACATTTAATTAGAGATGCCACTTAAATTAGTAGAAATTACACTGCTGACTATTGAAATTGCTTTGCAAATAAAGCCATTTGTCACACTTGGAATTTCACATGATAGAAAAAGGTGCTGCAATGTACAAATGATTAACTTTTAAGCCATTTCATGTAAAACAGTGACACCTACATTGTGTTTTAATGAAGAAATTCTACAGCTGAATTCTTTTACATAAAAATTAAATTTGAATCTTTTTTTGTCTAATGAAAATTAGTATTGATGACTTTTAAGAAGGAAACAGGCTTATCGGTATGTTTCTGACTTTGTTCAGAGATCAAATAACATACTACAGTGATTTCTATTTATTGAACCTTAGTATTTCTGCTTGTTTTGACTAAGGTTCAATAAATGTAGTCCGCGTGGTCTAACGGATGAGATTAAATGACTGTCGGCAGAATATTAAATACGCAGGTTTTGGGATGACCATACGGAACACGGTGTTCGATATGAAAGACTCATTTTTGAAAGCAAGCTGAGGAAACAGACATCTTATCCACAAAGCCTTAATAAACTGTAGGAACCATGAGTCTGGAGTTGATAAATGGAGTCGTTTGCAAGATAACAAGCTTCTTCAACGACAGTTTAACGATCTCTGTTTGACCATGAACTATCAGCTCGGTTATCAGTTTTTCG
The DNA here is from genome assembly GCA_030067965.1 of Latrodectus elegans. Classification (NCBI taxonomy): domain Eukaryota; kingdom Metazoa; phylum Arthropoda; class Arachnida; order Araneae; family Theridiidae; genus Latrodectus; species Latrodectus elegans. Next base: position 61,514,346 of record CM057821.1, on the reverse strand, counting down.
ATTTCTCTTGTGCTTCATCTCAGACGAAAGCGCCTTCCATGGTATAGTTAGCTATACTATGGGAGGCGCTTGAAACCAGGACTGCTATATCACTTTTCAGGTTTACCCCAGTTTAGCTTACAAAATCAAAATGATGACATCTATCATTGGTAGCATCACAGAGAAAACAGATTACCGGCACTGTAGTCAACTGGAGTAGTTGTGTGCTCTTCTTTAGATGCCAGTCTCAACCACCTCTTGTTTGCATTGATAGCAATTTAAACAGCAGCAGTTACAGTTTTGTTATGTTACAGGTCAGTGATCTACCCTTTATTTAGCATTTCGAAACATCATATTTCAGTTGGGTTAATGCAGGACAACAGGCTTACAATGATTGGTAAAATTTCCTGGATAAAGAAATTCTTCAGTGGTTGCTAAGTCTAACATATTCTCCAGATCTTTTATTAATAGAAAACGTCTGGGAGGCAACTTTCTCATCATCAGCCGACAATCAAAACTGTTGATGAATTGCATATCTTATTGAAGTTGGATGAGCAGCTGTAACTACTTTTAAATCTCTTGACTCAATGGCCAGACATATATGTGCTGTGATTATTTGAAGAAGTGGTGACGTTAGGGACTAATTTATTCAGACCTATACTCCCACACAAATATATTAAAAATTAATTATATGTTATTTTTAGAATAAAACAATTTGTTCAATAATTTATAATTTTGTTATTCAGATTTTCTTTTTTATGTAGCAATTTTTATGATCAGTAATGTATTATTATGACTTTTTTTTATTACAAATGGGTGATCATATGTGTTTTTTTTTTACTTTTTTCCGGTTAATAGTCAGTGAATGAGTTAATTAATTGTTATTTAAATATACATACATGTATGAATAAAGTTATGTAACTATTTTATGATTAAAGAGTTTAATTCCTTGTTCAAGGTGTGAACAAAGAGAAAAGAAAAATATGTAAGAGATGCTATGCGATTTTAACGAGAGGCGTAGTATAAAGCTCGTAGCAAGAAAAATGATCTTACATCTAGAGAGAAAAAGAGACATTTAGTTCTAATTTTATATATCATTCCAGACTGTTATATAAAATAGCTTTTTTCTAAACTTTGATTAACTGGCTTTTATCTTAAGTAAAACACTTTTTTTCACTTAGAACACACTCTATCCTTTCATTAATCTCAGAAATCAGCAGTCAGATTCTTAGGGTGAAATTGCCAAGTATTAAGCAGTTTTGCAATAACAGAAAAACTATTTTACACTCTTGTGTATTAAACACAGAAACCAATTCATAGAGAAATTTATAATTCTGTTTAATAGAAAAAACTCAATATATAGATTTTCAGTTTATATATGCTTTTGTGTATATATATATATATATATATATATATATATAAGAAAATATGAAATTGGAAAAACAGTGATATATAAATAAGATAAAACATGAAAAATATGGAAAAGCACTGAAATATATGAAACAGATGAAAATAAGAAAACATAGGGGCCACGTCTTCATCAGGAGGGAGATGGCCAGCTATGCTAAAAGAAAGAACACTCTTTTCTGACATGCTCGAAGGACAAATGTCTAAAGATCTTCGACTAATTCCCCCAAAGAGTGTTCGTATTCAAAGAACCTAGGTTAAAACATTTGAATAAATATAAATGCAGAAAATTAGAAATACATATAAATTAAACACAAATGCAATTAGAGATACTCATATAAATGAAACATACATACAGTAAAAAATTTAAATACATAAAGCCAAAGTCAGCAAATCAGATGGGATTTATACATGAAAATAGTATGAAAGTTGCCAAAAGTAATTTTAAAATTATAGTAAAGAAGTGTTGCCAGTTGTAATTAGATTAAATTTAAAATATAAATGTAGGTGTTTTAAGGATTCTTGTAATCACTTCAATGCTTGGGTGGCCCTTATGTAGTTATAAAAACTACGCATTACTTCAATCTTACAAGCGATTCCCTACTTCCTACATATTTTAAAATAAAATTAATTGGAACATTATTATTTTTTAAGTGATCTATCAGTCGTTTAATTTGATTTTTAGCAGATTCATGGTTGTTGCAAATATTATAAATGCGATATTTGCAATATATATATATATATATATATATATATATATATATATATATATATATATATATATATATATATATATCCACGAAAGATCGAAATTGGAGAATGGCGACATGGCATTCACTAATGAATGACAACATGCACCAATTACGTCGGAGACAGATTGAATATTTCACTGTATTCTTCACATTCGGATCCTCACCAATGTATGTCGACAACCACAGATATGCTCTGATGGAAGTTGAAAAGAGAATATGAAAATGTATTGTTTGTTTTAAGTTAATGGCCACTTCTCTAAGAAAAAAAAGAGGCAAAAAAAGTTACGTCATCCTTGTGCCATTTTATTACGAGTGAAATATGGTGAAGATAATAGAAATCTCCGACATGTTCACCACTCACCATTAGTACATGATGAATGTCGACTTTTGCTGGTGTAAATTGGAAACTACTGTTGGTTCAGGTTGGAGTTCTAACCTTTCTTTTTTCTTGTTTGGAGATTTTAATACGATCTCATGTTCCTATGTAAGTATTGCTCGTGTGGATTGATACAATCAGCCCTCTTAATTTTTATAGAAAACATTTAGAATCACTGTATATATATATACATTCTAAAAAAAGCACTGTAATTTTACAGCAAAATGTGCTGGCGTTTTGGGCGCGAGTACAATATGCTGTAAATCTCACAGTATATTCGTAAAACCTTTACAGTTCTTTTTACTGTAATTTCTGCAGCACTTTTCACAGTAATTTTTATAGAACTTTTCACTGTATTTTTACAATTTTTATTGTTATTTTTAGAGTACTTTCTATTGATATTTTTACAATACATTTTACTATGCATTTTGCTGCATATTCTACAAAACCTATCGCAATAGCTATTTACAGCTATCATCATGTTTTGTAAAGATAATAGGAGAGTATAAGTCAACTTTGAATACACAATAGCTAATTTCCTAGTTATGGGCCAACTATTATTAAGCAATTTTTATACAGTATACAAAGCACAAAAACATAACTAATGTTTATATTGCAGAAGATGTCATTTTTCAGAACATTTTGTGATCAATAATTTAACTTTCAATACCTAACGAGATTGTTTAACTTTCTTACCTCAAAATCCTAACTTTAACAGAAAGTTGAATTTTTAATGACATATTTTTTTAAAAAAATTAAGAAATTACGGTTATATTGAATAAGATACAAAGCTAAGCATAAAATATATTGATTTTTGATATATTTGTGATTCTACAGATTTAGGATTAAAAAAAAAGAGAGAGAGAGAGAGAGAGAGAGAGAGAGAGACCTTACAAAACATTCTATTTTACTATAAATATCAAAGGGTAATTAGTTAATGATATAGTATTTTAATTATACTGTGAAGACGATGAAAGTTTTAATTTTGATATTGTTTAAAGTAATTGACTTTTTTCCATTACAATAAAAACAAATAAAGATTCTGTGGAAAAAAAAGCAACATAGTTAACAATACACAAATAATTGTAAAGAATTTTTTTATTTACATTTTAATAATTATAGCCATTTAAAGTTAAATAAATTATTTAAAAGTGACAAAAAAATTTGCTTGGATTCCATCCTTGACATATTTTTTAGATTTGGTTCTCCGCGAGGGATTAAAGTTGAACAAGTACCTGAAAAACAATAAAAAAATAGAAATCTGACACATGAATAACTAATTTGAAATTTCAAGAGCTGAATATTTCAAAGGAAAAGTTGTTTAATAGTTTAATAAAATATTTAGAACTTTTTATTGTTTTATATAATTGATTGAATTCCCTTAAAATAAACTTCTTTTAATAGTTAACAAATGATTGCTAAATTCATACAATCACAATAATTTTGATGGATAAAAATTATTTCAAGGGATTTTAGCAATTTCATGATAAGAATTTTCGGTAATGAAGGTCTCACTTTTTATGAAGGTGATAAAATCTTTAGATCAATTAAATCATTCTAACTGATGTTTTGTATCTCAAAAAACTAATTTGTAATTGATTTAATTAAAGGAGAATATAGAATTTGTTGTATAAGGATTTATTTATGTTATCGATCATTATATCCTCGGAGAAGGAAATCATAACAATTCCAATGGGAACTGTAAATTACAAATTTTTAGATATAAAGTGCGAAACGTGCCCACATTTTAAAAATGACTTACAAAAGTCGATTTTAAATTAAAAAAATTAATTTTGTAGGGAATATGGAAGCATTTCTTTTACATATATATATACACAATTTAAAAATATTTCCATCGAAAACAAACAAAAAAATTAATATGCTATTATGCGTGTCAAAGTAACAATAATTTATGAAATAACATTTTAGAAAACATTTGCTTGAAACTGAATTTCTTTAAACTGTAAATAGTTACCTCAAAAGTGAAATCTAAGTTGTCTTAGAGTGAGATCAAAGTTGTATTTCCTTTTAAAAAAACTTTAATTTCAATAAGAAATTACTTGAAATAGTGCAAAATAAAGGAAATATAAAAAAAAATTGCTGTTCATTAAGTCTGCATATTTACGGCATTATATACGTACTTAGAGATAAATAAAGGAGAATGCAATTGACTTCAATTACATCGAGTATCGAAAAAAATATATTTAATTAAAATAATTTATTTATATTTTCTTAGAATTTTATGTATTATTATGGTTTATTTTAAATAGAATATTAGCAGAGTAAGCAGTACTTGAAAAGGTCGATAAATGTAACAACAAATTTTTGCTTTTGAGTTAAAACATTTCAAATTTTGTGAAATATATAAATAATACATACCACAAATTAATACATATGGCGTGCAAGGTAAGTCTATAATATCTACTGCATCCTATGCAGATGTGGAAATCTAAAACAAATAAAGAAATTCCTGATTAATTTTTACATTCATTTCTAAATTTCTTATTCTATAATTTACTAAGCAGTAATTTTTTTTGAATACTTTACTAAAATATTTCTAAATATTTTTTCAAGTCTTCTCCAAAGTATGCAGATAGAAGAACAAAAAACGCTCCAACACCCTCTTTTCCATCCAATTCCTCAATGGTTGAAAATTGTATTTTACAACCTCTAGGAGGAGAAGTTTGTAAGAAATTAACAGTTCTTTTAATTTTGTTAGCTTAAGTCTTTCATTTAAATCTACAGCAGTTATGCACTTAAAATGCTCTAAAATGCTTTGCTTTAAAAATAAGCAAGTCTATCTTTCTTTTAACGTGGAAATATAACTAGGTGTGTTAATATCTTTTCTTTGAAATTGAAAAGTCTCATATTAATTTTACAACCTCTTCAATCATAACATCAAAAAACACAATGCATTTTGGCATCTTGTCGGACATCACAATGAAGGAAAAATAAGAAATCTTTTAAAAATGCACGTGCTTACAAAAACTCTCTCTCTCAATACCTATTCCAGCTTTCAAATATGGCTGAAGTTGATATGAAGAGGCTTTACTCTGAATAGTCTTACTGCTAAAAGTTATTTGTGATTATTCTATTTTTAAAACTTCCTTTACAAATCACACACTTTCTACATAAATTCTCATTTTCCCAAAACATGGATTTATTAAAAAAGTTTTTTTTAAAAGTGTGACTATATTGGAAGGTAGTATTTAATGTGCACAGTAGCATTAGAAAAATCTTTATCACAATATATTTTGAATTTGTTAAACAAGAACAAATTACAAAGTTTTCACTCATGTATTTGTTTCTAAATTATAATTTCAAATTAGCTTTTATTTTTATGAATTTCAGATTCGTTCACTAATATGTAAATGAATAATAAATAGCACTACAAATTTTACAATTTTTTAATAAAATAAAGTAAAATTTGCAGTAATAATGTAATTTTTTTTACAAAAAAAATATGTTGCCTGAAATTTTGTTGTATAAATATAAAACAACCAACAAGATTTCCCAAACAAGCTTTTAATTAATGTTCTAATTAGTAATATAAATTAAAATTCATCATGGTTTTAAAATAAAATAAAATTTACATTTTCTAAATAAATGACCTTAATTCGAAGAATACATCCTAATATGTATTTAAAAAAGAAATATTTCTTATATATTTGTTATAAAATAATGATTTTATAAAATAGATATTTTAAGAAAGCATTATATTTTTCATTGAAATGCATTTTTTATTTCCTGCAAATTCTAAAAACAAGACCATTTATTCCAATAAATATTATTATTTGTAATATTATTTTATTGAAAAAATATACAAACATTTATGCCTAAAAATGATCATTTTAATGCATGTTACAAAAGGGAATTGAATTAATGATCCTAATTAGAATACAATTTAGCGATCTGTATTAAAAAATAAAAATTTTTTTTAATACAGATCGCTAAATTGTATTAATAAACATAACACTCTAATCAAAAAATTAATAAAAATATAAAAAAAAATATGTTATATTCAGTTAATATTCAATAAATTGTATCAGTTTACAATGAAAGAAAAATCAGGAATTTTCAACAACGAAATAAAATTGAAATTCCGTTAATATATTTAATAATATATATCTAAAAGAATATAACAATAGATGATTATTCAATTTTAATTTCGGAAGAAATATAACTAAGCAATTTTACAACAATGGAAGTACTTTAATAAAACTCTAATTTTGTCAAAAATTTGATAATTAAAATACTAATCAATTGTGTTACTAAACTACAATAAAATGTTTTAAATATTAATAAAAAATAAGTAAAAAAATATTGACACTGAATTAATACTAGTGAATACGATCATTTGTAAATTCAGCTTAGAATTTTTTGAAATGTTCAGTCAAATTTATAAGAATTTATGCATATCAAAGTTAGCTAACAACTTGCATAATACACATATGAAAAGTATACATTACCTTATATTTGGTGATTAAATTTCAATAGAAATTCAACTAAAGGAACAATTATTCTCGAAATATGACCAACTTACTAAGCGAATACAAGTGGAAATAAATGGCGAAATTAATTTGATTTATTTGCCACAGAAACAAAATAAACTTTTATCCCGCCGATTAAATGCGCATGATCAATAGAAAACGATTTTCTGCGTCTGAATTTTACAGTAAAATTTACTGTAATCATCAATGTTCCTATGACAGCTATTTAAATAACAGTGATTTTTACTGTACTTCTTCCGTTTTTTTTACAGTGTACTAAATCATGTTACAAATTGCTCAAAAACAAAAATGCAAATGATAAATGCAATGATGCATCTCTAAGAAACTGTAACTATTTGTTATGAAGTTGCAACAGTGTTTCATTATTTGATATGTTCAAACTGGAGTCGAAAGATTAATTATGCTCGCATAATAGTATATAGTAATATATGGAAGTAATAAATATGAATTTCAAGTGTCAGAATATAGTAGTAACTTTCATTTTAATACATTTAATTGAAACGCTATCATTTATTAATGCAATGAAGCTTCATTTTTAAATTTTTTTGAAAGAACTAATGCATATTTTAAAACAAAAACTAACATAATCGAAATTTTTTGCTTATTTTTCCGTTCTTATGTCAAGTTTTTCTCGCCAAGGAAAAGAGTTTTAAATTATGAAATGTTATTGGTAGTTTTATAATAAAAAATGACAATATTATATGAAAACTCATCCTCATAAAGGTTGATAATTGAGGAAAAGACAGTTGCTTTTTTATGTGCTATTGACTTCTCGTTTACGGTAATGTTTAATGCCAAATGGGTTAAAATGTTTGGCCCAAACTTCATTTCAATAAAATGAATGAGATGCAGCAGAACTACACCCTCTAATTATAGGCAAAATCAAAAATATTACTGAAGGAGGTTTGTTTGAAACTATAAACAATACATTTTTTCTATTATAAGGAAAATGTTAGTCATGTTACAACTGAAAGCAACGTTTGTTCACTTGTAGAAAGGAATTTTTTATTTTTATTATTTAGCGTGATACATAAATAAAAACTGTGAACAGGATATGGGAAAAATGTATAGAAAAATTCAAAATAGAAATAAATTCTGAAAATGTATAAAGTAAATAAAACAAACTTTTTATCAGTGAGAAAGTACATATAAATGAGGAAAATGTAAAAACTATATGTGAGTAAATAAAAATAATTCAGAAAATGTATATAAATGAGAAGTTGGGAAAGCTACGTATAAATGATAAAAATTCAAAAACTACTAAAAATGCAAAAGTTACCTTATTAATGTTCAAAATTAAAAAAAAAAAAAACGCATATATGAAGTAAATGCATAAATTGTGTATAAATGAAGAAAATGCTAGAAATAGGTATGTAATAAGAAATCTACATGCGTAGTTTTAGCATCCGACTACGTATGCAGTTTGTATGTACGTATGAGAGATAAAAATAACATGTAAATGAAGAAAATTTAAAAAATATGTGTAAAGGTAAGAAAAATTAAAAAGTATATATATAATATAAATGAAAAAAATTGTAAAAACTGCCTATAAAAGAGGGAAATAATTATAATTCATAATTTTCGATTGTATTCTGAAGAAATTTAGTAAGCATTAAAGGTTAATAGATAAAATATATTTTCATGAATACTGGCGAAAATAAAATTTTTAATTAAATTTATTTACTCTCCAACTATATGAAAAAGAAAATTTATCTCAGAAATCTTACAGATGTAAATCAAGATGAAATAACAGATTTTTGAGTAATATATTAGATTACTCCATAAACAGCTCATAAAATGAACTATCTAATATTTTGATAATTGTATTTGACTCCATTACTGATATTTGTGTCACATTATACTGACATTAAATAATATAAATACACTAGTATTTTTATTTGATTATATATTTGTAGCAGAATTATTTTCGAGAAAATATTTCATATCTAAGAAATTTTTAAGAATTTTCCTTAAAAATGTATCATAAAAGCAATCTGATATAATTTGAAGTAATGATAAGAATTTCCTATTTGTTCCCCCCCTTTTGTAGTAAATAAACAAGTATGAATACTGTTAATAAAAAATCCTAAATTAAAGGTTCATATTTATTAGTTTAGAAGGAAAATAATTTTTACATTTCCATTTGAAGCATTATTAATGGAATTTCCTTGAATCATTTTAACGAAGCAGAAAATTATCCTATTATTCTTAATTAGTCATTCTTTATATTCAAAAGAAGTGCAAAAATAATTAGTTCATCACAAAAAATAAAAAAATAAAATTAATTAATAATAAATGGAAGGAAATCAGGGCGAAAGATTCTTAAAAATTTAAAACGAGTCGCTGAATTAAAGGTCTTTTAATTATGATAAATGTTTTTAAATTTTCTCATTTTTTCATAGGGTTTAAGGAAATAAATAATTGAAACAATTCTCTTTTGTTTTGGTTATAATCAAGTCAGCATAATATTTCTTATGTTTGCATTTACAATGAACCAATGTAGAAAATTAATTTTAAATGCGTTCGTCATGAAAGAATTACGTAGTTAGATTTAATAAAAGGATTAGTATTATGTTCTTAATAGTTATGTAAATTTGAATTTATTTAATTATTAAGACTCGTGTTTAAAATACGGATATGAAAATTGTTATTATTAAAATTAAAATTGATATCCTTATCAACATGATATTATATTCTTGATTCAAAAATATTTTTAAACAATCAAAAATGACTTTATTTTGTAGAAATGTAGCATTTTCAATAATGCTAGAATTACTATTATATTACTTACTGTATTCTTAAAATCAAGGATAGATAAATATTTTAACAGAAATTTTAACTAGCACCTGTATTTATGTATAATGTATTAAATAGACTCGCATACAAAATGTGTAATGTATTAAAAATCCCCGCATACAAAATGTATAATATATTAAAAAGCCTCGCATACAAAGTGTACAATTTTGTATGCGAGGCTTTTTAATATATTATAAAAATTTTGTGTAATAAAAATGTATAATATATTATAAAGCCACGCATACAAAATGTACAATGTATTAAAAAGCCACGCATACAAAATGTACAATGCTTTAAAAAGCCACGTATACCAAAAGTACATATGAAAACGCACATAAAAAATGCACACAAAAATGCATATAAAAATCAATACAAAAGTTGCACATGAGAGATTTTCCTGCAATTAAACCGATGTGAATGAAATCAGTTTAAAAAATTAAATATAAATTCCATACAAAAGTATGATAAATTTTTGAGTAAGGTAAGCAATAATCAACTGAAATAGTGAAAACGCAGTAGAACTTCAATTATCAGAATTCCATATATCCGAATCGATTTTAGAATTTTAGATTTTAGAATTTTAGAAACACTAAGTTAGAGCGAAGAAGAGAAAGAAAATGGAAAAAGCTCAAGATATGTAAATGTTTGAGAAGAAAGAGCGACGCGTCACTTGAGGAATCCAGAAACATTCTTTTAAAAATTCATTGATGTTCAGAAGCTAGTGTTGAAAATATAAGAGAATAGATTGGGAGTCAGACCCAAGATTTCAAACTGCAAATGCTTGTCAGCAAATTGGAAGTTTCGAGGAATCATCTTGATGTCCAAATTGAAGTAGATACTGGAGCATCAGCTAGTGATGCATTTTGCTTCTTTGAAACTGCTTTGAAGTGGGTGGAGAGTCAGCCCAAGGCCAACTAGACACCTAGACCAACTGGTTGGACGTGGTCAGCCCAAGAGGAAACACATGTTAATTCTCATTGACGAGTGACTTGTTGTACGAAAACGGATGAAGGCAGTGAAAAAGCTTTTTCTGACCGAGCTGTTCAGTAAGCAGTGACAAAAGCATTTCCCCCATCACTTAAAGATTATCAACAGTTGGATATTCAACAATATTTTAGAGTGGATTTTTATTTATATTTGCTTATTCATAATTTTATTTCAATTTTTGTTTTACAATCTTTAATCAAGGTATTTTTGCATCTTATTTCGTTTGCCAATGTGAATTTTGGTATAGTTTCAAATAAAAGTTGCAGATACTACTTTAAAGATAAAGTTTCCAAGAGCTAGGTAAAGGGGAAGTTTGTTGGTGTCATCTGTCAAAAGAGTTCCATATGTTTCACGCTCATCTACTAGTTTTTTCGTAGGTATGCAATGAATTTGTGGTGTTTTGGAATACCATTATCATTCAGTGATGAAGTTGAGAATTTAAAAGTCTCTAATTATGGAGTTTTAGATTACGATATTAGAATATTTATTACTTATTGATCATAAAAAACACAGCATTATCTTCTAACAATCTCTTAAAATTATAATAACAATCAGATAAACTGAACTTATTATATTGTTTATTTAGAGAAAATATATGTTTCAAATCCTATTGTCACAGGTGCCGTATAATCCAGGATGCCAATTCTGAGATTGACGATATTTTGGCAGATTTTTTTATGTATCTGGCAACCTCGTTTTTATTGCGTCATACATATGGAGACCTATAAAATTATGCAGAATATTCTATTTTGGCAACCCTAGTATTTTCGTCATCGCGCACGTCATGATACGTCATCTTGGCAGCATTTCTTCATCACCAAAAAATTCAGAATTTGGAATCATGGATTATACGGTACCTGTGCCATCCTATTATAGTTGGCTCAGATTAGTGTATTTAATCTTAGTCAGTAATTTATAGTATTCAAACAAATATCGAAAAAGTAGGACATTGTATTTTAATAAAATATCTCATGTTATGTAAGATTTTCTTAACGGTGCAGTAGAAACATTTATTTGAAATTAAAACAGACTGCATTCTTACTTTTTGCTCAGTAAAAATCTGTATTCTTGTGATCTTATTAAGATAAAATAAAAAGAGCTATATCTCTTGTTGTGAGTCCATTAACATTAGTAGTATTTTACTGGGGAGTAGTAGTATTAAAAACAAAAGTGAATATATATACATCTAAACTGTACATGAGACATAGTTGAAAGTTACAAGGTTTTACTACCTGATGTAGTTTTTCGAGTGTTCAAAATGCTTTCTTCAATAGTGTAACATAGAATAGAATTTACCAAGTAATTCAGAAAATCAAAATTAAAAATCCCATGTTCAGTCTCATATTCAATCAAATGTTCAGTCCCATATTCAATCTCATGTTCAGTCCCATATCCAATATCAGGTTTAATCTATAGAAAAGTAGCATCCATCACCCGTACAGTTTGATTACGGGAGATGAATGTTGCTCTTCTGCCTTTTGTTTTAATGGCTGTCAGGGTAGGTGCTAAGGAGTTTTTCTTGTTTTTACCTTGCGGCACTTAGATATGGCCCACTACCAATAAAACTCTTTTAGGAAGGCAATTAAACACTGATATCACAATGGCTTGTGCCTTAAGTCATTAGGCTGACCAGTGATTGGAGATAACTGCATAAAAATTAAAAGTAATTTGATTTATTACTTAATTAAATTTGTTTTGATTAAGATGCCTTTATGTGTGATATTGTAATTTCTCAATGAACTGGAAATTCAATAATCTATTTCAATTTTTTTATAAAGGAAATAACTAATTGAAACTAAGCAAAAATTTTAATTGTTACGAAGATAATTTTGGAGTTGTTGAAACATAATTTCCACTTTGTAAGTATATATATATATATATATATATATATATATATATATATATATATATATATATATATATATATATATATATATATATATATATATATATATATATATATATATATATATATATATATGGGCATTCACTATTTATAATTTCTGAAAATATAACTGAATTTTGTCTTTAAAGATTTAATAACATTTGCCTCCTAATTTCTTTTTTGGGCTGAAAACCGTTATTCTTTTCAATTTTCGAATAATTTTCTAACTATTTATGTGCCTTTCATAATTTTAAAATGATGTCCAACCAATCAATTTGATTTTATTAAAAAAAATATTATATGTGAGGTAAATGTAGCTGATTATTGAAACCTTTTTTAAGTATAATTTGCAAATTTCTTTTTTGAAGTATTATCGGCAGAAGTTTAAACACAGTAAAAACATTTGTTTGCTTTACGGAAATGATATGAATTATTTATCAACGGAAGGAAAATAGGGAAACATCAAAATACTTCCAAAAAGGAACCATAAGCAATAAAATAAATGATATCGGGAATAATTTTTGTTTTAGTCTCTGATAAAGGATAACTGCATTCTGAAGAAAAAAGGTACATAGAAGAAAGGAGAAAAGAGTTATAATATATATATATATATATATACGAGGGTTACTCTGAAATTTTTGAGATGCGCGGAGAAGAGAATTATTTACAAATAAAAATAACGGTTTAATTTTAAAATACCAAGTATTTTAACACAGAAGACGATTTTTTACTGGCTTACTTCAACTTGTTTAGGGTAGAATAAATTTTAAACAAAACTGAAAATGGAGTTGACGCGAGAACATTTTCGCACTATGATTTTCTACGATTTTAAAGCAGGATTAAATCAAGAAGAATGCGTTAAACGGTTGCAATTAACATTTGGTGATAAATCTTCAGCTTGTGATTCTGTATTCAAATGGTTTAGAGAATTTGGAAGAGGTCGCAATTTTCTTCAGGATAAATAACACACAGGAAGGCCGCCGTCGGCAGTAATCCCGGATAATGTGTCTGCCATACGAAAAATGTTAATGGATGATAATCGCTGTACCTATCAAATTATACAGAAGGAACTTAACACTGGATCCGCAGCCATGCACAAAATCATTCTCATGAAGAATTACATATGAAAAAAGTAGTTGGCCCTTGGGTTCCCCATAATCTAACTGAGCACCAAAAAGAAGAGCATGTCAGAATCAGTAAAGAAACTCTTAAATTGCTAAATGATGGTGGCCACTGCATCATTTATAAAATTTTAGCAGGTGATGAAACGTACATACCGTTTTTTTGACGTTCCAACACGTCAAGAAAGCAAAGTATGGGTCTTTGATGAGGATTCCACGCCGACAATGGTGAAAAAACAACGCGCACTGAAAAAAGTGATGTATGTCATTTTCTTCAGAAGTACGGGATTGGTCAAAACTATCAAATTGAAAGGACAGAAGACAGTAACAGCAAACTGGTATACCACTAAATGTCTTCCAGAAATTCTACAAGAACTGAATGTTAGGGGACTAATACTTCACAATGACAATGCATCTTCATATACAGACGGATTAACAGTTGAGTTTCTTAAACAAAAACAAATTAAAGTGATCGAACGTCCACCGAATTCACCTGATCTAGCTATGTGCTACTTTTGGTTACTCTTTGATCTAAAAAAGAACTTTATATATATATCTTCTTTTAGTTGGTATCACCTAACTTCAACTAGCTTATTCCTCTTAATTTGGATTGAATCAACCACGATCGAATCAAAATAATACAGAATATTCAATAGTTAAAAGCAATGGCTATTAAAACATACATATATTTGCTCGAAGGTCTGAATTAGCATACTATCATATTAGTCTGATTTACAATTGCGTAGAACTTAAAATTTAAATTCTAATAAGATCTTTTTTAAACATGACTTTTAAAATTAGCTTCTTTAATTCTTTAATTTCTTAAAATTTTTTCGGAGCTCCTTTACGTTTCACATATTTTTCTTTATCATGTAACGAAATTTTCTATACAGGCAGTGTGGTAAATATACTTTATTTGCTCTTACCGGATGCTTGGTTTTACTCCTATCAGCTCTAAAAGCAGTAGAAGTGATGGCAGCCCCTTTTAATTTAGAGAGATATCCAGTGAGCATACTATCATGATAAAAAAGTGGGGGAGTCTTCGTGATTTAGAAGTAAGGACCAAGCTTAAGACTCCAGACTTGGCGTGCTACCCCGGAGGTATCATTGCGTATGGAGGACATTGCTTTCTCGACCTATTTAATATTCGCCAACCGACATTAGTGAACACGACAGTTATTCGCTTAAGGCGAAATTGGAACTGACTACTTTCTTATAAGGAAAACGACGCCTTAATCAATAAGGTTACTGCAGTCTCGTGCTGTAAATACAAGGTAACCTATAGTTTTTGCCATTTTTCTGGCGAAAAAATGTATTTGGAAAAGTATCGTGAATATGTAATCCTTTATGTACCATCAGCTTTTGCTGCGTGTTTTCAGTTGTGCAAACCTCTCGATTTAAGCATGGAAGATTTTGGTCACGCTTACGAGTGAAAGAGAATTCATTTTAAAGTGACGTAATGGCAAGAGATAAATTATTAATTTTATGCATTATCTTTAAACTAAAGTGGGTAAATCAAGATTATGTCAATTATATAGCATAATTTAAAAAAAACTTTAAAATGCTGTAGGTTAATTAAAATGATATCGATTTTCTCTCGAAAGGGGAATTATCCTTATTATCCCTTATTATATTTACATTTAATTAATTCAGAATTCTTTATTATTTACATAATAAATAACTTTATGTTTTTCTTTTTCTTAGTGAACATTTTAATTTTTAAGCTATGAATGAAGTTATTTATATCAGAATATCATTATCCTGAAATTAACAATGGGCAAGAACATTAATTTACAATTTTTTGCATACTTCATTTGTAATTTATGTTACACATGCGACTTAAATAATGAGAAATTATAATTAATTTAGAAAAAATAATCATTAAAAAGTATTTGGAGACTGATAGACTTAAAAGATAGATTCCAATTAAAATCAACACTTTTGTTTTTGATGTCCAAATTTAGGTATTAACAATTTTAACAAATGTAATAGAAATTTCAAAGATGTTTATTTGAAAAGTGTAATACAAGAATAAGAATGTTATTTTAGCTATTTCTATAATAGTTTTATGTATTTTTTGGGAATAGTTTTCCAACTAATAATAAATTCCTATGCGAATCTAATATATTTCTTTTAAAGATATTCGAATCTTATTCATTAATTCCGTTACATACGTTAAAAATATTTCTTAAAATGAAAATAAAATTTTTTTGAAAACCCATATAATTGAAAGATTTTCGCATGTTTTTTTAATGTTTTATTTTATGCCTTTTGATCAAAATTTATTCTAACAACAAAAGTCAAATAAAAAATAAATAGGAGAATGATTTTTTTTAAGAAAAAATCTAAAAGTATCTTTGCTTTTTATTTTATTTTTGGTTTATTTTATTTCCAGGTTTTTCTTCAGCATATTATCCCTACTTAAAGAAATTTCACGCATTCGCTGAATTCGCCTTTGTATTCAAAATGAAAAAAAGTTCTGAAAAGGATTATTTTGTAGAAACATGACTCTATCAAACAGCTTTTAAATTTGGAAGGAACAACTTAATTTTTCTTGATAATATCGTTCAAAAGAAAATGTCTGAAATAAATTCATATTTTAAATTTAATTATGATAATTTATATACTTTAATAAATGGTTTTAACACATATTGTTAAATAAAATAATATACTATAATGCACACTTAAATTTTCTCTCAAAAATTAAGGATACTTTACACTATTGTAATTGCACAGAGTGTTATCAAAAGTCTTAAACTTACTTGTAAGAATAATATTTAGTTGCAAGTTGAGAAAAAAACTTTATTCATCAAAATTTGCTATATATATTATTACATAACACTTTTCTAAATTGGTGTATTACTGATGGAGGGAAAATTTGTTGAACGATTGGTTTGTACATGAAGCTATCAATTTTCTTGTTATTTGTCAGTTATCCGGAAGTACACAGTAGGAAAAGTATTGTGTAAAACTAAAATTAGCGATAGTCAAAAGGGGCTTCGTCAGGGCAATACACTGGGGCTTCCGGTATGTATTAGCTAAGATTTACTAAGTACCTTTGACTAGTTTTGTAACATGCTGGTCTATCAGAGTAATTTCAGAAAAAGACTGTCTTTTCCAGAAAATGAACATTTTATGTGCAGTATTTGACTTTAGTGTTACAAAATATTCCAACCAATTGCTGCTAACTTTTCCTTGACCAATATAAAAACATGACGTCTTGTTTTACCATGGCTCAATTTCACAAGACTTGTATCTTTGACAGCAATGGAAGTTTTAGGTTCAATTTATGCTTTGATTATATCAATCGTTGATTATAGGGCTCAAAAACTACATTCACTTTGGATTCTAGCAGTTTGTAACAGAGGAAACTCTGTATATCTCTTTTTTGGAAAAGAATATTCAATAGCATTTGATAAGTTAAAAGAGGTGAAAAATTCTGAAACAGAATGGAAAAATAATCAGATAGCCCAAAACACTGTATTTAAGAGATTAGCCTTCAATTGAATAGGTTTTTCAAATGTTAATTGGAAGATGTCATAAGTTTGTTATTCTTGAGGAGTGAGATTTGGATCAGCATACTTCCCTATACTTGGCCCTGAGTCGAGCTGAGTGTACCAATTAGGTGGAAGTAGCCGGGTAGGAGATCTTTTAATGTAGAAGCAGAGACAAGCAGAAGATTATGCATTTTTTCCTGCTACTTGTGGACACATTATTTAACTAGAAGGACATTACAGCTACGACCTATTTAACGCACCCCAGTTGATTTAGTGAATATGAATCATCTTCAGTTAAGTTGGAAATAAAACCTTTCGATAATAAGAATTACGCACTAACAAATCAGGTTAAATGTTTGTCAACCTTTTTGTCAAATTCTTATGATGAAAAACATCACTGATTGAGCTAAAATAATTTTTTGAAAGAAATTCAATACTGATTTAGTAATCTTTCATGTAACGGTAAGTGTAAGAATATAAAATTAACATAATACATCTCTGAAATAATGAGGCTAGGTATTTTTATGCCAATTTAAGAATGAATGACAAGTGTGGGAAAGCGATACAAATTTTGATATATTATGAGGTGAATATAATGTATTAAATAGTATTATCTATTGATTATTTTTAAACTGTGGTCTATTAATGTGGACATGAACTTTGACTTATTCCATAAAAATGTATGTAATTCTATGTAATTTTATTAATGATGATAAATTCTCCAGAAATCAGCACCTGAAGAATGGGGTTCGGGTATGAGATTCCATCTAACTCTTAATAACTCAACGAATGAATAAGAACTCAACAAAGAATGGGGTTCTGATATGAGATTCCATCTAACTCTTAATAACTCAACGAAATTTCGCACACGCACACACGCGCGCACGCGCACACGCGCGCAGCGCATGCATTCAACTGGGGCGCGCACGCGCACATGCACACACGCGTGACACGCGCACGCGCACGCGCGTGACGCGCACATCGCGCACGCGCACCGCGCACACGCGCACGCGCATGCGCGCACACGCGCACGCGCACGCACGCGCACACGCACACGCGCACGCGCACACGCACACGCGCACACGCACACGCACACGCACACGCGCACACGCACGCACACGCACACACGCACACGCACACGCACACGCACACACGCACACGCACACGCGCACACGCACACGCACACGCGCACACGCACACGCACACGCACACGCGCACACGCACACGCGCACACGCACACGCACACGCGCACGCGCACGCGCAGCACGCGCACTTGCGCACACGCGCACGCACGACGCAGACGCGCACACCGCACGCGCACACGCGCACGCGCACATCTGCGACACGCGCACGCGCACACGCACACACGCGCACGCGCACACGCTTGCGCACACGCACGCGCATGTGCGCATACGCACACGCACACGCGCACACGCGCACACGCACACGCGCACCCGCACTCGCACACGCTCACGCGCACGCGCACACGCACACGCGCACACGCACACGCGCACACGCACACGCGCACACGCACACGCCTAGATGCAATATGCATGGAGAATTTTTGCGGGGAGACATTAAAAAGTTCCCC
This sequence comes from Latrodectus elegans, assembly GCA_030067965.1. Lineage (NCBI taxonomy): Eukaryota > Metazoa > Arthropoda > Arachnida > Araneae > Theridiidae > Latrodectus > Latrodectus elegans. The sequence goes on along the minus strand of CM057821.1, from coordinate 61,495,444 downwards.
TAAAGTTTGCTAAGCTGTTTTTCTTGTGCAAAGAGACTCAACATTAGCTGTTTCATGAATGGGGAAAGAAACTAACAAACTGAATAGCGCATAAATCTTCCCTTACAACAGCTACAGCAAGGTTAATGATTGCTAGGCTTAGAATATATTAAGAAGTTGGTTTAGGTAAGCTAAGTCTCTAGTCACGTGTTTACCCTTTATTTTACATTACAGAAATAATGTAAAATAAAGGGTAAACACGTGTAAAATAAAGGGTAAACGCTTGAGTAATAAACTCTTTAATATATATTCCACGGAAAATCGGAAAAATATTTTTTATAAACTTCAAGTTTCTTGTCCGTTTTCCTTAAATTAGCTGATATAAACATATTCTTTTCAACTATATGTCACAATAAAGGTATCCTTATGACAAAATACATTACTTTTGGCAAACTTGTATACTTTATGAAGATTTACATTACTTTTTTTATTTAAGTGCTACATTACCTTATTTGCAGAGCTACATTACTTTTATAACTCCAAATAGTCACATGTTGTTGAAGATATTTTAGAAGGGTTATCAAACATAATTCTTGTAGTAAATTATCTGTAGGAAGTTGTCATATCAATTCCTATTTTTGTAACAAATATTGTTTTAATATTTATTAAGTTATTTTTACTAATGGAAACTGAATATTAACCGAAAATTATTAGTAAAATATTATTTGTAAAAATTACAAAAATGCATTTAATTGTATGCCTAAATTGAAATGCTGATCAAAAAGGTAAAAATAGCCGAGAAAAGAGTTCTATAGAAAGGATATTTTCTTTCGAGTACTTTTCCCTTTTTTTTTTTTTAAAAAAAAAGAATTCTTTTTCAATTTATCAAATATTTTGAATATTTACTAACATATTTTGCCACAAATCATAAACCTTTTTCGTATATAATTGTATAAAAAATTCATTTTGAACTCTATGCTTTTATCAAAATATTGGACCAAAAAAATGATAAACATTTCGGAGGAATTTATTTCAACATATATGCTTTCATCAAAAAAATAGGAATCTTTTCAAAGTTTTCACTCTTGATTAAAAAAGTTTTATAGAAAAATACAGTTTTATTAAATTACCTAAGACTCAATTTTTAAAAAGAAATAAGAGTAAGTAAACATAAACACTGAAATACCTTGTAAAAGTTTACTAAAAGCTATATAAGTATTTCCTTCATCGTACATATTTTTTTTTATCTTGGATTAAAATATCTGAAAGAAAACTATTTTATTCTAATGAAATACTGAAGTATACTTGTGTTATTCTCAAATATTGACACACTAGGAAAAATGAGATATTATTTAAGAGTGTTTAAAATTACGAAGAAAGAAAAATTAATCACTTCAACATTTTAATTTTTAATATATGATAAAAAAAGTATAAAATAAAAATGTTAGTATTTGGTATATTTTTTAACTATACTGAAAACATTGAAAACGACAGTAATATATAAAATTTTGTTTCTGTTAATAATTAATTATAATTTTATAAGTGAAATCAACTATAAAACATGCTAATTTAATTATTGAAATTTAATATTTTATGCAGATTATTTTTTTAATAAAAATGAAATGATAAAAATGATTATCAGAAATGAATATAAGCAGGTTTGTCTATGAAAAAAATGAGTTGCTATATTTTTATTTATAATATTTTCTAGAGATAATTATCATATTTAAAGAAATAAGGAAATTTGATGTAATAAAATAAAATTAATGAATTTTCTTAACATAAAGGGTTAATTAATTATGGATTTGCAAATAAAAATATTTTCAAAATTAATTATAAAAGTTAAAAGAAATGATAAATGAATGCTTTAGGAAAAATAACAGAAATTTACATCCAGTATTTTTGAAAATATTGATATTTAAGTTAAGTGGAATATTATGATATTAATGAAAACTCTATTTTTTAAATAAGGGTTATAAAACATAATTTTTCAATTTCAGTCAATTATAAAAAATGCCAGTAATGTACAGGGGCATATTTATTTCAATAATGTATTTCTACTACATGATTATACGTGGTTTAATTTAATAAAAATTTTTACTGAAATAAATTATTCATTATTAAAAATTCATTTTATCACAAATATTAAATGAAATTTTGAGTTATGAATAACATGAAATGCATACTTTATTATTTATAAAAAGTTTAGAGATTATTTTGCAAATGAACAAGTATTTAACTCCATGAAATAAAATAAATTAATTTCCCGTTAAATTATATAACACAGGTTTTTTTATTAATTTACTTTATAAAAAACATGATTCAAATATTATTTTGAAATAACTCTTATTGCGTTGAACACATGAAAGTTGATTCTCATAAAGAAACTAATTTTATTGAGTATAAAGTGTCAAATCTCATGTATTTTCAATGAAATAAGACTTGGCTCTCATATTTTCGAAACATAGGATATTTTATTGAGAATTCATGTTTTGTAATAGAAATTCAAACTGAGTTATGACTACGAAATAAATTAGATTACTTTCAAAATATTAGATTATTATCAAAACATAACAATAAGAAGAAAGTGGATAAGTAAAAAAAGTAGTTAAAATGTGAAATATAAAATATAATTCATATCATACCTTACATTCGAATAATTTTTAGATTTCCAAAAAAATTGTATTCACTCTCGTCATAAAATATATTATATATTTTGTTTTAATTATAATCTATCAAATGTAATGGCGATTTCAAGAACAATATTTCAAGATAATAATTGTTTTTTTTTCCTTATGGAAATTCTTTTAAAACCAAATCTCAAAACTTGACATGAAATTGTTTTGGAAATAAGTTGTTGCCTCAATATTGTGCAAATAAATTATTAAGACCTTATGGACTCTCGTTTCAAATATTTTCAACATTAGAAGACTTATAATTTTTAGATATTTCGCTGCCTCAATGTCAGATAAGCAAAACTATATATACTTTCACTATTTATAAATGCATGTTTTTTTTATAATTAACATTTAGAGAATGGATACTTCTTTTTAAAGAAATGATATTTTAAAGTTTTTGAAATTCAATTATATATATATATCTGAATAATTATCAATATTTTCAAATGAAACTGTTCTTAAACAGGAATCAGAGTGTAATTTATCATTAGTTATATGGATTAAATGCCACAAGAAATGTGACAGTTTTTGCATATATTGATAAGATGTCAGTATAAGATTTATGTAACAAGTATTTGACCTTAAGCTCAAGTAATGAAGTAACAGATGAAATAATTACAAGTAACACGTGAAATAAGTATTTGACCAATAATTATACAAGATTTATGTAACAAGTATTTGACCTTAAGCTCAAGTAATGAAGTAACAGATGAAACAATTACAAGTAACACGTGAAATAAGTATTTGACCAATAATTATACAAGATTTATGTAACAAGTATTTGACTTTAAGCTCAAGTAATGAAGTAACAGATGAAACAAGTACAAGTAACACATGAAACAAATATTTGACCAATAATTATACAAGATTTATGTAACAAGTATTTGACTTTAAGCTCAAGTAATGAGGTAACAGATGAAACAAGTTCAAGTACCACATGAAACAAATACAAGTACCACATGAAACAAGTTCAAGTAACACTTGAAACAAGTTCAAGAAACATATGAAACAAATTTAAGTAACACATGAAACAAATTTAAGTAACACATGAAACAAATTTAAGTAACACATGAAACAAATTTAAGTAACACATGAGACAAATTTAAGTAACACATGAAACAAATTTAAGAAACACATGAAACAAGTTCAAGCAACACATGAAACAAATTTAAGTAACACATGAAACAAGTCTTTGACCTTAAATAATAGTAATTTTGAGACAATCATTCATGCTTAACTTATATTGCGTTATTTATCAGAGTAATATATTTTTTGATAAAAATCAAATATCGGTATATTTTTAGTTCAAAATGATTAAATATTTACTTATTTATCAGTCGAGCTATTATGTGCGTATCTATCAATTCATCTGCCTACTTTGATCTGTTTATCTGTTTGTGAATCAGTCTGTCTATCTGTCACTCTATTTATGTATAGATAGTTATAATATAAGAAATTGACCTCGATACCGACAGGGAGGAACTAGCAAAGTGTTGTTCTGGGCAGACTGGGCTGGAAAAGACGTGCTGTAGAGACAGCTAAGACCTGTAATAGGTTGTTACGCTATTAAGGAAGAAGAAGAAGTTATAATATCAGAAATATTGTAGCAATACTGTGGTGTAAAGCTGTTTTTTTGTGATATAACACAGCTTTAATTAGCTAGAAAATCGAAATATGAAAATTATAAATAGTATTTAAAACATTGACTATTCTTTTGTTAGTTATTGCTAAAGTTCCGGTGTAGATGTCAATGAACGCTACCTGTTCCGGATTGAAAGCTCAAAAATAGACCATTAACAGTCCAGTCTGCGTTGAGATCGAGAGAGTGTTCTGGCAGAAACAGATGTTTCACTTAATTAACCGTGTTAATCAAATCGTGATTGGATAATCATGAACGTTAGCAATATCTTAATGAACAAGCCATGAATAGGAGGATTAATCAACTTGCGCATACAGAATGATATGCTCCTGTTGCATAAATACGAGCATTATCAGTATAGGAAATAAAACTGAAGGGAAGAAATAAAACCGGTCTTTGTATCAAAGGATGAACTTTGGCAGATTAAACTTTCCCACTTCTTCTAAGAGAGCTCTTCTTGCAGGATTATAATTGAACCAACAGAAAATCACGAAGTTGCTCTCTATACCATAAAAGATCCAAATACATGATTAATAATTGGAAGGCGATTATCACGAGCATACACTTGTGCAGGTGCGAGTTAAGAGGCTGATGTCTTGTTGTGGAGGAAAGACTAGTATATATATATATATATATATAATCTGACCATATATAAATGCTTTTCACTTATCAATAGACCAGGTTTCTTGGTAGTATCACTGTAGATGATGTTTGGCATTGACAACTATGAGAAGATTTGAGATTTATTGCTTTGCCATATACATGAAAATGCTTCTAATGGTAGTATTGGTGGTTCCATTGCTTTCAAGGTTTCTAGAGCTAATTAGACTACAGGATCTAGGTGTGCTAATGGCCATCTTCGTGGCATTAAATTTGATAGCAATAGTGTTTACGCTATTAGCCCTCAACTTTTCTTTTGTGTCTGGCATTTATTAAGGAGGATTTCCTTGCAAATATTCTGCTATTTCTTGATTTTGTTAGGATTGAAGGGCTCGTGGACTTGTTGTTTCTTGTCCCCTCTAGTTTAGCATTGTCCCATCAGGTAGAATCAGAAGCAGCAAACAACGACATGATAATGCTTATAAACTACAATTATTGACACTGGAGAATCAACATCCAGATTAAATTCTGTGGTCAAGTTAAGAGAATAACTTTCAAGGACTGTTGCCAAGTATTTCAATATCCAATACATAAATTGTTTTCAGAGAAGACATTTCGTCATTAATATGCCGTATTCACATATCGCAAGATGGGAAACGCATGAAACTCCTAAGACCTCAACGAGAATGACGTGTATCTAGAAGTGCAAATTTTCTTTTTTGTTGCTAAAGAGTAGCTGGGACTGAACCCGCAACCTAATGCTCCGAAGAGAGTTGTCTCACCTCTAAGTCAGGAAAGCCATGTATAGCTGTGGGTCATCGAATTCAACTTGTTTTGATACCGTTGTAAGGCATTTCAGTCACCATGGTGTAAATTGCTTTCCCAGGAGAGTTTTCACCGATAGTGGGCCGAATTTATGCATTGCAAAGGAGAAAACCATTAAAGTTCCCTAGCATACATTCATGCAGAAAGCAAGAAAGCAACATAAATTTTCAGTTCTTAAGCAGTGGCTAACACCAAGCCTGGAACTTTATGGTATTATATGGTGAACTGTGTATTCATATATTGCGTGGGAGATAACCGATAAAACTATTAAATACCACTTTTGCCAATGACAGAAGCGTAACATTCATCTCCTGTTAATCAACCTTTGTAGGGATCGAACCCTGGACCTTTCACTCGAAAGAGGAATGTCTTACAACTATACCACAGAGAGTTAAAATATTTCTATTGATTAATTTATTGAGTAATTGATTGATTTTTTCTGTCATCACTGTGACCTATTTATAAGCACATGGTTAGAATACAGATACAAAATGGATAGTCAATTTTTGCACTTTGAAAGAAGGCTTTTCTATTATCAAAATTTTTTCTTATATTAAATATATTTTTAATATCAATAATCATAAATAAACAACATTTAAGAGTATTTGAATAATATTTGTATCTTTATAAGCAAAATCTTTCTAATCAAGCAAATTGACAAACAACACACACTCTTAGAGAAAAGAAAAATACATAAACATTAGAAATAATACAAATATCAAAGTTACAATAATAAATGAACTCAAATTATAAATCTATTCAATCAATTAGTATTATTATTAAAGAGCCTAAAATAACAAAATTTATTTACATACTTGAATTATCTCTATCAATATAATTAGAAGAATAAGTTTAAAAAATAAAAGAATTTATCTACACATTCAAATTATATTTAAGGAAATAAAATAAGTCTTTTATAAAATATATATAAATTTAAACTTGCTTACATACTTTACAATCCAGTATATTTCAAATCATTAATTTTCTTTCTATGAAACACACACAAATATCTTACTACGCTCAACATAAGGTATCCTATTTCCATATTTTTCTCATATCTTTTTAAAAATCATTTAGTGCAACAGAATAACTATCTTTTCCTTATGCGAATTCTTTTTTGACATATCAATCAATCATATTGATGTAAGATTCCGATACATGTCTTCCATCAATTTTTATGGAATATGTTCAAAGAGAAAACAAGTATGTTTTCCTAATCCATTATGATTCGAAACGTTTGCTTGACATAATTTTTTTTGGAGTGAATTTCATTTCGAGAAAAAAAATAATTTCGCATTGATTTATAGAACACTTTTGAGGAATGGTTTTGTGATAGACTTTTGAAAATGATGGAACAAAGTTACGTTTTACCAGTTGTTTTCAATAAATGTATTGGAATTGGGATTTTTTGTGCATTTTACTCAGTAAAGAAAAATAAATAAAATAAATGATTAAAGATGCGTGTGTGGTAAAACACACACACACACACACACACACACACACACACACACACACACACACACACACACACACACACACACACACACACACACACACACACACACACACACACACACACACACACACACACACACACACACACACATTTAATTTAAAGACATGTTCGATATAACTCGTTAAGTAGATTTTTATTGATTCCATTATAATTTTGATTCTCAATTGTTATGCGGAACAATACATATTTTTATTTTAAGTAAATGAACGGTTTGAATCTCGATTTTCAAATAAAAACTTTATTTCACACATGGAAAAACTTGAACAGTCATAAAACATTTGTAGCCGAATAATTTGGTTGAACTTGTTGCTTTCAATTCAGCAGATCGTTGATTTGATTCACATCTCATGCGCGGTTGTTGGAAGAGATCTGGTATCTAATTTAATTTGTAAGCTTCGGGATAAAATTTAGCTTCGTTAGGAAAACTCTCCATTGAATGACAAACCGAATGAAACCAAGACCTCCACTGACCTAAACTAAATTTCATAAATGTTTCCTTATAAATTAAGATAATTATGTTTTCAAGAAGGACATTAAAACGAGTATGTAAGTAATGAAAACTAATTTTGGAGTGTATAACGAAGAAATTTTGTGATAAAAGAAGAAATTTGGTGATCAATTTTGGAGATAAAAGAAGAAATTTTTACAAAGAGCTTGAATCAACGAAAATACTTGAAAATAGTAAACTTTTTATGATTTAGAAGCAAGGACTAAAGGGAAGACGTCTCCAACACTTGACTTACCTCCTCTAGAGGTATCATTTCACTTAGAGGGCATTGCGACCACGACTTTTTAAACGTGCCCCAACCATCATTAGTGAAGTCCACTTAACTTCGATTAAGTGAGAAATTGAACTCATGAAATTCCGATAGTAAGAATGATGTCCTTTTCTCAAGAAGCCAAAGCGGAGCTTTATTAGATGTCATGTCTCATTGTTTAAAAAGTATATTAAAATTAATTTTTTACATCCTCTTATTGAAAGCATGATTTAATAATAATTACCAAAAGAGGAAAATAATATTTCCGTTAATTTTTTTTAGTTCAGTTGATTTTATTTCCAATCACAAAATAGAATTATAGCTAATTTTTTTTTAAAGAAAATTACAGAATATTATTTATTTTGTGGAAAAGAGTTTTTGTTCGCATTTTTGTCTGTAATGATGAGTGCGAAATATTTATTTTCCAATGCCCGAATAAGTTTTTTACTTTTTAGCACTACAAGGGGAAAAAGTGATGGTACCTTTATAAATTGCAGCAAGTAAGTGGACCATTGTGACCCCTAAAATGGGTGAGCCATTGTAATTTAAAAACAGCATGTGAGCAGAAAATTTAAGATTTTGTTATCTACTGAAAAAATATATGGAAATGGAACTGATGGAAGATATATGTGGAAGATATACCAATCAAAACATATTTTGCTTGCTCTAGCCACCATTTGTTAACACGACATATCTTCAGTTGTAGCGAGGTTCAAACTCACTACCTTTCAGTAACGAGAACCAATCAAGTAACTGCAACCACATTGTGAAACATCAAATATAAATTTAATTACATGGTACACTGGGAGAATTTTATATTATTTTGAAAAATAATATTTTTTATTTTATATATTATTTATGTATTTTAAATTTATCATAATATATAACATTATTACTAACATTTATATTATTATTTTTATACTATACGTATATTTCCAAACATTTATTTTTTTACAAATTATTTAAAATTTATATATTTTTTAAAATTTAATTTTTTAAAATTATTTAATGTTTATATATTTTTTAAAACTATTTAAAATTTATATATCCTTTAAAATTTATTTTTTTAAAATTATTTAAAATTAATTTTTTAAGATTATTAAAAATTTATATATTTTTTAAAATTATTAAAAATTAATTTTTTTATAATTATTTAAAATTTATGTATTTTTAATATTTATACTTAAAATTTATGTATAATTTGCTTTGCGGCTGAGAGAGGGAAGATTAGCATTCTAGTTTTCAGTCAAAACGCTGTTCAAGGATTCAGTTTCCGTTTTAAATAGTAGTTTCCGGTCGAATTAGCCAAAATTTTTGAAACAGTGACCTTACAGGCATATACAAGACCAATTACTTTGCTTTCTTGTACCATATTTAAAACTTAATTTGCATTTTAATTGAATAATTATATGTTACTAAATATTTATACAATTAAAACTAAGTTATAAAAATAAATAACATAATTCTGATTGATGGTATATATAAGTACATAAATATAAAGTTATTTAATATTTTGCATAATATTTAACACATTTGAGAAAACTTCACTTCATTAAAGCATAATAATATTGTGTTTTTAATGATTAACTCACTACACGGTTTCATATATTCAAAGGATAGCTATAATATTTAAGTACTTTAGCTTAATATACTAGAAAAATTAATACTTATTTTGCTTAAAAAAACAAAAATTAAATTTTTTTTTACAGATTTGTACATTTAATATTTTACAATTTATGGTTGCATATTTGGAGCAATAACTAATAAAAAAAAAAAATCCCAAAACACACACAAAAAAATTGTTTTATACATAATAATAAATTAAAAATTACTATATTTGAAATCTTTTCAATAGGAAAAATTTAAATTGGAATGCATGTAGAAGTCAAAATGGAAACTTCAATTTCATTTTTACAAAAAACTATGGTCATAACATACGAAATGATGATTTGTCAGTTATATTGATGTAGAACAGTGTCAGGATTTATGCATTTGCTTTGTCAGCGAAAAAGAAGAATTCGTTTTGTTGTTCTGGTGTGCCAGCTAGTCTAGCAAATCGGGGTGCGCTACTCCACTTTTCCACTGAGCCGTATTTGGTGTGGAGTCCGACAAATGCATAAATCCTGCATTTGTCACACACATGCCATAGGAACCCGTTTATAGGGTAGGCAACCATTCACACAAGGAAAGGACAAAGACGGGATAGAGAGAGAGCAAGTACATCCATGCCTGAACCGGGATTCAAATCCAAGACCTCCACATCTGTAGTCAGGCATGCTGACCACTAAACAAGTTGGCCGGCAAGAAGAATTCTTAAAGAATAAAAATAACTAAAATATTAGAATTTTTGAGAAATTAAAAAGGATGCGCAAAATCAACGAAGAGTTTGTCAAAATAAATTATGATGCAAAGACGAAATTCAAAAATTGCCTACGCAATGTGAATGTATTTTATGAAAATATAGTTCTAATTTCAATTTATTGTTAGCATGATTTTTCCTGTTTGTTATATAACGGTCTTTTTTTTTAACTAAGTTATTTGAATCTTATTTAATTTGTTCCTTTGAAGAAATTGAATCTTATAATTGATTTGAAATTATAAGAAATATTCGCCAATATAAGCCAAGTTAAATTGTAATTTAATGACTTTTTACAATCTTGTTTCACTTTATTTAAAAGATTTAACTATCGAAATAATTATTCTAGTTCTATATCAAATATTCATGAAGGTTGAATTATAAATTTTTGCACTTATAATGGAAGAAAGCTTTGGTCAGGTTGTTGGTTTCTGACCAAGCTTTAAAATTAAAATCGAAACTATGTTACATTACAAAATTTTAATTACAGCGTTTGTAATTTTAACATAATTAACGCTAATATATACTTGTAAAATACTTTTATCGTGATATAATTAACCTACATGACATAACATTACACTTCGGAACTTTACTCGCTTCAAGAAAGAAGCGTGATATTTTTTTTTTTAAATTTTCATCTGCGTTACTGATGGCAGTACAGATAATTACTAATGACTTCGAATCTCCCTTTCATTTGATATTCACACAGCATAATTATTTTTAAATAATGATATAGATTATTATTTGATTTCTGAAATAGTGTCTTATGTTACTGCAACGTATGTGTTTACTCTTTTCCCAATCAGCCATAGCTCAGAAACAATTTCGACTGATGATCATATGAGTCTCGGGCTTCAGTATTTAATAACTTCGTAGTTAAAGAAAATTTTCAAGCGTTCAACATCTCATTCGATTTGATTTTGTCTAATGTAAAAGTAGGATCTCATTACATCTTGCAAAAACAGCTTTAAACGAAGCTAAATAAATATTAAATAATTTTGTTTATCCGAATCGTAATTTTTACTTGAAATCTATGGACAACTAGAAGTTGCGACCACTACCTTTCAATAAATTCAAGGACAACAAAAATTAGCGATAAAAATTAATTCACGGTTGAATTAACTTAATCGTATATTAATTTTTATTTACGATTTTAGTAATTAAATTAGTTTATATTATTGTATTAATATATAAGACTAAATTAATTTACGTAAATTTAATAAAAACTAATATACAATTAAATTAATTTTTTCAAGAAAAATTTAGGTAAAATTTACTATAAAATTAAGCGTTATCTGTCATAATAAAATATGGTAAGATATATAACTTCTTAAGCAAACAAATAATTACAAAATATCTATACATTTTACAGATTATATGGATCATCAAATTCTGTAATTTGATGATACGTGTAATCCAGCTTGATTTAAAAAAATGTTATCAATGAATATTTTCTGGAATCTCACCCTAAATTTCAAATGATTTTAAACTTCTAAAATCATTTCATGACTTTCAAAAAATAATATATAATTTTGCATTACAATCTTATTAACCTTAATCATGATTAATCCTTATGGCCTTAATCTTGATTAAATTTTAAACAAGACTTTAGTTAATAATTTTTAAGTATAAAGTAAATGATTGTTGTCTTACTTCTTATTTTAGTTGTATTTTTGCTGATATTTGTTACTTTTATAATTTTAATGTTGTGATATAAATATTAATGAAATGTATACCATATTGTGTGAATTCTAATTTTTGCTGAGAGAGCCAAATAGAATACGCTGACAAAATATATTGTATTTTTTATATTTATTTCCTAACACCGGACTTTATTGTCTTATGCTTTCATTAATATTATATCGGAATAGCAGGCCATAAGTGGTCAGCCGTACTAAGTGCTGCGTTGTTTATATCTTCTGGTGCATCGACGCAAAAAACAAAAAACCTTGTTTATCTGAAACGCTTCTGATTGTTAATGGATTATTTCATTGGTAAATATTGTGATATTGCACATCATCGTATACGTTATTTACTGATATAAATAAATCTTTACTTATTCGGCTAAGACTATTTGTGTATTTAATCATATAAAACATCAAAAATAAACATTGGAATTTTTTATATAGGAATCATTCATTTTTTTTAAAATTAAACTACCATCAACTTAATGACGCGAGGTTTTTTTCGCTATTAAATATAATTTTTGATTTATATAATTTCAATAGATTGATTGAGGGATTAAATTGTTTCTTAGTAGTTTATGTTTCTTAAGAAAGGAATACTTAATATTTAATATAGTTTTAAAAATGTAATTTTTTGTAGTTTAAATTTGTTGTTTCATAACCGGGCTACAAGGATTTCCACTATTTTTAAGCGCAAGGATTAAAAATGTTGGTACCTTATATAAAGGGTCACCCAGTGGGGGTGTGCCATCCTATCCTCTGAAATAGATCTTTGTAATTTAAAAGCTGGTACCAAGCAAAAAAGCTCCAGACTTGGATTGTCAATCCCAGAGACATCATTTTACATGGATGACATTGCGAATACAATACATCTAACTTGCCCCAGCTTCTATGAGTGAACGCGACAGATCTTCGATAGTGTTGGTATTCGATCTCACTGCCTTCCAATAATGAGAGGAACAGCTTAATGAGCCATACTGTCGCAGCCTCCCATTTTTATTTAAATCTCTGGTTTTAAATTTATACATTTCACATCAATAATAAATATGTAAATAGGAATAGTATATACATTATTTTTATATAAGTTGATAATCATAAAAAAAGTTTTTACAACTATTATATATTTATATATAAATTTTGATAAAGGAATAAAATAGTAAATGACATACACTCACACATACACATAATATAACCTGGCAAAATAAAATCTTTTCTAACCACATTATAATGTATCTTTAGATCTCTATCAAACATATTTTACAGTTTACCAATCACGTTGATTTAAATCTTCAGAAATTCACTGATCCTAGGAAACACAAAATAGGGAATAACAAACAATAAATGAATACTGTAGCCTAATCTGTATGTATTTAAATTAAGATAATATGTATTTTTAAAAACATATTTTTAATTGAATCTTCAACCCCTATAAATTTAAAACAAATTCATTTTAATGAGGAAATTATATTAAAAATTTCTTTCAATCAGCTGAAATTCTTTTGGTGACGCTATTCCACTTTGCATGAAATAAAAGAACTTTAAACGCTTCTTTATATATCAAATGTACACACACACACACACATACATACACACACAACATACTACATCCTATTATGAAATATGTGCATTGAATTTCTCTAAACTTTATGATACAAAATTGTTTAATAAATGAGAAATTATTTCCCTGAGATGGTTTGTAATTCCCATTTTTATTTAAGTTTTGTGTGAGTATATTTATGTGAAAGAGTTTTTAGTATTAAAAAGCTTTATTAGTAATAAATATCTCAGAATAATATAGTTAGTAGCACTAAAAATTGGTAAAGTTTAGGTAATGTTATTTATATATATATATCTTATGTATTATATCTTTTATATTAGGTAATGTTTTAATTACATATGCCTTTTATAAATAATGTTTAAAGCAATTTATTGTTAAATTATATAGTTTAATTAATTATTATTTTATTTGTCATACAAAGATTGTTTTTTGCACGCTAGGGATAATAAGGCCGATGTATATATTTTAAAGCATATTTCGAACAACAACCAACAAGCAAGTCTAGGTGGGATTCGAACCCATAATTGAGTTGGCTGCTGAATGCTTGACGAAATTTTTATTTTAATACCTGTCAAGAATACATTAGTGTATTAATTAAATAAAATTCTTTACATAACACCTACTATTTGGATTTCCACCTTTCAATCTTTAAAGGGGTGGAAGTGAAGGCACTTTTATATAAAATCAACCATCATTTCCTTGAAAGTTGGTGGGTAGTCTTAATTTAGAAACAGCGCAAGGAGAAAATTCCCAGATTTGACTTGCGATTTACGGAGATATCCCTTCACATGGAAGACATGGCGACCTACTTAACTTGTGCTTGAAACTACAACTAAACTTTGGTTGGGCTGGAATTCTAACCCACTACCTACCGTAATATAACAACTCTTCTAATGCGAAAATGCATCACTTATATATTCCCAGAATAAAATCCATTTACGACGTATTATAGATAATACGTATTACGTTGTATTATGTATAAAGCACCACGTACGTAGAAGTTGGAACAGTTAAACATCCACTATTATATAGGTGGTAGGTTAATTCTTTTAGAAGGGATTTTTATAGGTAGCTGGCCGTTTCCAGTTGAAATAGCATCAAAATGATGGCTGAAAGAAAAGATAAGAAATGAAATAAATGAAATCAAAGCATATTTATTTATTTTTATCCCTGATATGTGATAACTGCATTATGAGGAAAAATGAACAAAACTTTATTACTTTGTTCTCCTAGTTCGTATATACTCTGGTGTAGAGTAGTCACACACACACACACACACACACACACACACACACACACACACACACACACACACACACACACACACACACACACACACACACACACACACACACACACACACACGCACACACACACACACGCACACACACACACGCACACACACACACACACACACACACACACACACACACACACACACACACACACACACACACACACACACACACACACACACACACACACACACACACACACACACACACACACACACACACACACGCACACACACACACACACACACACACACACACACACACACACACACACACACACACACACACACACACACACACACACACACACACACACACACACATGTATAATGTACTTTAGGTGACCCCAATCGTTGGTGCGTTTTCTTAATTTACAAGTAGAAGACTCCCAGATCTTACCTACCACCTTCAGAGGTATCATTTCATATGGAGGACATTGCAGCTAGAACATATTTTAAGTGCTGTAAATTGAGCAGTTACCATGGTTACAACAGTCTGGAGAAAATTTCCTCGACCTTCTGATCGATGTCGAAATTAAGCAATGAATCCTCTGGTGGTGCCCTCTATTGGAGTATTTAAAGAGCAAATTCGTACTTTCATCTTCCTGGTGCTCTGATTAAACGAAAGACGCACCCTACTGATTTAAAATTCGCATAGCCAAGGCATAGTGTGCTTGGCTTGTTTAAGTGTCATAAGTAACAGTAACAACATAAAATAAATTGCTGTTTTATCCGTGAATGATTCTCAAATACTTATGCATGCATAAAATATATATTTTGAATAGAATTTTTATTAAACTTAAAATTTAAAAAGAAGCCAAATATTAATAAATTACTTTTATAATATTTGGATTCTTTTTAGTGCTATCAGAATAATTACATTTTAAAATTTTTGAAATTTTCAAAAATAAGATTTTCCCAGTAGGGAAATACCTAAGTATATGCACTAATTTTGAAATTCTTAAGCCAGTTACCAATTTCAAGTTAGATATACCGCCCATCTTATCTAGCGTTCTGAGTACCTAACTGCGGATAGCGAGGTCCAGGGTTCGAACCCCAATTCAGGAATTATGATATTATATATATCCTGTCTTTATCCTTTCTTTGTATGAATGGGTGGTGAATGATTGTGCTTACCCGGGTATCTATGGCATATGTACACTGAGGAAGTCGGAATCTCCACCAAATTTCGGTTCAGTTGTTGAAGTGGCGCTGCGCACCCTATTGCCAGCCTAACTGGCACAAGACAACAATAAGTTAGAAAAAAATGTTAAAGTAAATGATGAACATTATTTAAAATTTTTTTTCTCTAGTAAAATAGTATCAAATGTATCATAGAATACGCATAGATCGAAATATATTCATAAAATAGATTTCGGAATAAAATAAATGTTTTTTAAAAAAATAAATAAATAAAAGAATTTAAAAGTTTTTAGCTTCAAAATTTACGCATGTACATTCTCCCTATAAAGATTTGGAAAAACAAATTTTGGCTTTTAAAATCTTTGGAAAGTTATTAGTTCGGCTGAGTAACGCGGAATATATTTAATCTGAAATGCATTGTTTCGAATGTACATCGAAATGTACATATTGTGGCAACTTAGCCACAATATTCCCTAAAAAGGGAATTAGAAGTGAATCTTCCCTGTCCAATGGGGAATCAAGCAGAATCATCAACAGGATATAGTCTCATAAAGATTGTATAAGCACCAGTCCGTTATAGTGTAAAATTAAGATTAGAATAAATTATAAAAAATAAGTCTTGTATTTGTCAGACTGTTAAATGTGTTAAAATCGAACGGTTAAAGACGATAAGACACTTTTTATTTTTTGAGTGAGAAATCACGATACCAGAAATAAAAAATTTATCCGTTTTCAGACTTAAATTTGAATATGTTTCATAGTATATACATACACAAAAGAAAATAAATAATTTTTATTTCCAAAACTTCTTAAAACTGTATTATGAAGTTTAGAGTTATCTACAAATAAATGAAATCTTAATAAAATAAATTAGTTGAATTTTTTGAAAAGTTTTGTTGACTAGGAATGGTCAACATTCAATTAGATATTAAACGTCGTAAAAATTTTTATATATAATTTGTGAATTATACTGAACTCAGATATTTTTCTCTGAAATTTTGTATGCATATTTCATCGAATACTGAGCTTATTCTTTTACATTTAATAAATGAATTTATTATTATTTAGGCTCAAATACATATTCATTAAAGAATGAAAATAAAATTTCTATTTAATACCATAATTGGTATTAATGTAATGTGTTTAACAGTTACAAATATTCTGTACTAATATTATATGTATATGAGATAGAATAAATTTTCTTACAACAGCAACTAGTCTCTGTAGTTGACACATAGAAGCATTCTGCATAACACCGTGTAATTTATTGAATTTTTTAAGGCGTTCAAAATAAAGTCTAGAAATTTTCCTGACTACTTCATATTTTTGTAAGAATTAAAATAATACTTTAGGGAATTTTTGCGCAGTTAAATTATTAAGTTGTATTCCAAGAAAGGAATGGCCAGAAAATTATGCAAATTTCATATGGACCCACCTTACCGAATTATGAAGAGGATGTGAAATGCGCAGTTAGCCAGCGTACGTAGGATAAAATATAAGGTGAGGAACCGATAGAGTACGCAATATTCGTAACATTATCGCTTCTTGGAAAATAATCATTAAATGTTTGTTATTGCAGCAAAGGACGTCTGTAATTGAAGAGAATGACAGACCATCATTGACGGAGCTAGTTTCAACAGACAGACGAGTTTACGAGGGGCATGGCGATTGAACTGAGAAGGGCAGGCTGATCCTTACGGTAAATCACAGCTGACAGACACCTGGACGCGTTCCACAGTGCACCGTTTGTAGCGAGGATCTTTGGAATAAAGAATTATGGAACGTTTGCGGGATTCTTCTGCAGCCAGAATGATGTCAGCACACGTGGAGTGATGAATCGGATGGGAGGTGGTTGTGGTGGCCCCGCGAAATTTTGCAGCATGTGCAAAACACCCTGGATGCTCCCATATCGAGCAGAACCATTTGCCATTGATTGGTTGTAGAGGTATGTGCTCATGGCGTTCGTTAAGAAGACTGCCATTGACCCCACAGCATAGATTCCACCGTCTGGAATGGCGCCGGATTAGAGCGATGTGGTAGTCACATTGTGCGAGTGAGGTGTTAACAGGGAAATATCTCCAATTCTGCAGCAATTTTGGAACGCCCCACCACATGACAACGCAGCATTATAATTTGGGGTGCTATGACCTACAATTACCGGTCACCTTTTGTTCGTATTTACAGCACTATGACAGGCCAACGTTTTGCAGATAATGAGTTGCAGCCAGTGATACTCCTCTACCTTCAATGGGTGCTCAATGCCCTTTATTAGAAGGATTACTTCCATTCGCACATTGATCACATGAACCATCATGTCCTGCAAGGTGTACAGCTTCTTCCCTAGCCACTGTGCTTACCAGATCTCTCACCACTTGAACAAGTTTGAGATATGAGTGACGCTAGTTGCAGACTCTGTGACTGCCTCCGTCAGAAGACGCGCTTTGGCAAATAGTTGATAGGGAATAAGAGTCATTCGCCTGGATGCCATTCGAATTTTCATTGAATCTATGCTTACAGGTGCTGTTTCGTGTATCAACATTTACGGTTGTCCTATTCTTGCTGTATATTATGCATATAATTTCGAAATAGAGATCACTTATTGTTTGTTGGTGTCTCTTTTTTTGCCGACTTTCGTAACTTTCTGGCTATTGTTTCTTGTTGTTGCAGTTTCAATGTCGGACAGTGTGTATGTAGACTCTTTGTACTTAACTAATATGAATGTCATGACATCGCATAGGAAGCTAATATTTTCAGTGCACATACCCATTTTCTTGACCTAGAGCCTTGGGATGCGACGTACATATCCCGATTGGGTGGCTCCATCTGCCCACTGAATAGATTAAAGACTGAATTGACCTTGCTCAACCTCGGATCTGTGTCTAAGGAGCGTCATTCGCTATCAGTACACCACCAGGCTACAGACACTTTGCATTATGTTTAGAATTTTTTAGAGGAGACATTTTATAGACAAAATTATTTCTATGCTAAAACTATGAAATGTTGACTGATTCTATAATATTCCAACACAGAAACACAAAATTCTGATTTTTAGTTTTCGGCTTGCTTAAAGAAATGTTTACATCTCTTCTACATTCATTATGGTGAATGACTGAGAAGTAAAAAATGAAATTTATTGTGGCAAAAATTCTGCTATTGTTTGGGCAAAACAGCTCGAGAAACAATTATATTAACGAAAGAAGCTTACAAACACAAATCTTTCATTGAGTTTATTATTTTTTTGATATTTATCATAGCGATTTTAAGAAAAGGATGTTTGTTGGGGAAAAGTGGCCTTTAAACCTGGTTATCCCAAAAATGTGAATTATGCAAAATGTCAACAACTATGAAATATTAGTATAGATGCCATTATTTCTTGTACTTTATTTTAAGAAAGAGGTATGCGTATCAAAATTAAATTTTTAATATTAAAATTAAAAATGTTGTTACTAAGATTATTCTTTTGTTCCTATGTTCATTATACATCATGCTTGCTCAGTTGAAATTATGATTTACGAATAATAGATTTTTTGCTGACATTTAAATTGTCTATGATAATTTTGAAGGGAATTATGCATACTCAATTTAAAAATATCCTTCGGGAAAATTGGATTTTATTCTTTTTATTTAAATTGTCTTCTCCTTTTCATCCGAGAAAGTGAAATATAGACCTCTATAATTTTGTAAACTTTCCATGCATTTTGAATTATATGATTATCTTTCAAAAATTGCGATATTTGCTTTTCTTACTTTTTTGAATAATGATGTTTCAGCCATGCAAGTTAGCATAAAACGTATGTGTGTGTGTGTGACTTTAAACTAAGATATTTTCATAACATACTTTAAACTTACAAATTTGTAGTGGTCAATACAATGCTACTAGTGCTAATGTGACATGGAGTTTATGTGTCGCTTTTATTAATTTAATTGCGAATTCTCAGTGAAAAGGCCTTATATACACCTTTTAGTCTGATGATTTAATTTACTTATGGTGCATTTACATATATTACAATCTTTTATTTTGGACTGCAAGACTTATTATGCTCGAAAGAGCCAACATGAGAACGTAATTAAAAAAACAAGCTTTTATATTCTATATATAATATTACTATTTAATTATTTTTGAAACAAGAAACAAAATTCGTACTTTCTAACTGTTTGCTTGCGTAACACATTATTCAAGAAAGATTTTTCAAGAAATATTTTATAATTTTAAATTATGGTTCCAAAATAATTAAAAAAATCCATTTACTGCTTTTTTATCAAATGAAAAATTTTCATGTGGAAATTATTCTACTCTGTGATAAAACTGCAGAAATAGAATATTGAAAAAAAAAATGGAATAATCCTTTCACAACCTTTTTTATACGAAGTGCTTGATAATCGAAACAAAATTGAATTCTGAAAGAAAGTATTACAGTAAATGGATAAAATATTTAATTAAAAGCAATGTAAATACATCATCTTTCTTTATTTAGCTAAACATTTCAAGAAAATGAATTTTAAGAAAAGAATTCTTAGAATGGTTAATATTTCGTAAATCTCTTAAATATTTCTCATCTGTAAATAGGCAAATGTATTAAATCTTGAAAAATGTAATAACTTGAAAATTATCAAATGCATTTCAATTACTTTTTTTTCACCAAAATTAAATTGAAACATATTATTTTAAGAAAATATTTGCAAGTAAACTAAACTGTCATTTATGTTAGTAATTTATGGCATTTTTTGAGAATTTAATTGTAAAATGCGCATTATTTTGAAAAAGCAAATATTTCTCTTCAAATACAAAAAAATTTTAATGAACAATAGATACATATTTAAGTATGGTTTACAATTCATAAATATATATAATATATTTATTATTATATATTCATATATATTATAATAAATCTCTTATGTATATGAATGAAGTATGATTCATTCTTTATAAGCGCTAAATTAAAATAAAAAATACAAAACGAAACAGACAAGCCAAGAGATTACAGGTAAATTCAAATGGAGTAATCAAATATTGCTGTTTAGCTTCTTATGGAATAGGTTTAGTTTTGGAATTGTACCATCTGGGATTAGTAACAAAACAAAATTAAAAACAATTACTGAGGAGAGTTTAGTTGTTTTTATAAAAGTAGAATCTAATCAATTTTCTTTGATACTACGTTGTAGACAGTTTAACCACCAAAAGCTATTGAATGGTATCTTATATCCAACGCTTGTTGTGGAGGTGTTTTTGTATCCCAAGGGATATACACAAAATGGTAGATACTCATGGAAGTAACACAAAGGAATCCCATATTTCTTGTTTTTCAACAGCACATAGGATCAAACCCATTACTTTCTGTTCTCTAAATTTTGGCCATACCAATAAAACTGTAGTGAGCTCCTTAATTCAGAATGTTTTTTTTTTGACAACGCTTAATAGGCACCCTATCGTCTGAAGGTTGTTGAAAGATATTTCATAGATAGTGGGTCATATTCAAGTATCGCAAGAGAAGGAACCCGGATAACTCCAAAAAGATCACTTCAAGCAGACATGCATACAGATAGCAGAAACGCAACCCCTTGTCTAGGATGAAACCCTGGACATTTTGCACTGAAGATTAGGTTTGCACTGAAGACTGCCTAGGTCTCGGTGAGAACATCGAGTATATTTAAATTTTTTATTGTTAACTTCGTAGGAGGAACAGGAAAAGGAATGCCACCCCATTTCTTCAACTTTAAATGACTATCTTTTAGATTGCCCAATGTTTTATAGTAATTATTTTCCACATTATAGCATTGTTGAACTTATCGTTTCCATTTGCATTGACGTACACTACTGGCCATTAAAATTGCTACACCAAGAAGGCGACATTCTACAGACGTGAAATTTATACGAAAAGAAGAAGGTGCTGTGATATGCAAATGATTAGCTTTTCAGTGCATTCAGACAAAGCAGGCGCCAGTAGCGACACCTACACTGTGTTTAAATGAGGAAATTGTTCAGCCGGTTCCTCATACACAAATTGCATTTGAACATTGTTGCCTGGTGAAAAGTTGTTGTGATGCCTCGTGTAAGAAAGAGAAATGCGTACCAGCACGTTTCTGACTTTAATAAAGTTCGAATTATAGCGTACCGGGATTGCGGTTTATCTTATCGCAGTATTGTTGCTCGCGTCGGTCGAGATCCAATGACTGTTAGCAGAATATGGAATCGATGGGTTCAGGACGGTAATACGGAACGCCATGCGGGATATCAACGGTCACCTATCACTAGCAACCGAGAAGACAGGCATATTATCCGCATGGCCGTAATGGATCGTGCAACCACGTCACGAGCCGGGAGTCAAGAAATGGGGTCGTTTGGAAGACAACAAGTGTCTGCACGAACAGGCATAGCGGCATCGTGGTGAACGCACACGGGCAGCGTGCATTCGTCATCGTCATACTGGCCCATCACCTGGCGTGATGGCATGGGGTGCCATTGGATACACGTCTCGGTCACCTCTTGTTCGCATTGACGGTGCTTTGAACAGTGCACGTTACATTTCTGGTGTGTTACGACCCGTGGCTCTACCCTTTATTCGAGCCCTGCGAAACCCTATGTTTCAGCAGGATAATGCCCGACCGCATGTTGCCGGTATTGTACGGACGTTCCTTGATACAGAACATGTTTGGCTGTTGCCCTGGCCAGCACGTTCTCCAGATCTTTCACCAATAGAAAACGTCTGGTCAATGGTTGCCGAGCGACTGGCTCGTCACTACGGTTGATGAACTGTGGCATCGTGTTGAAGCTGCATGGGCATCTGTACCTGAACATGCAATCCAATCTCTGTTTGACTCAATGCCCAGGCGTATAACTGCTGTTATTACTGCCAGAGGTGGTTGTTCTGAGTACTGATTTCTCAGGATCTATCCAGCCAAATGTTTTGAAAATTTAATCACTTGTTATATTTCTAGTATAATATATTTGTCCAATAAATATCATTTTGTTATCTGCATTTCTTCCTGGTGTAGCAATTTTAATGGCCAGTAGTGTAAATTGATGATTTTATGGAATTTGTAAACATTCATGAAAAAATAGTAATATGCATTTTAAATAAATAAATGTGTAAATATTTCTTCTTTTTCTTCTTAATGGGCTTGTACGGTACTGGGCACCTCTGCTAGATAGCGTTTTGTGCCAAAGTCTCAAGCCCATGAACTCTTAGTTCCAATAAATTGGGTCGCACACTTTATTTATAAAGTCAGACAAACCCTTTATAAAGTTAAGACGTATTTCTTTTTAGCACTGATGATTCCTAAAGTATTAAAAGGAATGGAGTCTAGAGCATCACACTCAAAAATGATGTGATGTGCCGACTCATCTTCCTTAAGACATTTCCTACAATCAGGGTCTTGAACGAGTCTCATAGTATGGAAATGTTTCCTGAAGTGATAGTGTCCAGTGATGAAGCATACGATGCCGTAGAATAACTAAGAACTTCAGAGGAATTAGTAAATATTTACATTCCTTTAATCGATATTTCTATAATATATCGATTAAGGCATAGATATCGATAGGTAAGATTAAGATAGTGATATTGATTTTCATTGTATCCATGACTTCCTGCTTTATAATTCATAGAGGATTTTTGGTCATATATTGTCATTAGAGAGCATGATATTTTGTTGAGAGATTTTCATATTTTTCCCAACAATACTTCCACTGTACCTAATAAGAATTAAAATTTTAAGCTAAATTTTCTTAGAAATAATTGTTTCAATTAATGGTAACAGTTTTTGCACGTTGCTTCTTAATTTTAAAATCGGAATCGTTCCCTCTGTTACTGAATGCAAATTATTATATTTTAAAATAATTTTTAAAATATTTCATTTGATATTTTTTGATTAAAAATGATACTTAAAGTTAAATATTTAGTTTCGAAAATAAATTTTCTTTTTGAAATCTTGATAAAAATTATTTAAAAATTAATTGAAATATTTTTGCATTCAATAAAATTAAATTTAAAAAAAATAGAGCATAAGAGGATTTCGTTTTTGCTTATGAAATAAGTTTACAAACGCAAATAAGTACTTAAATTATTAAATGTACTTTAAGAAAAATTATATGAGATTTCCAATGATATAAAAAGTAGTTAACTTGAAGGATTAAAAAAAAAACTGATAATAAATATTTGAAATAATTTCTCTGAAATGTGAGTAATAATTACTTAGTTTTAGATCTGATTTCTACATTAGGAAAAAAACCTTTGATTATTAACAACTATTTATAATCTCTTATCTAACCCCTGTTTAAAATTGAATTTATTTGCTGTGGAATACGATAGATTAATTTTTTTATGTGTTAGAAATTTTAAAGAATTCTTTAAAGCTTCTTCGGATAAAGTAGAAAAAACTACCCGTTGCTAGGGGCTTTAGGAAATGCCTAATGTAATTTTCCTATAAAAGAAACCAATTTTTTTTCATAAAAATCCCGTTAATAATAATGCTGGGAAAGTTAAATTTTTTGTAAGAACATTTTGCTTTTTATCTAGCTGTGATCTAATGGAAAAAATATTGATTTTTAAAATTTATATTAAGTTTTAATGATTTTGCTAACGCAGTGTTTCATGTATTTTCTCTAATATGAAGCTCAATAACATTTCCAGATATCCATCTAATGAGTTACTGTTTAGGATATATATATATAGGAATGTCAACTTGCATTAATGACCTTAATTGCATGGTCTAAAGATAATGCAATTTATATTCATATTGAAAATATTAAAGTGTAAATTGAAAATTATCATATATTATCAGGTTATTTTAGCATTAAAAAAACTGGAAATAAGTTAAATGTTAACAATAAATGGAAAAATATAAGTATAGATGCATGTAACTACTATATACAATCATATATATATATATATATATATATATATATATATATATATATATATATATATATATATATATATACTCAGTGGACTAGTAGCCCATATGGGGCCCATGTCGTTGTAGGGCTCATATCTTCATAACCAAGAGCTTTGTGTTGTGAAGCATAGGTCTCGGTTAGGTAGTCAGCCTAATGCGAAACTATCAGTGTTACGCAAGTATGAATAGCAATATATAATTATTTGTGGCATTCAGTATGTGAAAGTTTTTTTGAGCAAATTGCAAAACAAAAATCTCGAGATTCTTATTTTAAGGACTAGTTAGCTACCGATTTTGTTTTAGGAACTATCAATATGATAATAATTTTCTTTGAAATTTTGTTGAATATTTTTTTTTTTGAAAAAAATATTCCAATCTCTATTATAGAGCATTCTTTTTTTGAAAAAAATATTCCAATCTCTATTATAGAGCATTCTTTTTAAAACTCAACTTATTATTGTTATTGTGTACTAGTTTTATTTTTTAAGCAGAAATTTAGGCTAAATTCAATTGGAAGATATAAACATTATGATTTTCATTTAAAAGATAGACATAAAAGATATCTAAAATTTAGAATCGAAATCCATTTTGATCTGCCGTAACAAAAAACGATTGGTTTATGAAAGATTGGTGTCCTAGAGTACATTTTATAGTAAAGTTCACAATCTCATACCTATTTTCTGAGATGTGTTCTATCATATTGAATCTCATTGCTTCGTTTTCTAAAAGCAACCCAAATATATTTTATACAGTGATAACTACTGTGTTGTAGATGTTTCGGTGAATTCCACAGTTTTAATCCTGTTTTCAAAGCGTTTAAGAATCACTTTGTTTAACGTTATGCATACAGACATCATCTTCTTAAAAATATGAATTATTTAGTAAATTCTGTAATTTATTTAAAAATTCAAACAATTAATTTTTAATTTAATCTTACTGTTCACCGCATGTTTTGCTCTTGATAGAGCTTTAAAAGCCAATTTTTATTAAAGGGTCTGATAACTCCATTGTTAGAAAAACTTATATTATAGCGACAAAACCGTATTTTTTCGATTATGTCACTTCTTTCATTAACTCACGAATAAAAACATACGATAGGATATGATAGCATGTTAATTTATAATTCTGATAGTGCAGGTGTTAAGAACAAAAAATGAAAAATGTTCATAATAAAGGAATTTATTATAAGTATTGAATTTAAGTGCAGTTTTCGTCTAATAGCTTAAGATCTTATATTTAAGGTATTCTCAAGTTTAGTTTAGTGATTAGTTATTCCACCCAATGTGTCTAAGTTTAATTCTTGCATGGTACCGTGTATGGAAGGGGATAGAAAACACTTGTTGCTCGGTATTCTCAGATTGTGTCTAAGTATTATTTCTTAAGTGCTTCCCCAAAACTTCCCATTGGTAATCTCTTGTAGTCCATTGAATAACGAAATCTATAAATTAAAATAAACTATTTTAAAACAGGTTTTAAAATTTATCTGTAAGCAAATTCCTCAAGTATAAGTTTGGCCGTTGAATATTTAGCTTTCTGTCCTTCAGTTCATAAGTTCGTGGGTTCGATTACTACCTCAGACATACGTGTTTGTAGCAAATAGAAATTCATTTTGAAATAATCTAATTAGTGCTCAGCTGCAATCTTAAAATGGCAGATAAACAACCAGTGTTATTCCACCCTCATATTTTTCACCTAACTCAGAGATGGTCTCTACAAGTTGAGTACAGATGAGAATCTTCATATTTGTGAAATGAGTACTAAGTAGATGACACTCTATATTTCATCGACATCCCTAAAAGTATCATTTTACTTGGAGGACATTGCAAATTGACCTATTTAACGTGCTTCAACTGAATTTCGTGAACCAAATGGATTTTCACTTAAGTTGGCATTCGGACTCACCACCTACTGATAATAAAAATGAGACCTTAGGTGTTTTGTTGGTGTTGTTGTATCAGCATGATTCCTTATACCTAGCCTTGAAATGGGATTCACCAATTGGAAAGGAGCAACCTTGTAGAGTCTTCGCGTTTTTGAAGCAGGTACCAAGCAAAAGACAGTAATTGGTGTGCCACCGCAGAGGTATCATTTCACCCGGAGGACATTGCAAACATACCCAGTCTAAAGTGTCACAGCCAATTTTAGCGAACATGACGGATCTTCGATTAAGCAAGGATTCTAACTCATTATCTTCCAAGAATGAGAATGACGCCCCAATCTACAAGACCATCACAGCCGTGTTTGACTGGTGTTTGAATTGCAAAAAGAAACGCTGATTTTCTGTAAAGACAGCTTTACCACTTTCTTATAAATATTTTGCAATTTAACTTTTTTACTTGTGAACAATTCATACATAATCATCTAAATAGCAAATTCGATTTTGAATGCTCAAGAATATTTAATTATAAAAGGATTCAAGTGTAAAGAAAATTTAAGAAAATCAAATCCACCGAAAAAATCTCAGTCTGAAAGTCAGAATTATACCATTGCCTGCTCTAATTACTAATTCAAAGGAGAATTAGATAAAACATAGATATACCGCAATCAAGAATGCTCAATTATCCTTAAGCAGTTGCCTTAAGCATATTATAAACATTTAAAGATTGTCAAAGTATTCAAAGGATTTTTTTAGAAATTTTTTTATTATCTTTTTTGATTAGATAAAGATAATAAAACAAAGTATGTAAGAATCCAGCTCATTAATGTTACTCTTAAACCAAAGAAATATTTTTTTGAGAAAACGAAATTAACTTTATGAAATAAAAATGCGATGCATATACAGAAATTTTCTTTATTTTCTTTTATTAACAAAGAATAAATGATAACTGTAAATTTAAAATTTATTTTCTAGTATTTGCAAAAATTATTTTAAATTAAGTCTAATTAAAAATGTATGTTATATAGTTTTTTTCCAATGAAAAATATTTGTCGGATTTTCCGCAGTTGCTAGTCTTAAGATAAAAATATTGTTTCCTTTTATGGAATTTAATTTGTTTTTAAAATATTTTTATTTATCAATTTACTCTTTTTATCACATTTCCATTGTTTTTTCTTAAGGTTACTCTTTATCTGATTATAAATGTCCATTAACTAGGTAAATTTACCGATAATTACACAATTTTACCTTATTTTGCTTAATTATGAACACATTCTGCTCTGGTCATACTTTTCTATCTTTCTGAAATTGCTGATTTTTCCATTATAAAAAATATGGTAATAAGTAAAAAACTGGAGAAAAATTACGTTTAATGACAAACTATTATTGACGTTGCATTTATCTCCTTAAATATATTTATTAATTAAAATTATTATCTTTTATGTAAGATTACTGACTTCTGTTTTATTAAATGATTTTATTGATTATTATCAGTTTAACTAAACAAATTTTAAAATTGTGCAATATTGTATTGTTGGTAAATTATAATTTTTAGGTCAGAAAAGATTTCATTTATAAATTTCTTTTTAAGAAATATCATAATAAATATAAAATATTGAAACATAAGTAGTAAATAGTATATAGGAATATTCATACACATTGAATAGAGAGACATAAATATATTGTTTTCCTTAATATGGTATGTTTATTATCAGATTAAAATAAATTTAATTGATGAATTAAAATAAATTAATTGATGAATTAAAATAAATTAATTGATGAATAGTAAATTTTCTTTGTATTATAAATGTTATAAGCTCTTTTAGATAATCCAGAATGTGTGTACAAAACATTCAAACACTAGGTATGAATATTTTTCGATTGTCTAACAAAAAAGTATTCATACCTAGTATAATATTATAAAAATATTCATACCCTGTTAAAATTAACTTTTATCAAACCATTAGAAAAATAATAATTAAATGCTATGAATAATTATTAGCCGACTATTTATAAATTAGATTTATAATTGTATAGTTATAAAAACGAATATGTAAAGTTATCAAATATTCTATTAGCATTATAATATATTTTTTCCAAATGTTCCATTGTAATTTAGTTTAACATCATAAGGTATTTTAGGAATTAGACAACATAATTTCAGAGGAAATGCTTCTGCTTGTTGATAATGAAGCTATAATAAACTACACATAAACAATATATAGACTACGTATTGAATAATCAATATAATCCCGTATACCCTTTACATTCGATATTGATTCATAGACGATATTATAAGAAAACAAAATGTTACATTTAAGAAGTGACTTAATTCTGAATCAGCCAGCTTAACAAGTTTAAGCAATCCTGAATGGCAACAATAATCTGATTAATAAAAACGGTACACCAGTGACCGGCAAGCATCAAGATAAGCTGTTTATATCATAGTATTTAAGTAAAAGAGGCTTATATCGATTCTTTTATGAACCAATGTCTTTTGGCTTTGAAGAGCACATTAACATACATTTATTGTGCATGAATATTATTGAATGTATGTTTTCGGATTCTTGATCAACGTGTAATTAAAATTAAAGTTAGAAGCATGAATATATTGAATTTTGAGAGGAACACGAGTTATCTCACAAAGAATGACAAAAGATTTAAAAGAATGTTTCGTGATTCTTTTTAACATATCATTGCTTATCATTCAGTGAGAATTAATGTTATCATAATTATTAATCGTTGGAAAATTGTGTTCATTTTAATAGATTTTGTAGAAGTTATGCAGGAATTTGCAATCTAAAAAATAGTTTTTCTATTTGATAGGTTGGTTTAAATTGAAATTGTTACCGGGAATTATATTTGTATTGAAAAAATACTGCAGAGAATATAATTTGACTGAAATTATTTTAATCAATTAAAAATATAGGAAAATTTTCATTTTTTTAAATTTAAAAGAATTGTTAAAGTAAAAGATACTAATTTCTTTGCAAATATCTGATTTGTAGGAGTCTAGCACTAATAGAAGTCGAATAAAATGTTTTGAAAATTAATAATTAAAAAATAAATTTCTTTACAAATATCAGACTTGTAAGAATCTAGCACTAATAGAAGTCGAATCAAATGTTTTGAAAAGTAATAATTAAAAAAACGAATTTCTTTACAAATATCTGAGTAAGAGTCTAGCACTAATAGAAGTCGAATGAAATGTTTTGAAAAGTAATGATTAAAAAAAATGAATTTCTTTACAAATATCTGACTTGTAAGAGTCAAGTACTAATAGAATCTAAATCAAATGTTTCAAAAAGTATTAATAATTTTTAATAATTCGTTAATATTTTATCTAAGAGACAGTTCGCGTGTTTTCTTATCAATTAGAATTGTAACTTAAAATATACTTTTACGAGACTAAACTAAATTAATGATGTAAAAGGCAATTTAAAGATAATTACGAATCAAATTGTGTGGTGGAGGTATTAAAAAGAAGAATAAATGTATATAAATTGATGATAAAAGGGTGGAAACAAATAAATATTTTGATTTAAGTTTCCAGTTTAACGAACACAAAATCTATGTGCATAATTAGCACTAAATTATTTAATATTAATATTATTAATGTTTTCATGCTACGTAGCAGACAGTTTATTAATCCAAAGTTGTAAGATAATTTGAACATTTATTGCTTGTTATCTTTGAGATGGACTCTTAAGTGATAGAGCACTGTATTCATGTTTTACATGACTAGAAAAGTAGAAAACCTCCAAGCTCCCTCACTAAAAAAGGCGCATAAACTATAGAAACGTATTCAGTGAATGGAAACAGAACTGGGGATAGTCACTGCAATCACAGTAATTTACCATTAGGCTATGGTAAGTTTAGTTGTTGTTGTCACATGATTGATATAGATTTCTGAAGGAATCATTGCAAACCGAATTCTCTAAGTTTAACTTTGACTGTACTTTCTTGATTGATTTCTCGATTGTCATATCCATTTCTTGTATTTCTTGTCAATCAATATTCCTTTATCTTACACACTTTGTTAGCAATTTAACTAAATTAAGTTATTTCTAACTCTGTGTATTAACCAACAAGTCAAGCATGAATAAATCATGACTATGATCTGTTTAATCAAATTGTCCTTTTTCTCAGTTGTATCCTAGCATATCCCACACCCTTGGCGCAAATGATTTTGGTTGGTGATAATTGAGATCTGCGCCAATCTTAGCAACTCTACTTCGATACACTTAATATAGTAAGCGAAATCATTTCTGGAGTTTAGTTCTGGCTCGGCGCTTTTCTTCAGTTTGTCGCCAAGGGTTTGGGTTCTCCTAGGATTTTAGCCTTTTTCTGTGTTAAAGCCTATTTAACTATTATGAGAGACCCCGGTGGTCTTATTTGGTTTGAGTATTGTTTTCATTAACGGAAGGTAGTCAGTTCTAATTCCGACAAAATCGAAGATGCGTCTTGTTAATTAGGGAGTGGCTGGGGAACGTTAAATAAGTCATGGTTATAATACCCTTTAAGATATGGAAATGGCAAGTGAAACATTGAAAGCATATTAAATAGTTCATGACTGCAATGTCTTCCAAGAGAAATGATATTACTTGATTTTGCAGATCAAGCATTGCTGTATTCTTCTCAGTCCCTGTATCTTATGTTTCCTGCTTAGCTCTTAAACCGAACAGCTAGATTTAAACGCTAGGCTTGGTATTGGGAATATACTGGTTCAATTCTAGCAACATGTGTACGATTTGCGGATAAATAGGGGAAATTGTACAATATAGCTTTACCGTATTCATACTACTCTACATTTTAATTGTATACTGATCACTAATTTCATAAATAAAGGCAATCTTCTTAACGGAATAAAAATATTGATTTATCTATCAATGAATGATTAAACTCTTAAAATTTTGTTGTAATTGTGTTTAATAAAAGTTCTTTTACATGAATGCAGAAGTTTGGACACTGGCTTTCAATCCAGAAAACTCTCTCTTTGAAATATTAAAAACAACTCTGATTGAAATCTTTTGATATACAAAGTCAGAAAAAATTTAGGGCCCATAAAAATATTTACAATAGAATTAAAATTTTTTATAAATTGAACTCTGTGTTTGTAAGGATTTAAGTACGTTTAGTTTTTTGTAAATTGTGTTTGGAACTAATATTGTTAATCAATACGAATTTTTCATTTTCGTTTTTAAAGCTATAACTCCAGAAATATTTGTTTAAAAATTTTCATATGCAAAAGAGAGTTTAATTTTTCGTTTAGTTGTAAATCATATACGCAATTGAAAAATATAATTTATGAATAATATATCAGTCATTAACTTTTTATTCAATGCAATAAATAAAAAATACTATTACTGTCTGAAATTTTTAAAAATTTAATCAATAAAATAAATATTTTTTATATATTAAAATCTACATATTTTTTTGATAAAAATATTCTGATTTATTTTAAAATATATTTTTGCAAAAAAATTAATTTATTATTGCAATAAATGTTTTATTTTGACTATCTGAATTCTATCACTCCCTGATAAAGTTGGCAAAAGAGCGATTAGCGTTTGACTACAGCTGATAAGAAGTGCATGAGCTTGATTACCATCCTGAATGAGGATTCTTGCTTTGGTTCAGATTTCATTTTAAACACTAAATTCTGGTTGAAAGGGTGCTTTAGAGTGCAAATTCATTTTCTTTTTTTTAATCAATTTTCTGCCATTAAGGAATTTTACCTTTTCTAGCACTTCAAGAAATAGAATGAAAGCACTTTTATTTAGAAGAGCAATCAGTTTGCGTGGCATCGAGACCCTAAAATGAGGGTGAGGCTTGGTGATTTATAAACTGGATCCATGCAGGACTCCCACTCTTAACTTACCATCCCGAGGTATCAGTTTATTTGGAGAACATTTAGACTACCTCATATTTTGTATGTCTCCTCCACCATTTGCGAATAAGATGCGTCTTCTGTTGGGTTAGGTATAGAACTCACTAGCAACCCATAATCACAACGATTCTCTAACCAAATAGGAGACCACGGAAAATTTTAAAGTAAAGTGACAAACAACAAGTAAAGTATTCACCATTAATAACGTCTAAATGTAATGCTAATTGGGAAAATTTAATAGATGTATTTTGTATCAGAATTTCAATCTCTAGATTTAAAAAAAATAATTATGTAAACAAACCCATTCACATACAATATAAGTGGAAGAAATTAAAATTTTTATTTTTAACAATCGATTACAAATGAGGAAATTGAACAAAATATTAACAAGCAATTCCACTTTGTCTTTATACCTTTCAGTTATTATTCATTCTGAGAACTATTTATTTAAATAAGTAACTTTGAATACTTAACTTATGAAGTGATAGTCTTAGATTTCGGAACAAAAGAACTCCAGGAGGAAAACAGCCATCTCAAGCAAAAGTTCTCGGGAAAAATGTTAGATATTCTTAGAGAATAATAAAGGATTTCTTTATGTTTTAGAGGCTTCTTTGATTTAAGAACAAAGACCATATAAAAAAATACTCAAAAGAATGTATTCAGAATAAGAAGCTTTTAGGTAAAGCTGATACAGAAAGCAAAAATGATTGATAGCCATGTTCTTGTGTTAAAATAAAAGATTAATTTTATACCTAACACAGCGACTGCTTTTTTTAATTGGATCAGTAACGGATACAAATTATTTTATTATATTTGAGTCTGATATCATACAGGAAAACTCATTTTATATTCATATTTACCATTTAAAAATAAATTTGAATTTCCTTTCCAGTTGTCATACATTAAAGTTTGGTAGCGTAATTCTTTTACGTGTGTGATGTGATTACATTCCTTATTAAATTAACAATCTTATCTCTTCGATATAATAAAAATATTCAAATAAGTGTTTTGTGATTTTTGCTATTTTATTTTTGAAAATGGTACTCTATTATTTTAGTAATGAATACATTAATCAATTTGGGGGTAATTTGTCACAATGATATTTATATTACTGCAAACTGATTTGTTGTAATCATACAAATTAATACACAAGGATTTTATTAAAACTTAATAGATATAATATAGACAATTTGGTCAAAATATTTAACTTTCAGATTTATTTAAGGTTTTTATAATAGAATCTAAAGTATAATTTATGAGAAAGGAACAGTTTCATAAATATTTTTAGCAATAAGGATAAATTTTACATACTAATTAGCATTCTGTGGCCTTCGATGGCCTGTTTAGCTAAGATATCTTTTTCATAAATTAGTGTAATTGAATCCCAAATCAAATAAAGAACCTTCGTGTTTGCTAATGTCTGTTTGAATTCATGGTTACAATGTCTTCCAAGTGAAGTAGGTAGCACAGTGGTTAGTGTATCGGCCCACCTTTCCCGATGGAAGGGTGGGCCAATACTCTCTGGACGCCCTTCCCAATGTCGCCAAAGACCCAAAGAGTATTTGAGTATTAATTAAATGTGTGAAATATAAAGAGTCCTGTGATCAGTCGTTGAGCAGTTACCATGAGTGTAAAGGTCTAGAGAAAATTTCCTCCCCCTTCAGATCAATGTCCAAATTGGGGGAGTAGATCCTCTGGTGTTGCCATCTATCGGAGGATTTGTAGAACAAAGTCGTACTATCACCTTCGTGGTGTTCTGATTAAACGATTTACTGACTTAAATTTGAATAGCCAAGCCATAACGAGCTTGGCTTGTCCAAGTGTCATAAGTAATTACAACAAAAGATTTATACATAGATGTCATGTTGGTTGGCAGATATCGCAAATATTTTAAAGAAATATGCTCTTTTACATTAATGTAATAAAAAATATTGCTTGCTGACAAATTAAAAGGATCGCTGATAGAGCTAGAGCAAAGAGTCAGTTACTAGCTCAGTTGAGTCCCACTTTCCCCTAGTTGATAAAGGAGAGCTCAACGGAATCTGGTCTGAGGTAAAGGGTTAGCGAATGGGTGTGCTGCGGCATTACCTGGTCTATGTTGGAAAATAATTGTCTTTGTTTATAGAATACTTCTTTGATAGTTGTGTGGCTTAACTGAAAGTTTGATTGGCCAACAGATTCCCGAAACAATGCAAGCATTTTCTGGAAATGATTAAAGAACTATACAGAGATACATGTTTACATATGCTTTTATGATTTTGAATTCTCTTTAAAAGAAACATTTAATAATGATTATATTATTTCTTAAATAAGATCTTATTAATTTTTCAAATGGGATAATTGGATTTTATCTTTTCAATACTATAAAGGACGAAAGGAACTCACCTTTATATAGTGGGGGTACCCAGTGGATGGGGCATTATAACCGCGAGCGTGGGGGAATGTTCATAGTTTATAAGTAGAGACCAGGCAGAAGACTTCAGACTTGACTTGTTAACCCCAGAGATAGCATGGAGGACATTGAGTTCACCATGTATGCCAGCCGCCATTAGTTAACACGATGGATTTTCAGTTGGATCTGGATTCAAACTCACTATTTTCCGATAATGAGAACGAGGACTTAAAGAACTAGATTACTGCATTCTGATTGTTTTTACTGAAATATTTTTACTATTTTAAGTAAATTAAAAAACTTTATTTCAATTACATCTTTATAAATATTTATTTTCTTTAGCAAAAATATTTGTTAAATGAAATAAGTTACTATTTTTTTCAAAAACTATTATATGACTAGATTTAAATCGGATTTTAAATTTTATTTAATTTGAATGTAACTTTTTTTTTAGATTTTTTAAAATTTAGAAACATTTATTCTAATTTTTCATAAAATCTTGATTATTTTATAATCAAATCTGATCCGTGAGAATTCAATAAACTTCTCTTTCCATTGTGTTTGAATCTGTTTTCACAAATTTGCTTATTTGTTGAAGTTTTTGAGCGGAAAGTAAGGAATTCGATGTGTTGAATGATGAAAAGGATGATGAATGATGAAAAGGAATGTGTTGAATGATTTGCTTATTTGTTAAAGTTTTTGAGCGGAAAGTAAGGAATTCGATGTGTTGAATGATGAAAAGGATGATGAATGATGAAAAGGAATGTGTTGAATGATTTGCTTATTTGTTAAAGTTTTTGAGCGGAAAGTAAGGAATTCGATGTGTTGAATGATGAAAAGGATGATGAATGATGAAAAGGAATGTGTTGAATGATTTGCTTATTTGTTAAAGTTTTTGAGTGGAAAGTAAGGAATTCGATGTGTTGAATGATGAAAAGGAGCGTACGTACATTTATTCCCTAATTCCTTTTTGTTGATGTGAAAATTTAGGCAAGGATGCTACATTTCAAACCCAATTTAATATTTGATAATAACTCAGAATTGCATGATATTAGCTTTGGATACATCAGTATCAGTAGTTGTAACACTAGTGTCACTTGGCAGTATCTTCATTGAGTAGCTGTAAGCAATGTATGAACATGAAACACAAACGTTCCTCATACATGTGAAAAAGAATTTTGTTTCTAGAGAATAAAAATATATTCTCCAATCTTTTTAAGCCTGAAAGATTGATTTTTCAAAGAAAAAAAAAATCTGTTAAAATGGTATATAATATATCATTGTGAGGAATAGATTCTCTGTTTCGATTTATTATGAATATAAAATTTAAGTCTCCTCCCGGATCAAATTCAGAATTAAGGGCGTCTACCCTCAGGTCTAATTATATGGAAAAATCAAAAATTTTTATTACCTTACTAATATAGAGAAAAAACTAGCTAACTAAATATTTATTTTCCAATTTTTGGATTAATTTTATAAGAAACTTTGATTGTCAAATTTAAAAACAGCCCGTTTTATATATATATATATATATATATATATATATATATATATAATTATCTTTTCCATCCACATTTTTTAATTCCCACATTTAATGAAATTATTTTAATATATTTATTTTCTATATAAAATTATATTACATAAATACACAAATTTGACTCAAAAACGTTTTACTTTTAAGGCTCAATCGATAGTTAGAAACCTTAAATTTCACTTTGAAAGATTAATTTTAAGTTTCACTTTCGATGAAAGCAATTCTTTCCTCAAAGTTAAAAATTTATCATTTTTCTTTTAGTGAAAACAAAATCATTTAGATAAAAAAAGATTTTTGAAAAAATCTGAATTTAATTAAAGTCAAAAGATTGATTCGAAATGTAACAAAAATTTTAAATATTTTTTAGCTACCATTTTATTTTCATGAAGGCGTGTTACACTTAAGCAAGTTTAATAGAAAGAAATTAATTCCTTTATAAAATCAATTTAAGTTATTATTTTAATTTTCTTCTAAGAAGTATAATTTTTTATTAAAAAGTTTAATTAAACATGCTACTTGTTTTGATTCACAAATGATATCAAATTTATTTTTGGGCACTTGCCGTGAAATGTTTTCCTTCTTCTAGGAAACTATAAGTTATATAACAATCAACAAATTAAAAAAATTAAATAAAGTGTCAAAATACGAAAAGTACAAAGATACAATTTTCATCAAAGTATGAAATTGTGCCATACGATTTTTAAGCACTATCATCATGACCCCCAAAATTTTCACATGATATCTGTAATTATTTTAGAATACACTTAATACAGTATACGCAAGGAAAGTGATAAATTAGGGAATGTTTTGAAGACTGATTTAAACTTGTTTAAGGTTAACTAATCTGGTTTAAAGGAAAAATTGAACCAGTTTAATTCACCGATAATTCATTGAAGGGGAATTCTGAAACTATTTGAAATGAAGCAAAAAGAGACATTAATTTATTTTATGACAGTCAATTTCTAAAATAAGCAATTAAGAATTAAAAAGTATTAATTAATAAAATGTTATTGCGATTTGATTGAACTGTTTGGATGGATTATGTGGCTTTATGTTAATGAAAAAATGTTAAAAAAGCAAAAATGAAAGATTTTGTGAGCTATTCTAAATTGACTCAATTAATTATAATAATTATTATTCATTTGAAAACAAATTTAAAATAAGTTTTACAATATATATATTTTTATTGTAAATAGGAAAAAATCAACTGAATTTCCTTTTTTTAACTTTTCACTAATTTTAAGTATTTCTGAGAATGTTTTAGTAATTTCATAGACAATGAAAAGGTCTTCGAAGAAGTGTTTCCGTAAAGATTTTTCTTATTATTACTAGGATTTATAAAATGGATTTAAACTTTAATTTTAGAAATATGATAATAATCATTTGATTCTAAATATAAAATAATAAAGGCAGTTTCAGAAATGGAAGGAATCGTGAAGTTAGCTTAATGATGTTTCAAATAAAAAGAAAACTTATATGCTATCGAAAACAAGTGAATTAGTACATTGAAGCCGAAAGACATAATTGCTGAAATGTTTGCCATTAATTACTCTCCCAAATATCTGTAAAATGTTAATTAGTGTGATAGATTTCAGAGAAAATGGAAATTAACTAATTCAAATTTTATTGGTTCATAGTGGAGAATATAGTTACATTTTCCTGAATGAAAAACGACAAAAATTTGCAATTTAATATTTATAAGATGTTTATCACATATTTTGTGTTCAAGTATATTATTTTTTATTGATTTAATTTCTTACAAATCAATGTTATTTGTTGAAAGGTTTGCGTTTTTATCATTAAAAGAATAGTTCATGAATTCGATTCTCATCCTTGGAAGTAGGTGTTCATAGTGGTTTGGAATCCAGCGTAAACTGTAGTCCTGATAAATAAAATTCTATAATAATAAAAACTTCATAAAATAAACACAATTTAAAATATAATTTGAGCGTTTTGTTTTTTAAATTTTAGTTTTTTAAGTTTTAAAAATTTTAATAATTTTAATGCAAACAAATATAATTCTACTAACATATTTTGGAATTAAATGTCATTTATATGTAAAATTTGTATTCTATTAAAAACTTGGCATATTAATAATAATATGCCATTTATATGTAAAATTTGTATTCTATTAAAAACTTGGCATATTAATAATAATATGCCATTTATATGTAAAATTTGTATTCTATTAAAAACTTGGCATATTAATAATAATATGTCATTTATATGTAAAATTTGTATTCTATTAAAAACTTGGCATGTTAATAATAATATGCCATTTATATGTAAAATTTGTATTCTATTAAAAACTTGGCATGTTAATAATAATATGCCATTTATATGTAAAATTTGTATTCTATTAAAAACTTGGCATATTAATAATAATATGTCATTTATATGTAAAATTTGTATTCTATTAAAAACTTGGCATATTAATAATAATATGCCATTTATATGTAAAATTTGTATTCTATTAAAAACTTGGCATATTAATAATAATATGCCATTTATATGTAAAATTTGTATTCTATTAAAAACTTGGCATATTAATAATAATATGTCATTTATATGTAAAATTTGTATTCTATTAAAAACTTGGCATATTAATAATAATATGTCATTTATATGTAAAATTTGTATTCTATTAAAAACTTGGCATATTAATAATAATATGTCATTTATATGTAAAATTTGTATTCTATTAAAAACTTGGCATATTAATAATAATATGTCATTTATATGTAAAATTTGTATTCTATTAAAAACTTGGCATATTAATAATAATATGTCATTTATATGTAAAATTTGTATTCTATTAAAAACTTGGCATATTAATAATAATATGTCATTTATATGTAAAATTTGTATTCTATTAAAAACTTGGCATGTTAATAATAATATGCCATTTATATGTAAAATTTGTATTCTATTAAAAACTTGGCATATTAATAATAATATGCCATTTATATGTAAAATTTGTATTCTATTAAAAACTTGGCATGTTAATAATAATATGTCATTTATATGTAAAATTTGTATTCTATTAAAAACTTGGCATGTTAATAATAATATGTCATTTATATGTAAAATTTGTATTCTATTAAAAACTTGGCATGTTAATAATAATATGTCATTTATATGTAAAATTTGTATTCTATTAAAAACTTGGCATATGTGTTATTAATTTTTATAATTGATTAGAAAATTATTGAATTTTTTTATTTAGTTCTGATAATAATGAATTTACAAACAGACTTAAATTTGAAGATATTTTTTCCACACACGCACAACATTTATTACATTAATAAATTTAAAATTTTCATCTACCTTTTTAAAGTACAATAATTCTTAATTTAAGCGTTTTTTGCATACACTAGAAAAGCGATTTAATTTATAGCAACCTACTTGAAAGTCGTTTTACGAATCCATTATCAGTGTAATAATTACTCATTAAATACGTTTAATTAAGAAAGAAACATCGTCCTTTGAGAATTTTACATTGTTTGTTCACTTCTAACAGACCATTAAAAGCTCAGTCAAGAAGTAACAAATCAGTTAAAGAAATAACAGAAAAGAAATAACGAGAGAGAGAAACAAATTGATGCATTCATATGTGTATTTTTCATTCATTTCTTCCTTTCAAAAGACAATTTTCATTTTAAATCAAACAAATTTTAATAATGTGAAAAAAAAGAGAATAAACTAAAATGGATTTGAATGACATAGATTCAGAAATTTCTCTCCTAATTATATTTGCTTAAAATTATTAAAAAGGAGTCAGTTTGTTCGTTAAAAAATTCAACAAGCTTTCTTATTGACGTTTTAGGATTTATGAGGAATAAGATGTTTTAGAATATGTCTCATTGAGTGGTTCATTTTGTTAAAATATAACTTTAAATTTATTTACAAAATTTTTTAAATTAATATGAGATGTTTCAAGTAAATGCTCTTATTCCTGTTACTTAAAACTATATTAAAAATAAGCATTTTTAAACTCAATGCATTTTGTAAGTATTGAAGAATAATTTATTTATATTTTATTTAGAAAATTGTTTCCATAAAGAAGTTAAAAGATTATGAAATAATTGCTAATTATTTTATTGGATTCTTTTTTAAATGTACTGATATTGTGCTCTTTTTGTAATATGGTATGAAATAATATAGTTTAATAATTTTAATGTAGTACTAGTGTACTATGTTTTAATATGTTTCCAATATATCATACAATATTCGGTAAACCCTCATTAACTTGATCGTATTAAACTGAATTTTACTTAATTCGGACCGTATTAAACTGAGTTTTGATTATCCGGACAGTTTTAAACTGGATTTCGTTTAATCCAGATCACATACTGGAATTCACTTAATCCAGACTGCCGTTTAGATGCACATACACGTATAAATAAAAAATGATGGAGCACAATAATGTAAATAAGAAAATGTAATACATACTATAATTAATTTCCTCTTATGCACTTTTATATTTTACCAGAGTTTAAAATACACACACAATTTTTATTGAATACAGTAGTATATATATTTTCTTAATTTATAAGTTGTTTTGTTTATAATCTGTAATTTCATTGATTATGACGATATGTATTCCTTATTTGTCCGTTTTAATGAGGTTCCTCTGTAATTTAAAATGTCTTTTTGTAATTACACTATTTGAAAATGTCTTGAAATATAAAACACGTCATAGTTGTTTATATGGTTTGGCAATAACAAAAAAGTGTTTGTATCATTGCTTAGCTAATTATAGTTGCAATGACATAACGATACGGCTCATATCCTCTCTATGGTATAGTAAAAGAATCAGTATGCCAGACTGCATACATATTTCTTTTCATTTTTCATGTGAGATGAAAGATATTAATTGTCGACTTATGACTGACACAGTAGGAAAATAATGATATTAGCATTGTATTTAGATCACAATTAAAACGATAAAATACACTTTTAAATTAAATAATATGTATTCGATTTGACACCTTTTAAGAAATAATTTTGATGTCCGTTTAAAAGCATTTGGACGCCTGTCATATAATGCTTTTCGGGAAAACCTTTCATAGACAACATGCATATGTAACGCTGGAGAAGAAACCTGGGAATTCATTAGCAATTATAGTCATAAAAGTGATTTAAAAATAATTTTTGGGAAAAAAGGGATATAATGTGATGGATATGATTCCATGAATAGATAATTAAAAGTTTGAGGGATTTGGGATTAATGGAGTATACCCATCTTTATGTGATTTGGCAATCAAGGATTTTTTTTTGCGTTACGTTAAACACCAAAAGTTTATTGTAATTAATTTTTCTCATAATATCAAGATGGAATTGAATTTGTATGAATCTTTATTCACTGTCTCCAGTCATTTAATGTGTTTGGCAACATTGGCACTGTGCCAATATTGACGAAATATTCAGCATTTTCTGGCTTAAAATTTTTTTTTCAGATAACAATTTTAGTTTTTTTTCTTGAATTATTATTTACAAAATTTTAAAATAACAAATACTATACAAAATATTACTCCGGGTTTTTCATGAGGAAATAATATTAAATATTTTTGTAAGTTAGTACATCAACTTTTCGTATGTTGATTTAAAATATGCATTATAATTTCCTAATTAAACTCTCTATTCGTATAATAAGATGATATTTATAATAACATGAGCCAAACTTTATTTTGTCAGCAAATGATCAAAACTATAAATCAGAGCACTTCCCTTTTATGTGGATAAGGTCTGATAAAATTTTTTAGAGGTTTTAAACCAAAAATAAAGCTTTTTTTCTATCGTGGTTAGCTTGTGCATTCAGTCCAAATTGATAATCTAAATATGTAGAAATTTTCAATTCACTTAGAAAAGAATGGATATGTATTAACTCAGGGATAGATATCTTTGTTTTAAAACTATTATTTTGAGAGTGGACAGCGCTACACTCGAATCCACTTACAGTTAAATAATGTGAGATGTTTGTTGTGTTTCGATTCACAATATGTTTGTGAATATTCCAGTTTCCTCCTTTAAGCCACCAAACATCTTAGGAAATCTTAACCTTTTCAAAAATACTACATGCCTAATATTCCAGTTCCAGGGATAGCCTTACATGTCCAATGGATTATTTAATGGATTGGAGATTTTAGATTATTCCCTCAGAGATATCAAAAACATATATGGGTTACAAATTCTCCGTACGTTAAATCTTTTCCTCAAATATGTTTATGATGCAGAAATAACTTATAATTATTTGAACCGATTCCTTACAGTTATACTACCCGTGCTGCTGTATGAAGCGAAACGTGGACATTAAATGTTAATATACAGCGAACACTGGAAACTTTTGAAAGGAAGGTATTAAGAACTATCTATGAGCCTATACAGAAATAGGGTTGCTTGCTAACCAGATGTCATTTTGAACTGTATAGGCTGCAAAACCAGCCCCAGATTACCCAGGTTATTAGAAGCAACAGGCTAAGATGGCTTGGCCATGTCTAAAGAAGCCAGGAAAACTACCCCACTAGAATATCAACGTTTAAGAGCCCCGAAGGATCCCATGCCCGAGAGAGACCACCAACAAGCTCATTGACACTGAAAGTGATCTCACTATACTGAAAGTTAAGAACTAGCAAAGTGTCGTTCTGAACAGACTGGGCTGGAAAAGGCGTGCTGTAGAGGCAGATAAGACCCTGTTTCGCTTTTAAAGAAGAATAAGATTCCTTGGTAATTTTTTATTTTTCCAGAAAATTATTACTCATTTCCTTTTTCGAAAGAAATACAGTCATTTGAAAACATGTTTTTTTTATAACAACATATTGTTTGAAGCATTTCTTGACACGCACGCAACTATATATTTTTAAAGAAGTGAAGTACTTAAAACATTTTAAGCTACAAAAATATACCGAATTTGTTCATTTTAAATACATATATACGTTTTAATTCCAGTAATCCTATGAGAACCGTGTAATTTTTCTTATAAAGTATTCGTTAAATTTTTTTTAAAAATACATTTAAGCCAAACATTTAGGAGAGAAAAATTTGTTCCTCTTATCAATTTCGGATAGTGTATTTTATTTATAAATACATTTATAAGATGCATTTTTAATTCTGGCTTAGAGGTATGTGTCATTCATTACACTAATAAAGAGTAAGGAAAAAGTAGAGAAAAATTTCGTTTATTTTATTACTATTTTTTGTTTTATTTATTTCATGTTTGACTTTATGATTTTTTCCACTATTTGAGGTCATTTAATTTTAAGAAGATTCACAATATTCAATTGTGAACGTAGGATTATTTAATATAAAACGTGAAGTAGTTTATTGAATAAGAAGCTTTCAGTATTAGTTACATAGCTGTTTGTTTTATCAGGTGGCATAAAAATAATTTTTTTATAACTTTTCGTTTAACTTAAATAATTAGCATTTCGCAAATCTAACCTGTAAATCATTTTTAAATTCCTAAGATTTGGATTAGATTGTGATTGATTTAGATCATGTATTGTTATCATTATTCACTTCTTCTATTCATAACTTGAAAATGCAGTAAAAGAATGGATAATCTGTTGAATCCAATGACTAGATGGAGACAGGAATGGCGTAATAGAGTATTTTCAAAAGAGCTTCGATTCGGCATTCAACATTATTTTGGTCATATACGTATGTGAAGTCTCTGAGAAGAAATCTGGCTCCATGATTGCATTTGATATAGTTAATATGGGTGTTATATCTGGAGAGATGGTTTGGATAGTTATTGGTTC
Source organism: Latrodectus elegans (assembly GCA_030067965.1). Taxonomy (NCBI): domain Eukaryota; kingdom Metazoa; phylum Arthropoda; class Arachnida; order Araneae; family Theridiidae; genus Latrodectus; species Latrodectus elegans. Next base: position 61,451,069 of record CM057821.1, on the reverse strand, counting down.
AAGACACACATATCTTTAGTTTAAATTTACGGTAATTCGAGCGATAACCCGTATATTTTGACATCATTAGGATATTGGCTTTGCCCTATATTCCTCTCCGGCAAAATATCATTTTTAAACACATCTATACCACTACTGAATTTTTAGTGCTTTGCAATTTTTTTGATACAAATGATACTCGAATTCCTACACGGTATTCAGATCTCTTTCAATTGAAAACACCTGGTCATGGGATGAAGAGGGATTGTATTGCCATCTCTTTTCCGTTATTCTTCGGGTAAAATGTGACATAGACTTAAAGCAGCATAAAGTGTCTCATTTCTGTCATGCGAGCCTACTTCGGTTTTATGGATAGCTGGGCAATAAATTGTTTCTGTTGCTGCAATAGCAATTATTTCTATTAATTTGGCCCAATTACAAGCACCACAGCTGATTAACGATTTAATCATTTTGTTTTCATACAGTACTAATTATACGAATATTAAATGCATTATATGTGTTTTGATTCATAATGTTGCAATTTTACTGGCTAGTCATATTCATATGGAATTGGGATTTAAACACGTGTACGGAAGAATACCAAGACATGAGAGAAGGATGCTTATAATTTTTATCAATGAGTCAAAACCTAATGCAATTTGTTCATTGTAAAAAAGCTTTAGCAAAATCAATAAACTATTAAATGCGATACTTATTACCTTAAGTAAAAAACACTAAATTTAAAAACAAGTAAAAAATGTGAAAAATGTAGCCAAAGATTAACTATAAATATCCTTTTTTTAATGCAATAAAAATTATCATTAATTTAAAATTATATTTTCTTGAGATATTGAGAAAATAATGAAAAAACAAACCTTGTAAAAAATTGTTCATTGATTTTACACAATATTATTCAAGAAAAGCTGACAAAAACACACAAATTAATTTTTGTAATGGAGTCACATTAAGTGTAAAAAAAAAAAAAAAAGCTATGCTTGTGATTCATAACTTATTAATTTTCAAAATTACATTCAAAACTCATTAATTATTTTCTAGAAAACACTCTCAACAATTATATATTTTAAATAAGTTCATTAAATCTTCAAAATTTCAATTTTTTTAAATTAACTACATATACCATAAAGCATTCTATGTTCTTTGGGAGAACTCAAAGGATTATTTAATTAAAAATTGAACAGAGTTTTACCTCGATGGCTTTTAAATTTGTCATTGTTAATAACTTGTATTGAGGATAAAATGAAAATAAACTGAATTGAATTGAAAATGAATTGGGGATAAAATTTAATTTATGCTTTTCCATTCGGAATCTTTTCTACGAAAATTATTTGGAATATAAACAAGATCTTTAAAATGTATTTTAATTAGGGAGGAAATAAACGATTTTGTCAAATATCAAAGATCATAATTATTTAGCCACTATTAAAAATCATTTAAAATTACTGGGGTGGAAATTAAATTTATGAAGCAAAAGGGAAATCACTTTTTGCTTCGTAGGATTTTTCTAATTAAAATATGTTTTACTATAAACAGTGCAGGATAATATAATATGTACATTTTCGGAGCTGTAAGCTTAATCTATGATTTTTAGTAAGTATTAGAATTCATCGAAAGCTTTATTTATTAATTTTGTAAATTCTTAAATGTTTACTAAAATGATAAAATGATAAGGACATTTAACATATTGTATAGTTGGATCTAGGGATGAAAGATACTCATTTTGAGGTGTTTATTTTAAATATGCAAAGCATATATATATATATATATATATATGCTTTGCATATTTAAAATAAACACTCAGAATGAGTATCTTATATATATATATTAATGAATATATATATATATATATATATATATATATATATATATATATATATATATATATATATATATATATATATATATATATATATATATATATATATATATATATATATAATCTATATACACACTTACAACAGTGTTGAGTAAGTGAATGAATAATACAAAAAGTTTCACAATCATATTTATTGTTTAGTGAAAACTTCACAGTAGATGCTCAAAATGTCTCTCATGTGTGACATTGCATAGTTGACACCTGCGGGGGAATGACTGGCACATCCTCTCGAAGATTCGCGGTGCCGTATTTATTTTGTCCCTGGAAATAACGATTCTAGTCACGAGATCTTCAATTGATAGGTCCACATGCATCTCGTACACTAATGATTTCATATGCTGCCAGAAGAAAAAACCTGTGGATCCGGTGAGCGAGGAGGCCAAGCCAAAGGTCCACTGCATCTAATCCATCGTGCGGGATATGTGGCTTTAAAAAAGTTACAGATCGTGATGGAAAAATGTGCTAAGGCTCCCTCGTGCATAAACCATGTGTCTCTCAGGATCGTCTGTGGAACAGCCTGCAATAAACTGAGAAGCACTTGTTGCACATACGGTATGTTTCGCCAGTCAAACGATCTGGTATGCTGTAAGAACCTACCAGATAATCATCAAGGATACCTGTCCATATATTCATGGAAAATTTCTTCTGGTGTCTACGAGGGGTTATACTGTGGACATTGTTGTCAGACCAAATGTGTTGATTATGTTTTTAAAGGACAACGTCTACTCTGATTTTCTTTCTCTGGTAACCAATAAGAACAAAATGTTGCTTTCTTCTCTGTGGAAATTTACATACGGTATATTCATGATAGATTCTTGATGCGCTTCTTCTACTGTCTATTTTTCTGTCTTTCAGAGGGGAATGTGACCCTAGAATTATGTGTATATATATATATATATATATATATATATATATGAGGGTCACTCTGAAATTTTTGAGATACAACTAGGTTTTTAAAGTTATACTTACTAAATTTTAGGTGTATTCAAAGTAGTCTCCTCCATCATCAATGCAAATTTGTAGACGAATTTTCCACAGATTAAATGCCTCATCTGTTCATTTCTTGGAATAGATGAAAAAATGCATTTATAGCCACAGCAATCTCTTCTCTGAATGAAAGCGATGTCCACGTAAGTTCTTTCTTAGATTAAAGAATAACCAAAAGTCACGCATAGCTAGATCAGGTTCATACGGCGGATGTTCGATCACTTTAATTTGTTTTTGTTTAAGAAACTCAACTGTTAATCCGGATGTATTTGAAGATGCATCGTCATTGTGAAGTATTAGTCCCCTAACATTCAGTTCTTGTTCAATTTCTGGAAGACATTTAGTGGTATACCAGTTTGCTTTTACTGTCTTCTGTCCTTCCAACTTGATGGTTTTGACCAATCCCGTACTACTGAAGAAAACGGCATACATCACTTTTTCAGTGCGCGTTGTTTTTTCACCATTGTCGGCGTGGGATCATCTTCAAAGAATCATACTTTGCTTTCTTGACGTGTTGGAATGCCAAAAAACGGTATGTATGTTTCATCACCTGTTACAATTTTAAAAAAGATGTGGTGGCACCCATCATTTAGCAATTTAAGTGTTTCTTTACTGATTCTGACATGCTCTTCTTTTTGGTGCTCAGTTAGATTATGGGGAACCCAAGGGCCAACTACTTTTTTCATATGTAGTTCTTCATGAGAATAATTTTGTGCATGGCTGCGGATCCAGTGTTAAGTTCCTTCTGTATCATTTGATAGGTACAGCGATTATCATCCATTAACATTTTGGCAGACACATTATCCGGGATTACTACCGACGGCGGCCTTTCTGTGTGTTCTTCATCCTGAAGAAAATTACGACCTCTTGTAATTTCTCTAATCCATCTGAATACAGTAGCACGAGCTGGAGATTCATCACCAAATGCTAATTGCAATCATTGAACGCATTCTTCTTGATTTAATCCTGCTTTAAAATCGTAGAAAATCATAGCGCAAAAATGTTCTCACGCCAATTACTTTTTCTCTTCTGTTTAAAATTTATTCTACGCTAAACAAATTGAATATTGAAGAGTATATATATATATATATATATATATATATATATATATATATATATATATATATATATATATATATATATATATATATATATATATATATATGTATGTATATATATATATATATATATATATATATATATTATTTATTGTATGAGAAGAAATCACGAAAATTCCACCTTCTGTTATAAAATAGCCCAGGGATTGAATATTGGACCTTTAATTTTGTAGAATCTAGTTCAACCACCGGGATATGAAAATTTTAAACGTATCACTAAAATTTCAGTTTTTAACTTGTTTACAGAATAAACACTAATTTTTTGTTTTCACTTCTAATCATAAAGCTTTCCTTCCAAATAATTACTGCTTGTTAAATGTAAAGGACTGATATTCTAATATACGTTTAAGATTACGAAATAATTAAAAAACCTTTACTTGTTTTAATTAGAATAAATTAAGACAATTTGTATTTGTGACACATTTTTACTTTTTCTCCCATTAATGCCTGATAACAGCTTTATGTTAAGTCATACAAATCAGTTATTTAATATCACGAGATGAATAAAAAATGAACTTATTATAAGGTAAGATAAATATTGAATTTTCCACATTGTTGTTTACTGAAAAATGCTCAGAAATAAATGAAACATGAGTATGATTTTACTCTTACCCCTTCAAAATAGAGCTTTTATTGAATTTTGAAATTTTCAAACCTATATTTTAATTTTTTTCTTTTCTCTTAGGAGTACTATAAATATTACAATAGTAAAAGGAATAAAAATCTATTTAAATGAAAATAGACTTTAAGAAAACCAAGTTAGTGTAACTTTTGAACAAGCTACAACATTGAGAGTTTTTTCAAAGTATATTACAAAGAAACTAGTTAAAAGTTTCTAGTATAAATCTAGAACACTAAAATTATTTCCTATAAGATGGAATTACAGACAAAACAAATGCTTTCCTGTCATAATAAGGCTAAAATAATTTACAAATTGCACTAACAGAGTCGACAGCATATAAAGAAAATTTACAGAAATTAAAGACACAGGAATTCATAATTTTTATACAACTAATACAAAATCTGCTTTCAAATTTTTTTAAAATGTCTAACTACCCTAAGATTAACAAATTTGCATTAACTTTTAATAAACATAAAAAACACTTTGGACTAAATTAATGTCCTTAGAAGTTTTTCAGAGACGAGCATTATAAAATATTATAGAAAAATTTTTTTACCCAGTGTTCATGGTTTTTAATGAACTCTAGAATAATCCAAAATTATTGAGTAATAATAATTTCTTAAATGTAACTCAGACGCATTAAATTAATGTATATGTAGTTCTCAGCGACACTAATGACAATTTTATTTATTTATTGTTTTATAATTTTGTTTATAATTCAAAATTTTTATGAGACTTAAAATATATTTCTTTTTAAATTTAAAATAATTCGGACTATTTTATATATTCAGAAATAGAAAGAAAACAATGTTTAATTTTTCTCAAATAAATTCATAAAAAATTAAGATTTGATATTTTTTCAGAAGGAATCTAAATTAAAATGAATCTACTAAAACCATTATAAATAACATAAATTCCGTCTACAAACTTTTTTATTTTTTAATTTTACATTTAAACAATAAATTTGAATAAGTTTTAAATAATTAATATACATTAGTTCTCACGAGTGATAAATTTATTTAAGTTAAAAAGAGCGTTAATATTTCATACTCATTTGCCTCCGCTTTCAGTATTTGAAATATTAATTTTAACCTTATGTTATGCCATGACTGAAGTAAATTGTTAACTGAATTACGCAGATGGCAGTTTTATTTAATTTATTCCAGAAATGTAAATATTGAACTGTTTTAGATTCTGCATTTCATAAGCCTATTTAAGAAAGCTTTAATTACATTTTTAGACTCAAGATTTCTAACTATGTATTTGTGTGTGAAAGACATAATCTAATGCAAGTAATTAATTTACGTCTGGGATATTTAAGAGCTGTTTTAAAGATACTTATTAAAGAAATTTTTGAAAGTACAATTGTGGAAAATTATCTACCTTTGTGTCAATATTTTAAATATATATATATATATATATATATATATATATATATATATATATATATATATATATATATATATATATATATATATATATATATATATATATATATATATATATATATATATATATATATATATATATATATATATATATATATATATATATATATATATATATATATATAAAAGAACATGTTGCTTACTTTTGATTTTACTAATACAATAAAATGCGTATTACTTTATATGCATTAAACATAGAGTAATATATCATCGCTATGTTTTTAATAAGATATTTTTAAAATTTCAGTTGGAAAAATGTTTTAAATAAAGTCGATATTTCTCCTAAGTTATTTTAAATGAAGAAAATTGATTGATACAAGAGATTTAAATTATTTTTTGTATGGTATATTTTTTTAAATTTACCACAACAAGTTATGTAATTATAAGAGTTTTTTTAAAACCCTTATAATTAAAATGTATAACAATTTTGTATAATTGGTAGGAATCTTAAATCATTTCTCATTCCTAATGATAATCATATAGTATATGTTGATTGGTGTTTCAAGAAGTTATGATTTATGAAATTTTAAGATTTTAATAGGTAAAAATGTTATTTGTAATATACTCGTTTTCTCATATTTTATATGATTTAAATAATTAACATTCAAAATTATCTTATGATTGAATGTTATACCTGGTATATATTCAGCTAATATTTCGTATTATTATTGTTAGGTTTTACTATGATGAATAATGACTTTATTTAAAGAAAACATTTGTTATTATTTTTTAACCTACTTAACTTTATTTTAATATTTAAGCTTTTGACGAGAAAGATTTTACAACATAGCATGGAATGTTATTTAAGTAAATAATTTAATTATGTAAGTCCTATTTTATTCCTCTTAAGACCTATTTTATCACGTTACAGCGTGTCGGAAAAGTAAGTCATCTCTAACAAAGCAAAACTTATTTTCTAATTCTCAGCAATTTTTCAGTTAATTTTTTAAATTGTGTAGATTAGCGAATGTCAAATACATTAACGTTAAATTTACATTTTGAAACAATTCGAACAAATTAACGACGCGTTCTAATGGGAAATTAGAAAACTTCAGCTTAACATCTTCAACACAAAGCACCTTCAGTTCAACGTCTTCAATATGAAGCACAATTAGTTCATCTTCAATACAAAGCACCTTCGGTTCTACATCTTCAATATAAAGCACCTTCAATTCAACATTTTTAATACAAAGCACCTTTAGTTCAATATGTTCAATACAAAGCACATTTATTTCGATACATTTTCCATACAACCATTTTCAACATAAAGTACCTTCAGTTCAATTGAAAGCACCTTCAGTTCAACATAAAAGCACCTTCTGTTCTACATCTTCAACATAAAGCACCTTCAATTCAACATTTTTAATACAAAGCACCTTTAGTTCAATATGTTCAATACAAAGCACATTTATTTCGATACATTTTCCATACAACCATTTTCAACATAAAGTACCTTCAGTTCAATTGAAAGCACCTTCAGTTCAACATAAAGCACCTTCTGTTCTACATCTTCAACATAAAGCACCCTCAATTCAACATTTTCAATACAAATCACCTTCAGTTCAATATGTTCAATACAAAGCACATTTATTTCAATACATTTTCCATACAACCATTTTCAACATAAGGCACCTTCAGTTCAACATTTTCAACACAAAGTACCTTCAGTTCAACGTCGTCATTATAAAGCACATTCAGTTTAACATTTTAAATGTAAAGCACCTTCAGTTCAACATCTACTACACAAAGCATTTTTATTTAAACTGTTATTTTGTTTGCTTCTTAAATCGAGTTTGGATATTTGTAATGATTCGAATCCTCTTTAAACTGTAGATTTCCATCTAATAAACATTCCTGTGCCAAAAATGTCTACTGAGGGATAAAAGAACCAATTAAATCAAGTAGAGAGTTTATGGCATCATGTGGACATTCAGAACAGAATGCTTAGTTACATATTTTATATGGGGATATTACCAAACTATATTCACAGAAACATTTTGTAACCTACATTAAAAAGGTTGAATTATATCTTATGAGATTTAGTATATTTTTGATTGAACCTATTTCAAAACCACATTTTGTTAGAAATGTTTTTTCTTTCACTACTTCTGGTTGATCAAACAGACCTACAACACATTTTATAAAATCAACTTTTCACGTGAAAAAATAAATTCATATTATTACAATTTTATTTGATGAAACGATTCCATTCTTTATATTTCCAAATTATATTTCCTATCATCTTTTGAAAGATTTTTTTTCATAACTTTATCGTTTAATTTCCTTTCCTTGATTAGAATTCTTTTTTTTTATCTCAGCTATTTTTTGTATTTCCTTGAACTCATTGTGAAATGAGTTTCAATTTATCTAACTAATCTCAGTTCGTTTTTTTATTTTTTACAAACCTACATTATCCTATCTAAGATTCTTCTTCAAAACTTAGAAAAATTTTTGATTAATCTTCTGTTGAAAACAAAATAATCTTTGTTATGTGCAATAAGGCACTGGAAAATTTGAAGTGCATTAACACTTTATGTAAGCTAAATTACTTGGAAGTTTAAACAAAATGTTTGTGTTAATTTATATTTTTATACAATATAAACATATCTCAGGTAAAATTAAGTATTTTTAAGTATAAAAGAGTTTTTGAAACTTTAATCGATAAATTAATTATTATCTAGATACTCTAATAACTAAATGCAAAACATCATTTTAAATCATGGTAATTAAGAAGGAATATTATCAGATTATTAATTATGATGTGTTTGATGTAAAATATTAATATATTGTAAAATTGTCGAAAATTTTACAAATTTTATAACATTCAAAACTAATCGTTACATATTTAATTTATATTTCTTTGACTGGTAGTGTGTACAAAAGAACGCCATGTCTATGAAATTCGAGAATTTCAATGGTTCAATGGTTTCACGCAATTTTTCCTTCAGATCAATAAATCAAAGATCATTTGCTGAGTGCCGTGATTAGCTGAGTGAACACATTCTCCCTCACTGAGTTGCTGAATCTCTTAAGGTTGGGGACGTGTGCATGTAAACCTGTGCCTTCCAGCCCTTCCGTTGTTGTGGTGTATATAGGAGGATGTCAGTTAAGGTGTGACCTCGCCATCTGACCGTGTTTCAAATCTACGAGGCGCTTGGGGATAAGCGAATGTTCGAGACCCATTAAAGTAATGGAACAGTCCTGGCCTCATCTGCACCGCTATGTATGCGTATGAAACTCAAAGCTTCATATGTATTAAAGAAAAAGTAAATGAATGCACTTGTAAATGAAATACTCAGCTTTTATGTATGTTAATTACAGTGAAAGTATTTCATTAATAGAAATATCATTTATGCATCACTAAAATGAACTGTGTAATGTAATGCCAAAGAAAAATAGAGATACATAAATATTTAATGTGTGTGATTGAACTAAGAATAAAAATAAAAGGAAGAAATATGAAGGAATGGTTTTTGATAATTATGAATATATTGCTATATTTTGGGGTCATTTGAAATGCAATAGTTTTTGTCACACCTTTTGGTACAAAATTTAAGAAGTTTTGAAAGTACTCGTAACTATCTGTAATCCTTGTTATTTCTACAGTTGATTCGATAATGCTGACAATGTGTGGTCTTAATAACTAAAAATTAAACGTGTTCGAGCACTGAAAAGTGATCGAACACGAAGATTATTGAACCCAAGTTTAAATGTAATTTTATGAGTAAAGAAGTACTAACGAAGATTGCCTCCATATAGTTCAAATTATACATGACCGAAGATAATATTTGAAAATTATTGAAAACATTTGAAAAAATACTGGCTGTTAATCTAAAGAAAACATGTGTTACACGATTTGCAGTATTAGAATACAAAGTCAACCCAAACCAAAATACTAACAAAGGACTTGTATGTTGATACACCAATCAAAATCTAATCATTTTCTTGCATTGAACCTTGGAATTCATATAAGATTATTGTTTTGCAGGGAAATGTAATAAAATAAAATAATTGGGCTTTTCTAGAGTAGACAGTAATAAATTTGCCCATCTCTTATTTCTGTCTCTAAAGTTTATCCTAATTAAAGTCTGAATATTTAGTGACAAAATAGAAGTTGTTATTATAGAAGTTTATGCACTATTTATTACTACGTATAGACATTGATTTTCTGTCAAACAAATCAGATGTATTTCTTATATATTACGGATATTTCAATTAGATTTGTCAATGAAAATTCCGTAGCCTGTTCTTAAGTTTGGTTTGTTTGTCATTCAGCGGTCATTTTTTGCACACAAGGGCTAATCAGACCGGGATCTACAGCTTAAAGTGGATACCGAACCACTACAAACATCCATGCTCAAAGTGGGGTTCGAACCCACGAACTGTTGCACCGAAGGCAAGAACGCTAACCATTCGGCTGCCAGGTCGGCAAGGGCTGTCCTTAACGACAATAAAACTTATGCAATGAAGCTTGTGTTGATGGCAACCAAATAGCTGAAAGCTATTGTAAGGAATTTGAAATAAAGTCACATGGTTTGTGTGTTCCAGATAAAGTTTTCTAGATATATAGTTGTTATGTTAACGTATTTAAATAGAAGAATTCAAGATAATACGTTAGCATTTGCGTGATGCGGAAAGCAGAAATGTAAATCAACTGAGGCTTGGTTCGAATTTGGCACCTCTCCCTTCAAAAAGCAGGAACCAAATTTAGGTGATGATAAATCCATTTGTTTTGATTGGTTAAACTCCCTCTCGTATATCTCGTACATAAAAGATAGAAAATTTCCTTTATAATAAATAAGTTATTAAATTATAACACATTGAATTTCATTGACAGAAAATATTGTAAATACGACTTTTTGTTTCAAAAATATTTTCTGTTTTATTTGACAAGATATTAATTCTGAATTTGGTGATGAAGAAATGCTGCGCAGTAGACGTATCGTGATGTGCGGGATGATGTATAAACTAGGTTACCAAAATAGAATTTTCTGCATAATTCTTATAGGTCTTCATCACTATGACGTAATAAAAACCAGGTTACCAGATATATAAGAGAATCTGTGAAAAAATCACCAAACTCAGAATTTGGCATTCTGGACTATACGGCATTAGTGCCTTTTATTTTTGTATAATGCTGATCTACAATTTTAATTGAGATGTGATAACTTACATAAATGCTGTTTACTTTTGACCAAATAAAATTATTTTCGTATATTTGCGACTAATAAATTTTTTCCATTTTGAATGTTTTTTTTGCTGCTTTACGGTGTTGCACTTCGGATTGCAGCAAACCTTTTTAATACCAAATTGCTCTCTAAAAGTATTATAAAATGTGTTTCTAATTAGATAATATATAATTGACCTTCATGAGAAATTAAGATTATAATATAAGTGTGTGTGTGTGTGTGTGTGTGAATATGGGAAAAAATAAAAGTATTTTAATACATAGAATTTAAGAGTAAGATTGCTTTTTATTCAACGTTGATTTTTTTTTTAATTTGAGAACAAAGAAAGAGAAGATTTGGAAGAACTTACTAATCATAATAGTTTTTATAGACCGAATACTTTCTGATTACATTTATAAAAAAGCTGTTTCTCTTTGCAGTTTGGTAAAAAATACGTCTTAGAGAGTAATGAAATTTTTTATCTTATCATAAAACACATATTTTAATTCCCTTTAAGACTTGTGGATTTTTATTAGAATTTTATTCTTAAATATAGATTTTACTGGTTATGCTGAGTCTTCGCTGATTTATCAAAACAATAAGCTGAAAGATTAGATAAAACTCTTGTTATAATTTTCTTTTTCAATCAGAATCAATAGAGAAAGAAGAGTATGGCTTACCTAGCTTTTTTGTTTCATCGAACTGTTTTTTTAATTAATGAATTTAATTTGCGTCGTATTTATATTTGGTTAAGTGTTTTCTTACATTCTTAAATAATCCCTTTCATATTCTGCCTCATCTAATCTATTTTTTATTTAAATTTGCTTTTTGTTTTTTGTTAAAAATTATTAAATAGACTCACTTATCATGTAAATAAAAAAATCATTGAATTATTCTTTATTTAATTTAATTTGATTTGATTTTTAGCTAGCAAATTCAAAACTTTGATATAAATAATTTTTTATATATAATTTTTCGGCAAAAAATTATCTACTTATATATAAAATCAATTTATATAATCACAATCTTAAAATTAAGCACTAAACATTTATTAACTATTTTTGAGATAATATTTATAAGCAATACTTTGCTTGAATTTAAAAATTAAATTTTTAAAAATACTACTCTAAATACAGTTAATGATGTATGATAAAGAAATTAAAAACACTTATCATTTATAAGCTTTCATGTTAAAATCATTCCTATTATTTGTTGTTTTATGCTGTTTTTTTTCCTATTTTTCATTCATTACTCATTTTACTTATTTTGTTGTGCAATTTTGTAAACATTTATTTGCGAAAGAGAAAAAATTCCATTAATGAAATTAAAAAAGCAAAACAAAGAAAATATGAAAAATAATAATTTTTTCATCATATTAAGCACATTTTAAAAATTCTAAAACTCTTTAATACTTAAATAGCAATATCTATCAATATATATATATATATATATATATCTATATATATATATATATATATATATATATATATATATATATATATATATATATATATATATATATATATATATATATATATGTATGTATATATATATATAAATGAAACTGCATGCATTCTTTAGATAGCCAATTTTTAAGAATATAATTTTGTCTTTATATGATTTATATATATATATATATATATATATATATATATTTCTTGATTTATTGACAATTATTGATTTGTCCTGTTCTTGATATTATTTAACACTATTGTATACAGCTGGTTAGACAAATTGCGAATCCAAAAAAGACAAAAGATATTACAACAAAATTTTTTTCGGTAGAAAACCTATTGACCAAGTATCAAATGATTAAATTCATAAAGTTATGTGAAGTGTGTTTCGTGCCAAAATCTGTGCTAGAGTAGTATGCCATTGTTGGAGATCACTACTACTACATGCCTCAGCATTGATTCGAAGAGACTTTGGATGCATTCTTGGGGTACAGAAGACCAAGCAGCTTCCTTACGTTTTCAAATGTTGATCTGGTGTGACAGCTGGGGATGTAATCTAGTTCAATCGTTGAGCAACAATGAACGAGTTATTTTCTAGGGATGCACTTCAATCTGTATATTTGGGAAGGGACTATGGACAATGGGTGCCTCGTGTGGTAGCTCATTATTCTGTATAAATATGGCTGTGGGCAAGTCCTGAATGTAAGGAAGAACAACTGGCTCCAACACATTGGAGGTATAGCGCTGGCTGTTTAAATTACCGGCAATGCATACTAGATGATTGCGAAAGTGATATCCTATACTGTTTCACACCATAATACCCCGTGAAGGATCAATATAGTGGTGCCTAATACAGCTGTTCAGAATCTTTTCATCATGGTGTCTCCAGACGCAAATGCGCCCATCGTGGTGTTGTAGACAGAAACGTAACTAGTTAGTAAGGATAATTTCATACCATTCTGTCGTCCACATCCTTCTTTCTTAGCACCATTCACGGTGGGGAGATCTGTGGTTCTGCGTGAAGAGCAGACGAAGCAATGGACGTCTTGCGGACAGACCTTCCAGCGTTAAACGGTATCGAATAATGGCGGAGTTATCTGTCACTGCTATGTTCAATTTGCCTCTCATCATGTGAAGTGCTGTACTGAGGTGGATGCGATCGAACACGTCATCCGTCGTACATACTGCATCCAACAATCTCATGACCGTATTACAGTTGTTTAGTTTCGTCCAACATGACTACCGATTTCCCTGAAAAATAAACCACACTCTCAATGTGTACTGAGGTGGATGCGATCGAATACGTCGTCCGTCGTACCTCCTGCATCCAACAATCTCATGACCGTATTACAGTTGTTTAGTTTCGTCCAACATGACTACCGATTTCCCTGAAAAATAAACCACACTCTCAATGTGTACTGAGGTGGATGCGATCGAATACGTCGTCCGTCGTACCTCCTGCATCCAACAATCTCATGACCGTATTACAGTTGTTTAGTTTCGTCCAACATGACTACCGATTTCCCTGAAAAATAAACCACACTCTAAATAGGCCACTTTCCATCCTCTGTTGAACTGAAATTCATGATCAAAAATGATCGCTATTTTCTAAGAGGCATAATTGATTTTTCCTGTTAATAATCTCCAAGACTTAAATAGGCCTTTAAGGTCACAATCGGGCGTGATATACGTCTTCGCTGTAATTCTAATCATTTGCATATCTCACCTCCGCTAACGCATGTTGCATATTTCATGTTATTTGCATGCTTCCTTCAGGGTGTTGCATTTACGGTGGCTACTTTAAAAAAAAATTTAAATAAATATTAGAATTTCTTAAAAAATATGTTGAATATTTATTTTTATTTTATGTATGATGTAATTTTTGTGTTTTGTTGAAATATTTTCTTATTTAAAAGTAGTATTCTCTTTAGAAATCAATAACTGTATATCTCCATTAAAAAAGAACTAAAGATCACATATGATATTTATAATCTTTTATTTAACAAAATTTTAAATAATATAAAATGTTACATTTTTTGCTAGTTTTGATTAAATAATGAAAGCTATTAAACATTTAAAAAATGATTTTTTTTATTAGTATAATATCAACATATAGGATACTCATTCAATATTAAATATATGAAAATATCATTGATGATGTTGAAATTAAAACTGGAAATCAAAAATATTAAAATTCTATATTCTTCTGATTCGAAGGTAATTTTCATTGAAGAAAGCGATAGAGGGTATGTTCTTCATCGTAACCGCTTGTTAAGCTTACTTAGCGTACTTATATTTATATTACTTATCTCCCACTAAGTACTCTAAATCTAAATAAAGATAATACAATAATCTATGAATATATCTGTGAGGAAAAAAGGAAATAAAAAATCAAATAAATGAAAAAGGAACATGTTTCAAATCAAAATTTCGTAATGTTGTTATTAATGTAATAACTTGAACAAACCAAGCTTGCTATGTCTTGGCTAAGTGAATTTAAGTCAGTAGGGCGCGTCTTTCGTTTAATCAGAGCACCACAAAGATGAAAGTACGATTTTGCACTTCAAATCCTCCGACAGATGGCACTACCAGAGGATCCACTCGCTCCATTTAGTTATTGGTCAGAAGGGGAAGTAAATTTTGTCCAGACCTTTGCACCCATGGTAACTGCTCAACGACCGACCACAGGACTTTTGATTATACATTTTTGTTGTTTTATTAATAAAAATTTCCTTTAAATTTCTCTCACTTTCTTATGAATTCTTGTATTTCTCATTAATTTTTTAAATAGAGAAAATCGTTTTATAGTAATACTTTTAAATATTATAAATCACAAATTCGCTGATAATTTATATTTATGTATCGAAAAATAACACTTTTTGAAATTATTTATGGGCCCTCAATTTCACTCGCTGGCACAGCAACCTGGTGGAAAACAGACAAGGGATCAGAGTACTTGTCTGTATTCGTGTCCTAGGGATTAGTGTGCAAAGCATATGTCCTTGTTAGATGTTCATGTTTATTGTTATATTTGCATCTAAAAGTCCAACTGGAAATTCAAAATTGTTTTCAGTGGTTTCATTGGGATTTATGGGAAACTATTTTAAGGAGGAACGTTTTGGCTGTTTTATAACTTAATGATTGAAGTGAAATTACTGTTTTGCTTGTGAAAAATTTGTTGGTAAAGTTGAATTAAAAGCAAATTTTATGATCTGAAAAAATGAAATAGGCTTTTATTGCTCTTATGACTTGAGTTTGTAATGAGAATACATTTGTATGAATTAATGTTATCAAAAATATTTCTTTCATAAAAGAGAAATTAACTTGAAGATAGGCTTTGAAATAGAATTTTAACAATAAATTTTGATATTTTTGATAAAGTTTAATTAAAACTAAATTTAAATTTGAAACATAAAATGTTTCTGATGACATAATTTATGTTTACGTGCAGAATACACTTGCATATAAATGTCACCAAAAATAGCTTTTATTTATATATCAAATTTACATGAATATTCGAAAATTTTTCACGTAGATTATAGAAATATTTTGACTCTTTTTTAAATCATATTAAATCTAAAATTTATTTAGATATAAATTGCTATATTTTTTCTACCACTACATCTTTGAATAAAAAAGGTCACGGAAAATCTAATTCTTTGAAGAAGATTTAATAGAGAGAGTTATTTTTTGCGGGAAAAAGTAAAAATTGTTATTACAAATTAAAATAACAATTGTTATTACAATTTTGATATTTATTTTATGATAGTTAGAGTTTAAATATATTAAGTTCTTTTAAAAATATTGAGGTTAATTTAAAAATATATGAGAGAGAAAGAGAGAGAGAAATAATATAAAAATATCTAATTCAAATTAATTTACATTAGCCTTAAAATCACAAAATTTTAAAGTTATAAATATGTATTTCATTAAAAATATTTTGAATAATACTTATTTAAAGAAACGTGATATGTTACTGTGATATGGTTAATTTATTTTCTTCAATATATTTAAAATAATTATTAAATTTTATAAGCCACAACAATTAAAAAATGTACTTTCATACACCTCTCGCTGTTTCGTATCCTTTTTTAACCCCTTCCCTCCCTCATACATGCTCACAAACACAATCTATAAATTATAATACTGGTTTATCAATGCTATAATGTAATATTCAGTTAAATTCTTATAACAAACATCATGCTTAAACTAAGATTATAAAGGAGAAAAAAGAGGAAAGCAGTTTTGTGAGCTCTTATTTTAATTATGTTTTTATAAATGAAATTTTCTTGCGTTTGATTAATCTAATGTACTTGTGTTATGGATATTTTTTCTGAATAAATGGAAAATATTTCTTAATTTGATTTTCTAAGTTAAGATAAATTCTATAAAAGTTAGTATTTTTTCTCTTTTAATTGAGTATGATTCCATATGTTTGATGGTTTTTTCTTTTTAAAATAAGCGTAATCAAAGTCTTATATTTTAATTTTGCAAAATTAAAAAAAAAAACACTTTAATTTAGTTTTAGAGCAATAATATTTTTATTTTATTCTTAAACATTTTTATTGGCCTTTCTTTTGAATGTTGACATTATTATAGCTTCCTAATTTTAAATAATATCAATTATTTAAAATTAGAAAGCTATAATAATGTCAACATTCAAAAGAAATGGCAATAAAAATATTACATATATACAAAAAGATTTTTTTAATTTTTAGGCTCCTTATTTATATTATAGTGATAAGATTTCGCCTTACACCAGTGGTTTTATAAGAAGTCCATCCTTATAAACATCTTATCGATAATCCTATTTATCGATAAAAAATTCTATCAAAACTAAAAAATAAATCTACCAGTCTTTCAACAGTACCCCAAAATTAGCGACATAGTGAATCAGTTGCATATTAAAATAAAAAAATTGCCATAAGTAAAGTCCAAGGAAATTACACATTTTTACAATAATTTCACATAATTGCAAATTTAATTTTTAAACAAGTTCATAAAATTAAATAATATTAAATAAGTAACGATGTGTGTTTGGATGTATTATTATTATTTTTTGTTTTGTGTCAGCCAGGCTGACAATATGTGGAGTGCTGCTCCACTTTTTCATACTGAACCATATTTGGCGTGGAGCCCGACTGCTTCAATACACACACCCGTTTACAGGGTGGGCAACAATTCACACCTCATTCGTACACAGAGAGGACAAAGACAGGATAGATAGAGAGAGAAAGTACACCTATGCAAGAACCGGGATTCGAAGCCATGAATTTCCTATCCACAGTCAGACCCTCTAGACAGGGCGGTCGGTGGTGACCACTAGACAAGGTGGTCGGCGGATGTATTATTGTTAATATATTATTTTAAGGCAACTGGATTTCATATCTCAAAAAATTGCCATTTTGTGACATGAAAGAAAGTGAAATTATTGCATATATTTACTATTACATATGTTAAATAGTGTAATTAATCAGAAATATTTAATTCAAAATTGACTAAGCGCAAACTACTAAAACAAACTATTTTCCATAAGAATATTTTTTACATTAGTTAATTTATATATAAATATTATTTATTTTATACTTTAAATGGAAGTTAATAAAAGTAAATTTACACTATGGTAATTTGATAAAACAAGGTGCTATTCTCATCGCCTCAAAGTAGTGGGTTCGATTCCTGATCCAGTCGAGATAAAAACCATTACTCACACATGATCTATAGACATTAAACATTTATTAGGATCCAGTATATTTCTGCCAGTATTGCATAGAAAAAATACCGGCACAGTCTTATTACTTAAATATGGTTAAAATCTGCAAGGTGGTTAAACGTATTTGTTAGGCTTCTAGATGTAAATAAGCAAACGTAAACTTCTATAATTAAAATGCTTTTGCCCACATTTATTGAGATTTCATCCATAACAAGATTAATATAATCATAAAAAAGAATATTTTTGAGTAATTGTTATGTTGTTACGTAAAGTAGTAGTACTATATCGTGATACCACATTATAGATAACTTAAAGTTAAACACCCGTCTCTCCTACTGAAAAGTAGAGGGCATCGAACCTATCACTTTTCGTTCTTTAGAATTACTTTGATACCACCACATACGATGAGCTCTAAAGCTATTTTATTTTAAGAAATCGCATGTAATTTATATCACTTAATGATATAAATACCATTGAAAACTTTATATATTTTATAAAGAATAGAAATTCGCCAAGCTCAGTTTTGGGATAGTTTTATTCCTTTCATTCTTGTAAAACTATTTTCAGTGAATGACAACATAAGAAAACAGGCTTCTTGAAATGAAATGTTTTAAACTATCTTAAACAGTACGAAAATTGATATTCTTTAGTCAAATCGATATTCTAACGTATCCAGTGTAATAAACAGTTATTGCTCTGACTTCGCTTATTGGCTTCTGTTTCTGATAACATAGCAGCAAACGCAAAGATACATGGTTTTGAATCGCATGTGGAAATTGATCTTTTCTATTTTAAACATTCTTCCTGGAAAATCTTGACTGTCGAAACCATTCGACTTTTCGTTACAAGATAATTGTTTTCTAATATTTAATTGGAATGGTGGAAAAGTACAATTTATTGATTAAACTTTTTATTACATTTTCATTCATTTTAATGTGGACAAAATGTGTTGTAAAATATATACTAGCTACATGTGTTTTGTATTATTTACTCATTATAGAAGCCCAATAGCCTATTTGAGCAATTTAATAAAATTCTACAATGGAAATACAGTATAGACTTAATTTAGGGGAATAATTTATTTATAATGAATGATATTGTGGTTTTTAACTAGGTATATTTTTTTCTGAGAGAAAGATTTAAGCATTCAATCAAAGCTATATTTGACTAATTTCAGATCCATATTTGTCGCATCGTAGTGCACAAACAAAAGCTAAAATGTCCTATAATTCTTTGAAAGTATCACGTATAATTGCTTTTGATAAGAATCTTCATGTACACTGCCTTATATTCATACGAGGGTCACACTGAAATTTTTGAGATACAATTAGGTTTTTAAAGTTATACTTACAAAACTTTAGGTGTGTTCAAAGTAGTCTTCTCCAAAAAGTTCAAAGTAGTCCTTCCAACTTGATGGCTTTGATCAATCCCATACTTCTGAAGAAAACGGCATACATCACTTTTTTCAGTGCGCGTTGTTTCTTCACCATTGTTGGCGTGGGATCATCTTAAAAGACCCATACTTTGCTTTCTTGACGTGTTGGAATGTCAAAAAACGGTATGTATGTTTCATCACCTGTTGCAATTTTAGAAATGATGCGGTAGCCATCTTCATTTAGCAATTTAAGAGTTTCTGTACTTCTCTGACACGCTCCTCTTTTTGGTGCTCAGTTAGATTTTGGGGAACCCAACGGCAAACTACTTTTTCATATGTAATTCTTTATGAATGATTTTGTGTATGGCTGCGGATAAGATGTTAAGTTCCTTCTGTATCATTTAATAGGTACAGCTATTATCATCCATTAACATTTTTCGTATGACAGACATATTATCCGGGATTACTGCCGATGGCGGCCTTCCTGTGTGTTCTTCATCCTGAAGAAAATTGCGACCTCTTCTAAATTCTCTAAACCTTCTGAATACAGTGGCACGAGCTGGAGATTCATCACCAAATGCTAATTGCAACCGTTGAACGCATTCTTCTTGATTTAATCCTTTTTTAAAATCGTAGAAAATGATAGCGCGAAAATGTTCTCGCGTCAACTCCATTTTCTCTTGTGTTTAAAATTTATTCTACGCGAAACAAGTTGAACTAAGTCGGTAAAAAATCGTCTTCTGTGTTAAAAGATTTTGTATTTTAAAATTAAACAGTTATTTTTATTTTGTAAATTCTTGTCTGCGCGTATCTCAAAAATTTCAAAGTAACCCTCGTATTTCACAGAAGAAAAAATTTAGAAATCATCCAGTCTCCCACTTCAACAAATGAGCAACTAGAATAAAAAAACGTATTATCCATCTGTTGTTTTTTAATAGTGGTTGGATTCGCACCTAAAACCTCCCTGATTGAAGGACAGGCTTCCGCTACAAGGCTATGAAAAAAGCAGTTGTGCTTCTGCTTTTTGCCTACAATCTTATGTCGTGGATGCTCGAGAATTTTTCCTTTTTCCTCACACTTGTAATGCATAAATTTGGTCCATTTTCCATGAAAGATTTATTTATAAAGCAAAACCATGCTGGACAGGCAAATCGTGCTGGGCCTGACACAGTTATGAGTCTTTCTATTACGTGATGTCAATTATAAATGTCATCAGATAGTTCAAGATAAAAATTATTGAACATGAAAATATAATTATACCATGTATTTAATTTCCCATCTATATATTTATAATTGAAAGTGTATATAAATGTAAAATTTATTGTGAAAACATTTTGCTTCAATAGACTACTAAATTCTTTTAATTCACTGTTTAAAATGTTTGCAAAATAAATATGAATTTCAGTGTGCGTTAAAGTATTTTTCATTATATTAAGACTTTAATTAACAATATTCTGAATTTAATTACCTTGCTTTAACAAGTAAGTTTTGGGATAATGTTAGGTATTATGGTTTTTATGAAAAGAAGAAATTCCATCGAACTTATTGGTATAAAATAAAAAAGAATGTATAGGATGATAAAAATGAAAATATAATCAATAACACATATCTTCTGTATATTTAACATTTTATCGAAAAATGCGTTTCCTAAATTGTATTTTTCTTTTAATTTGCTCCTTAAATTCATTTCTATTTTTGGTATCAAGCATGGCTTTAGATGAGGTATTTGCATATATAGTGCAAATTGTATTATGAATGATTTACATCGCCTTGAAAATCTATTATCTGCTTATTTTATTTAATGAATTCAAACTTCTATAAAGCTTAATTCATGAATTGAATGCATAATAGCGAGTCATACTCACTCTTTGAAATAAGTTCTGTAATCCTATTATATAATATCTGCAAAATGCACTCCACTTAAGGAATAATTAGTATGGAGAGGCAAAATAAGGAATTTAATTAATATGAACAAATTTTATGTGTAAATTTATTTTGCTTGTTTATGTCATAGTCATAAATTACAGATGTTATGGCTGAAATTACAAGCACATTTTTCATAGAAAATTTATAAGTATTAACGCAAAAATTATTTGCCTTTACTGCAATTTATTACTGCAATTGACTCTATGTACTAGATTGCTTAAAAATTCCAATAAAGCTTTTTAAGATTCATTGCATTTTATTTTTCCAAAATGACTTTTTCTAGATACATAATTAAATTTACATAACACAAGAATGTTGCACTTTCAAAGAAAGGAACTTGGAAAATTGTCAATCAACCACGCAATAGAAATGTGTGCAAAATTACAGCATTTCCTACCTACACTTCTGTGATATTTTTAGCCCATCTACCTTCTATTTATTTAGCATTGGCTGGCATCACAATATGATTGATTTGTTATTGCGCTCGTGTAGAATCGGGTACCATTTGGTTTGGGGATGAATTTTAGCGATAAACTTTAATTTTTGGTAATCCTGGTAACCCTATCTTTATATAACTTTTGTGTAGTTGCCATTATGTTAATCACTTCTTGGCACCTATCTTCGTGACATAAAATTGCCTAAGAATTAAGAGGTACCCGATTGTAAACTTTTATCTTGATCTTAATCAGTATTGAAGAATGAGAGATGAATATTGCTCTTTTGCATGTACATCTGTTGAAGTGGGTGTTGAGAGTTTTCCAGATTTAATACTTTTTTTACATTTAAATACAGCACACTATCCATGAAAATGTCTACTTCAATTCAAATTATCTTAAATAGTTTCATACCATTTAGCTATCTACTAAGTGGGGTAAAGCTTCTCAATGAAATAGGTATACATGTTAAAAAACGCAGCCTCTTCTATTCTCAACAGTTTCTATCCAGCCCGAGGATTTCAATTCTAAGGAACACGATCACATCAATTATCCCCTTAAAGAGACTTCATTTTGACAACAATAAGGACAAATTATTTCAGAAATATCATTGGTCAGTTTTCCAGGAAATAAATCCAAATAACAGTGATTTTCGAAAATTAAAACAGAAAATATTTAAGAAAATGTATTCCTTCAAAATTCAAAAGAAAATTAATTCAATGAAGTGTTGTGCAAAAAAATAGATAGTACATATGGGAAATATTAAAGTTATTTTTATATGATCAATATACCCTTGTTAAAATATATGTATGATATTTTTTGTTATGAACACATAAGAATATTTATTTTACCAAAGAAATACTATAATTGTAAGCAGTTAGTCATTCGAAGTATTATCATCATAATCCTTTCCATGAATACAATCTTTTACCATGAGCAAATATCTTTTTGACATCCAGTAATACAATATTCAATAGATTAATCATTCTTTACAGTGTATAAACCATTAATCTAAGTCAAAGCCTCAAAATGTAATCTTCAGTTAAGATATATAACAAGCAATAGATTAATAATCTTTCTAAATTTGGGGAAAATCTTAAGCTTACGTTAATACTAAATAATCGCTTTTGTTTTATAGTTAGCAGATTCATGAATGAGTGATTATTTCCCTTCTTGCTTAAAGTGAACTTTGACCTTTAATATTTAAAATATTTTAAATATGAAACTTAATTTCTTTTGTAAATATATTATGATCCAAAAGCAAATCTTTGTCTTAAATTTTGTTTAGTTCATTTAATTAAAATATTTAATAAACTTTTTGGCTATTTTTGATTTTGAAAGAAATTACGAATTATGGAATTACTAAAAAAAAAACTGAAACTTGAAATATATATTAACACCAGCAATCATATGATAATATAAAGCCTAATTCATGTTTCAAAACTAAAAATAATAATAGGACAAATGTTATATTTTTGCCATTTTGGTAAACATTAAATATTTTCTCTTCGTATTATATTTGTTATAAATATCGATACAAATTAAAAGTGGTTAATGACAGTATAATTATGTTTAATACGTGTTTGCAACTGTTCATAAGTATGATTTTCGTCATAATCGGTAAAATAGATAAGAAAATCTTATAGTATGCTATTTGTACTAGATAAGTTATGTAGTTTAATTTTTAATATACCACCAAAAAGTTTATATAGGAGAAAATAATCTCATGTAATTATGCAAATTTGTATAGTGATAGCAGTGATATTTATTAAGCATTGTAGTGGAAACTAAATGAGATTATCAAGTTAAGAAAGCCATATATTAATAAAAGAAAATTTATCATTTGTATTTAAAATATCATCAAAATTGCGTAAGAAATGCCATTTGGTATCAGGATATTTTTTAAATTCTCATTTATAACACCTTTTCTTGCTATTGATTACAGCAGTTGAAAAAAGATTAATGATGCTATGTATTACACGCGCATATATGTATATATATTTATATGAAAACAAAAAATGCATTCATACATACATATATATGCTTACATACATATACATACATAAGTATAAAATAAGTTGAATAAAACAGCAGCTAAATTGCTTATATATGTTTATATTCTTTTCAATGCATTTTTAATTAAATTTTCAGTTAAATTTTCGTAAATAAGAGCATATATATTCTATTATTTTAATTAAACCTAAGTTTAATAAATTCACAAAATTCAAATTAATATATGAATTATCATTGTTAATTTGATTTTTTGGGGGAAATGTTTATGTGTTGAGATTATTTATCAGCTTAAAAATTACGTGTAAAACTGATTATATTTGCATTTTCAAAAAAAAATATTCTTTTTAGTTTTGATCTCACTTTGGAAAATAATTTATTGACTTTTAATTCAGTCAATAAAGTAAATATCAAAAGCTATTAAAAGTCAATAAATTATTTTCCAAAGTGAGCATATCAGTATAAAGCTGTTTTAGAACAATTTCATGTTTTCCTTATAATTTGCCTTACAGAAGTTTTTTTTACAGATATCGCGATATATGCATGTTCCACACGGTAGGAAAACTATAAAATTCCGAAGCACGCACCCTAACACATGCTACACTGAACAAAGAATGTTGAAGGCAGGAGTGCAGCATACATTTCTTGTTATTCAATAGTGACTAGAATTGAACCTGGAATCTTTCTCTCTGAAGAGTAATGTCCTATCACAAGGCGAATTCACTGATTTTGAAGACTCTATATAAAAAGAATTGGGGAATTAAATAACATTATATGGAACGTATAATGAATTAATATTTTTGACTGAAGGCATCCATAATCAATACATTTTATAAAAATTTATTTATACTGCTTGAACAGAGGAAAATGTTTAAATAAAAAATTATTTTTACTGTTGCTGCTTAACAAAATAAAACAACCACTGCATTATGGAATCTACGTTTTCAAGTAAACTCATAATTAGAATTCCTTTTCAAATAAAAGATATGTAAATAATATGACAAAAAGTTTTTAAGTAGAAAGTTACCTTTTCTAAGCAATATTTCGTACTATTACATTCAAAGATCTTAAATCAAATAAACATGAAAGATAATTCAATTGGAGTTTATTTTTATTGCAGAACTTCTTGAATATAAGGACAGTAAATTGGGTGGTAATAAATTGATTTCAAGCATACATCGAATTGAACAATACGCCTGAAACAGGTAGCTGAGTAGTGATATTCTTCCTAATTATTCTTAAATTCTGTGTACTTGTAGGTCATCTGATGAGTTGATAATTTCATTTTAAATTTAAGTAATTGGATATGCATAGTGCTTAAACTGAAAGCTCACTGTTTTAGAGTATTATTGTAGATTAAACATTAATTGTGAGAGATGTCCAATGTTTTGTTTAGGATTAAGAGGCTTTACCAATCATGATTCCTTATCGTTTGATTGTTTTTTAAAAGTGGAAAAACTTAATAATTTTCAACCGTATTGAAACAAAGAAAGGAAAAAATAGAGACACAGTTTAGTTAATTTGTTGCAAGTGCCAGAGAAATCTTCAGTGAAATATGTGTAGAAGAAATCACTTGGAAGAATTTAGATGTAAAAGAATAACCTATGAGCTTTTAGGAGGGGAAGAGTGTCATCAATGTAGCTGAAGAGAGGAATCAGCGGCACAGATGTCGTATAGTTCAGGATGCAAAATTATGAATTTTTTTGGTGATGAAGAAATGTTGCCAAGATGATGTATTCTAACGTGCATGATGGCGTAAATATTACGGTTGAAAAATAAGAATTTTCTGCTTAATTATTATAAGTGTCCATCTCTAACAGACCTTTGGAAAACAACTGCAGAGGAACACCAAAATATCGTCCGGCAAGACAAAAGAGCCCGAAATCAATTATCAAGCATTATTGCTCAGCAATATCAATGTACCATCACAGACTATGTTTGAACACCTTCGCAAAGATAGTCTAAACGCCCCATGCCCTACGCGTTGCATCCCCTTGAAAGATGGCCATCGGTGCCATCATTTAGAGTGTCACTGCTATAAGGGAAGGTTATAAACCCTATTTAGAGTTATTTTTGAAGCATAAATTTTGCTCACCAGTGTTTATATATATATATATATATATATATATATATATATATATATATATATATATATATATATATATATATATATATATATATATATATATATATATATATATATATATAAAAGTATTCCTTTCATTATAAAAGTGTTTTATAAATATTCCTTATATCATTAAATATATTATTATGGTTAAGCCGGATAACTTGTCTAGTGGTCAGCGTGCCTGACTACGGATAGGAAGGTCGTAGGTTTGAATCCCGGTTCAGGTATGGATGTACTTTCTCTCTCTCCATCCTGTCTTCGTCCTTTCCTTGTGTGTGTGAATGAAGTATGAATGATACCTACCCTATAAACGTGTCCCTATGTCATGTGTGAGGGTGTGATTGTGGTCCACCCCCTGTGGTGCACCCGGGGCAACGCCTCAACGGCTAAGAGGTCACCGTTTCTGGCCGGTTCCTTGGGTATCAGTGGAACAATAGATTAATGTACTCTGTTGCAGTTGTAACTGTCTATAATCTGCCATTGGAAAACAATTTATTATGGTTAATGTCAAATTATGTTTGAATGAATTATGTTATATGGTTATTTTTTTAAGTACTGTTTTACCAAATTATTTATTTTATTTTCATGTGAAATGATGCAATATCAAGTAATTATTTAGGTAAGTATGTCTTCCGAAGTTAGTCTAGCAAAACAGGAAATATCATAATATTTCATAATATATATAATTTTATAAAGTATTTATGATAAAATTATTTTCTATCATACTTGAACTTATCATAATTTGAACAAATCCTAAATTTTTAATGAAGAAAATCAATGAAAGTATTCTTAATGAAGATACATTTATTAAGTTTGATATTTTTCTGGGCTTAAATTGTTTTAGCTTATCAAACATTTGAAAGAAGCTTGTACATGATTTCATATATAATGTTCCTTACATAATTTCTGAAAAGTTTCACCCAAATATCTTTTGTAGGCTAGATTTAAATAAATTTCAAAACAATATCAAACAAGCTAAAAATGAAATGTTTTTAAAAATTGCCTAAGTAATTATTTGCATGCTTTAATTATAAACTAAATTACACTGGTAAAAAGCAATGAAATTTGTTTTTTGAAAATTCTAAATTATTATATAAAGTAAGAAAATCTTTAAAAAAAAGTATTTTGTGCTTCAAAACGGATATATATTCAATGTTAAGTGTTAAAATCTTTGAACTATTTAGTAATATTTTAGCAATATATAGTTTATATAAATCTATCTATTTATGTAGATTCATAACACCTAGAATACATGATGGTGCCGAAGTATTAATGGAAGGAGGTTATAAAGGAATAGTTTTGTCGCAGTAAATATTTATCAAAGTAAGAGGAATGCACATCATCAAATATTTATCTTTCTTTACTAAATATTTGTGATTGAGAGCTGTAATGACAGGTCAAAGTGTACCCAGCCAGCTCTCTCTTAAGCTATTAGGAATAAATACATAGTGGCTTTACATGAAGAATTAATCATTGAATATTTTTGATGTTTGGAATATAGAGCAAATATTTACGCTACATTTTTTATGGAAAATAAGTGTACAATTAAAATGAGAAAAATATTTAAAACTGGTAATATGCAGTTTTATTTTTGAAAGTAGTGATTTATTTAAGGAAAATATTATGAATTTGTGATAATGTAACTCGAAGCAATAAACATTCAGCAGTCTTTTTCTTACAGTTTAAATATTTAATTAACTTTAAAGTGAGTTTTCCATTATTTTAAATATTCATTTTGTTGTTGTTGTTGTCTTGTGCCAGCTAGACTAATATAGGATTGCTGTTCTACTTTTCCAACTGAGCCATAACTTGGTGTGGAATCCGACATCGTCATTTCACACAAGAAATAGAAACCCATTCATAGGCTAGGCAACCATTCACAGACCATTTATACGGGGAAAGGACAAAGACAGGATAGATAAAAAGTACATCCATGCCCGAACCGGAATTCGAACCTAGGAACTCTCTATCCGCAGTCAGGCACGCTGACCACTAAACAGGGTGGGCGGCTATTCGTTTTGTAAAGTACAGATACCAACCACAAATTTTGGTTCTCTTAAAGATTTTAGTGAATATAGAGGGTGTCCCAAAACGACTGCCTAAACTCTGCACAGCTAGATTCCTCTTTAGGAAGACATGAAAACTGCCCAAAGAAGCGTTCCTGTACGATCCATAGTTTACGAGAAAAATACGAAAAACAAAGTATGACGTCACTTCCGGTGCAAGAAAAACACTTTATTGAACATATCAACTGCAGTATATGCACAATTTAAAGCAGATGTTCAAAGTGTCCGTCTTGAATGTCCAGATAGGCATGAGCACGCCGTGGAATGTCTCTCATCACAAATTGCAGCATCGTGGGGTCCACCGAATTATAAGCAGCGTGCAGACGAGCAACTCTCGATACACCAGTTCCTTGAGATAGCCTCGTAGGAAAAAATTCAACCGTGCGAGATCTGGAGGATATAGAACCGGACCCTCACATCCGATCCATCGGCTGGGGTATTCCATATCCAGCCAACCACGTACAGGAGCACAGAAATGTGCCGCAGCCCTATCGTGCTGGAACCAAAGGGATTTCCATTACATCGGCCTTACATCAAGTATATGTCGTAGTAGTACATGGCCACCATACGAAGACTAATGTGGGTAAGATGCAGCCTTTTAAATACCAGTTTAACGACGGCTTAACGTCATCCATGGCGAGCGCGCATGCAAGACGTGATATGCGCGGCGAACGTTTTAAACATAATCATCTGGAAAGATATGGAAATAATGTTGTTGATATCTCCAATAAAGTGTTTTTTCTTGCACTGGTAGTGATGCCCTACTTTGTTTTTCGTATTTTTCTCGTAAATTATTGATCGTACAGGAAGACTTTTTTGGGCAATTTTTATGTACTCCTAACGAATAATCTAACTGTGAGAGTTTATGCGGTCGTTTTGACACACCCTGTATATGCAAAATAAATTTAAGACCATATACAGTTTGGAATATTTTGGTTCTTATTTACATACCAGGACTAACTAGTTTTGAAATAATTGCTTAAAATTGAATTCAAATAATTATAAAATCTGATGCTCGAGAAGAACATCAAACTCGCAAGTTGTTGAACTTATTAGCAAATCACTTGCTAATCAATTATATCTTTAGATAACTGCTTCATTTTAAATTTGTAGTAAATAACATATCTGAAAATCAATTGAAAATCGTTGTATTTATAACATAACACTCTTCCCTCTTAAAATATGGGCTATAATCATATATGTCTGAAATTATTTAATTATTTCAGATATATATGATATACGACAGTATATTTAAAAATATAACTAAAAAGTTTTATCACTTAAAAAAGCTAAATTTGGAATTATATTTTAGATAAAATGATTATTAATAATAAATGAAGCTAATAAAATTTAAATTATGTGTGTCTAAATTTATCACAGCCCTTTTCCTTAACAATGTAACAGAAATTCTCTTAAATTTATAAATTTTTGATAATAATTTATAGAAAATTGACAAAATCAATTATTTTTTTATAAAAACACATTAGTTTTCTTATAAATAAAGATTGCAAAAATATTTGATTACAATATTTTACAATTGATAACACACTAGATATCAAATGTAACCAAATGTATCATATAGTATTGATATATTTGATTGCGTTTGATAACAATTAACATTTATACTCATTCTAATGTGATAATGAAATGGAAGTATCATTAAAATATCACTTTACAATGAAAAAAGTAACGTTTCATTTCAAATAACTGTAAAAAAAATTTCTTACGACAGCGAAATGGAAACGCTTCATTAAAGAAAAACTCTTTCAAAAAGGTTATTCAAATATGTAAATATATTTATTTAATAAGCGAATAATATTATATTTGCTTAACAAAGTTTGCTTATTTTCCTAATAGCTGGAATCTAGTACACAATAGAATAAAAATTCAAAATATTTCTGCTTTGAAATCTTTGAAAAATGTGATGAGGCTAATTAACAAGAAGGCGTTAGAGTAACATTTATTTCACAAGAGAATAATATTCAATAATATTACAAGAGAATAACATATAATATAACTTTTAAAGACAAACACATTGTTTGAATGTAATATACTATGTTATATTACAAACTTGATAAGTTTTCAATTTACATTAAGAAAAGAAGAAAATTGAACTGATTGCATGCATTCATATTCAGAAGTATATATCGACAGAAAATATTTAAAAATATATTTTACTTAGTGTGTGTTTTTGAAGGAATATATTCTGTTTTTAAATTTTTGATATTGATATTTATTGCTTTAATATACATTTAAAATTGACTATAGTTATATTCTATGACAAATCCCAAATTTCATTCATAAATTAAGAATAACATTTCAAATATTTATTAGCTTATAATCATGTGAAGAAAAAAGCTAGGATTCTAATTTAAATTCTTGAATTTTGTGAAAAACTAAGAAAAAGTATACATAAATATAAGCATATTTTCTTTCAATAATTATTATGCGTAATTAAATATTTAAATTAATATTGATTTATTTTTACTAATGAATATAAATAAAGTATTAATATCATATTTAATAATTATAAATAACGATTTAATTATATTAATAAACCAATGTAGAAATGTAATTATTAATATAATTAAGTAAAATAAAATGCAATTAAATTTTTAAATAATTGTTTAACGTCATAATTATTATTTTCAAAATTTAAAAGAAATATGTTTTTTTTATTTCCGAGTAATCATTTAATGATGAAGTATTTTAGCTCCTTCTTGACATATTTTTCATACAAAATATACATAAATTCATCTAATTAATAATTTGCACTAAAAACCGAAGATTTTATGAATTGAACATTCATTTTAACTTATTTGCTTTGTATGGCGTCAGAAGTGAATTTCATTTATAATTAATTATTTAAAAATTAAATTATTGAGACAATGACTTTTAGTTTGAAAATATTAAGCTAAAATTCAAAGAAATTAACCAAAAGACTTACCCCCTATAAAACCCTCTATATTCTCTATAAGAATTATTTATAAATGCAATTTTTTTATTAATGTTTTAAAGATTTATTCCAAAGTTTATAAACTGAAATTTTACAAGAGACTTTAGAGATAAAGACAAATAGAATTATCTTAATCTCCCACAAAAACCGTCACTTTCAATCATCTTAGTAAAATGAAAAACTTTTTCTGGGAGAAATATTATTAAAGGAAGCACTCGTGTCTTAGTCCATTACCAACAAAATAATTTTCTTTAGGAAACAGTTTGGCAGATACAACAGACTTACGCCACTGATGATTGTTTGACGCTGTATTTGGATCAGTTGTAAGCAGTTAGTGTTTCTTCCCTCAAAAATCAACTATGCATGTGAAAAACCGTCTATATTTGGTTTAAAGGTCATCTTTTAATTATTTTTCAATTAGTTCTAGATGATTTTATCAGTACGCATATATGCATTTTGAAAGAAACTTAATTATAATGCAAGCCATTATTTTGTGTGATTAGTTTTTATTTTACATTTTTACTAATAGCAAATATTCTTGATTCCGAAATGTTTTCTTTTGTACAGATTTAAATCTGCTGAGACAAGACTTGATATAAAATACCTTCTTTAATTTAAGATGATAACTGATTTGAGTGTAACTCAATATCTCTCTCTCTCACTCACTCACTCACACACACATGCACACACTCGCGCACACACATGCACACACTCGCGCACACACATGCACACACTCGCGCACACACATGCACACACTCGCGCACACATGCACACACACATGCACACACACATGCACACACACACACACACACACACACACACACACACACACACACACACACACACACACACACACACACACACACACACACACACACACACGTTGGTCTAAACCGGCAAGTGCGCTCTATGTGTTTTCACCGCCAATCCGAGGACCCAAATTATATACTAAACTTACAGGAATATTTAATTATTTAAAAACTATTAGTTTATTTTAAATAAATTAAACTATTATCATATTTCTATTGTAATTGGTATATTCTAAGACAGCACGCGCGCGCGCACACACACACACACACGCACGCACGCACACCCACACACACACACACACACACACACACACACACACACACACACACACACACACACACACACACACACACACACACACACACACACACACACACACACACACACACACACACACACACACACACACACACACACACACACACACACACACACACACACACACACACACACACACACACACACACACACACACACACACACACACACACACACACACACACACACACACACACACACACACACACACACACACACACACACACACACACACACACACACACACACACACACACACACACACACACACACACACACACACACACACACACACACACACACACACACACACACACACACACACACACACACACACACACACACACACACACACACACACACACACACACACACACACACACACACACACACACACACACACACACACACACACACACACACACACACACACACACACACACACACACACACACACACACACACACACACACACACACACACACACACACACACACACACACACACACACACTTTTCAATAATTGCTTTTATTAACATTGACAGAGTGAGATTTTTAGTAAGATTATCTCAAACACTTTATTTATCAAATGTAATAATATGATTTTTAAGTGCAATAGTCTCGTTAGTCAGAACTACAAATTGTAAAAGAAATATAGAATGTAGCACGTAAAACTAGCTCGTCGTAATATTATAAAATATTGCGTTTCTT
This sequence comes from Latrodectus elegans, assembly GCA_030067965.1. Classification (NCBI taxonomy): domain Eukaryota; kingdom Metazoa; phylum Arthropoda; class Arachnida; order Araneae; family Theridiidae; genus Latrodectus; species Latrodectus elegans. Next base: position 61,417,952 of record CM057821.1, on the reverse strand, counting down.
ACAATTATTTGTTTACATTTACATATTACGTTTTTGGCAACAAACTCCCTGTGTGTGGAATTTATTTTCTTCGAGACAACGACAATGAACATTGATTTCAATCTCGGAATCTTAGAGGAGTTTTATTCAAACTTTCAAGAAGAGAATCTGTCAGTTATGTTACATTTAGCAAGATAGTGCAACGTGTTACTAATCAGATCATGATTGTCCCATGTGCATGATATGTTAACTCCTGAGAAGATGATCAGTAAAGGCGCGTGTTCTCCTCGATCACGTGACTCGCCCACTTTTGGCTTTCACTTATAGGAATTGTTAAAGGCAAGAATATACGAAGCGAGAATCCTCAAACAATTGAAGAACTCAAAATCAGAATCTAGGATGTCATTAATAGCATCACAACACAAAAAGTGACACGAATAAATATATATAAATCTTTTCAAATGTGTTCATTTATGTGATGAAATGAGTTCAGAGCAATTTCAGCACCTATACCAAAAGGGGAGTAATAATATTTAATACATTACATTTTATTTTATGTGTTGACTTTACGATCCGGTTTTACGTGCTCTATATTTCTTCTGTAAAAAATTTGTCAGCTAAAAACGTTGAATTTCCTTCAAGAAAACGATTTGCTTCTTTAATTCTAAAGGACTTCCAAAATTTAAAGAGTTAAAATTTAAAAAGTTAAAAGATAAGCATCTATATTGTGAAAGCAATTTTTTTCATAAAAATTTCGTGATTTTAGAAGACATTTAGATCATGGTTCATTCATTCTTGATATCCTGTAATCTCAGTGAACTCAACTACTAACGAATCTGAGTTAGCTAGTTTCAAGGGAATATTTATTTACCTGAAAAAAAACAAAACAAAATTGCAGCCATTGAATTAAAATTTTACCACCCATAGAAATGAATTGCTTTTTAAATTATGATAAGTGATAATTTACATATATATATATAGAGAATATATTTGCTTCGAAATAAGCAATTTGTTTCTTAAAATAGCTTGACTAAAATCCGTAAAACGTAATTATTTTTCTTCCTTAAATTTCAAATTATTTAAACTGATCTATTTTCCTATAAAATCTGTACTGTAATTTTTTATAAGTTTGTACTAAAAAATCACTAATAAAAGGGAATGTTTTATTTAAACATAATGAAGATATTCGCAGTTAATTTTTACGAGATAAAATTCTTAATAGTTTCAAACAAATACAAAATGATAAATTAAAATATCATTCAAAATTATAGTTTTTAAAAGTAATTTTTGTGTATTTTCCAAATGTGATATATTGAAGCTAAATATGTGATACAATTATATCAATATTAGGTGTCTTAAATATATTCTTAAAAAAAAATTCTATACTTTATTAATGCGTAAATAAAATTCAAATGCGCAATGTTGATGAAAAACTTTTTATTAGCCTTTATATTCCTCATATTTTGCACTAACATTTACTAACTAACACTATAATCAAATATTTTTTAATTTATCATCGTTTTTATAAGTTTTTATTCTAAACAACTTAATTTCTTTTTAATTTTAAAATAAATTATCAATTATAAAAGTTTTTTTAAACGAAAACACAGTGTTGCTATTATATAATTAGTTTATAATAAAATGGCGTTTTAAAAACTCAATCTGTTGTTTTAAAATATATTTAGAAATAAAAAACTAAAACTTTTAAATCGTTTTATAATTTAAATTTTTTTTCAAAATTTTGTCAAATTTTAAAAATTAAAAACTTATTGAATATTTTATGAAAATAAATGAATTAAAATTAGAAATATATTTTAAATGTATGGATTACTTTAAATATCTAAATATTTTCTAATGAAGAATATTAGAAATATGTATTTAAATAATGAAAACAAACGAAGACCAGCGGCAATAATATATTTCTGTAAGTTAATTTTAAGAAAGATTATTTAATTCATTTTTAGGAAATAAAGGAAAAAGCATTTGCAACGTCATCAATTTTATCTGCGATAGAAAAACAATATCCATATAAATTTGTTGTAAAACGATTATTTCATTTATTTCTAGGAAATAATAAAAAATGCATTTGTACCGTCATCTATTTCATTTCTGAGAGGAAAATGATCTACATATAAATTTGCTGTAAGGTTAAAAAAATAAATTAATGTCACAAATTAGTTAAATTTAGAAAATTATCTGGCTTTTCTATCATTTTGATGTTTATTAATTCACGAAACTTAACTGTCAGTTATACTGAAGGAAATGATGTTTCATCATGGAGGTACAATTCTCTCAAATTCCTTCTTGCCGAATTTCTGGAAGACATTATTTAGTAGTGTACCACTTAGCTGAGTGTGTGCGTGAATGTCAATCGCCTTTCCTGCTGATCGCTTGAGCTTGGTTTAAACGTCAAAAGAAAGTGACATATACATTACTCTTTCCATAGCATATTTTCACTGTTTTAAGCGTGGGGATCATAGTTAAAGTCTCTTAACTTCTCTACTCGAATTATTGGAAAATATATTTACCGAATGAATGGTATGTATATTTCATGGCCAATTATGATTTATCATAACATTTGTTAATATGGGACTTGCTGCTATCATTTCCAGCAACTGTGATTTTGGAGAACTTTGGATTTTGTCAGATATCTTCAGTGCACTGCAACAGCTCAGTGACTGGTCCTCTGTAAATAATGAAATAAGTATATCTGCTGAAATTGAAAATGATCTCCCAAGACAATGATGTACATCTCCAATGGATTCCATCTCATGTAAATGTTAGTGGGTATGAGACCGCAGACTGACTGACCAAAGAGGGCAGTGAGGAAGATACGCCCACTGGTTTATCACTTACATGTCAGGAACTCTACTATAATGAAAAATCTAAACTTCATTCAATCTGGCAAATTCCACCCACACACCAATGGTACTCTGGAACTCTTCCGGAAAATAAAATGTGACCAAAAATCTCAAACTTCCTTGGTCAGATTGGCAAGTGGATCTAAAATGTTTATCGTTTAAACGCAGTACAAAAATTTATCCCACTTGTAGAAAATGCTGGGACCATCCAGCCTCATCGAGACATATTCTGAATTGCGTCGGACATTTCCGGGAGGATATGTCATCAGATAGTCATCAGATAATCATTGACTTTCTAACTGTCAACAATTTAATGTCAACAAACATCTGTCAACAAACTAACAATTTAATGTCAACAAACATCTGTCAACAAACACAACAAACTAACTGTCAACAAACATGTCATCAGATAATCATTGACTTTCTAACTGTCAACAATTTAATGTCAACAAACATCTGCCAACAAACTAACAATTTAATGTCAACAAACATCTGTCAACAAACACAACAAACTAACTGCCAACAAACATGTCATCAGATAATCATTGACTTTCTAACTGTCAACAATTTAATGGAGTTGATCTGACAAATGTCAGGTATTTAAAATGGATAAGCCAATTGTCAATGGATAAGCCAATTGTCAATGGATAAGCCAAAAATGGATAACCATAGCATTTAGGTAATTTAAGTGTTTCTTTACTGCCGGCCAACTTGTCTAGTGGTCAGCGTGCCTGACTACGGACAGGTCCTGGGCTTCGAATCCCAGTTCAGGCATGGATGTACTTTCTCTCTATCTTGTCTATGTCCTTTCCTTGTGTATGTGAATAAAGTATGAATGATACCTACCCTATAAACGAGTCCCTATGGCATGTGTGAGGGTGCGATGGTGGCCCACCCCCTGTGGTGTGCACCCGGAGCAACGCCTCGGCGGCTAAGAGGTTGCTGTGTCTGGCCGGTCCTTGGTATCAGGGAACAATAAATTAATAGACTCTGTTGCAGTTGTAGCTGTCTGCCATTAGAAAAAAAGTGTTTCTTTACTGATTATAGGGCGCTCCTCTTTGTTGTGTTCAGTTAAATTATGAGACATAAGATAACAAACTCTATTTTTTCATATGCTATTATACAAAAACAATTTGTGTATTCAAAATGTTTAATTTCTTTTGACTTATTTTGTAGGTAAAGAGATTATTTTACTTGACATTTTTCGTTTGCAATTTTAGGATCAAAATTGACGAAAATCGTTCTTTGTATTTTGTGCCTGCAGAAAATTTCAACTACTGAGAAATTCAGTAAACTATCATAGTATAAGATTAAATTTTATATCCAAAATTTAAATGAACTCAACCGATTTTTTAAATTTTAATCTAGATTTAGAAGCCTTGAAAGTAATAGAGTGATAATATTCTTTCAATTCTGTTTTTCCTTCTAAATGGAAGTTACAAGAGTTACTTTATTCCAAGTTAAATAACTTACAATTAGAAATAAAAATCGTCGGCTTTGTTAAAATAATTTGTAACTTCAAATGTAGCAATTAATATTTTTAACACTTGCCATCTGTAAGCATGTCAGAGGGATCTGATATCCAAAAACAGGGAAAATGTGTTCACAGAGTAAAATTATTTAATTTTACTTTAATAATACTTTAATATGAATAAAATAAGAACTCTCTATTCTCTTGTAACTTATCGATTCTTTTAAAAATCAGAATATAGTTAATTTAATTTAGATTTTAGTATTTCTCTTATTTTCGTGTTGAGGTAAACATCAAAAGTCATTTGCTCTTTTATATATGTTTTGTTTACTACATTTTTATTTCACTCTTTGCTTATAAAATAAGAACCATTTGTTTACTCAAATGACAAGAAATCTTATCATCATTTTTACTGTAGAAAGTTTGAAATTTTTGCTAAACAAATAAGAGAAAGGATTTTTGTCGATTGTTGTAAATTTTAATTTTTATTTTGTTTCGCATTCATTTTTGTCGTTGTAATCATCAATTTATTTTTATTCGCAAATTAGAAAAGTTGTGAATTATTTAAATTTTAAAAATAACAGTCTTTTTTCTAAGCTAAGGAAATTATTTTAAATTAAGGCATTTTTAACGTTTATCAAATATTATATATATATATATATATATATATATATATATATATATATATATATATATATATATATATATATATATATATATATATATATATATATATATATATATATATATATATATATATATATATATATATATATATATATATATATATATATATATATACATATATATATATATATATATATATTTATATACATATATATATATATATACATATATATATATATATATATACATATATATATATATACATATATATATACATATACATATATATACATATATATATATATACATATATATACATATACATATATATATATATATATATATACATATACATATATATATATATATATATATATAATTTTTCGAAGATTAAATTCTGAGTGGGATTAGTTAATATGTTTTATAATATTTCTTATGAACTATAAGTAATATTATTAAAGAATGATATTCATAATTATAATTCACACAGAATTTAAAGCTAAAATAATATTTATTACACATTCCTGTTGTATCGAATGTTTCCGAATAATTTTTATTGTAATGTCAGTAAACATTTATTTTAATAGTGTTTATTTTAATGTGAAGAGTACACCTTAATAAAGAATTTCCTTAATTAAGATAAATAATTAACTGTTTTTCATAATATATTCCCAAATACATCATTTACTAAATCGATATTAGTTACCCAATGTTCAGGTGTTTTGAATTCAACGTTTTTTATTTTTCTTTGTAGTTATGATGCGTTGTTTTAGGAATATTCCGTCGAAATTGCTTTAACTACTGTGCAAGAAACTACAACTATGCAGGGACTATGCAAGAAACATGGATTCTACAACTATGCAAGAAAGGCTATATTTCTTAAATTAGCAAGAAATAACCTTGATGTGGCAATGGAAACAGACATTTAAAACCAATTTTTATTAATAAAGAAGAATAAAACAGTGTACTCCAGAATATTTATGTACACTTTTATTCTAATAATTAATAAATCTTTTATTATGTTGCTCAAGTGTACTTTATAATATTTATTAAGGAATTTGAGCTCTAAATAATAAAACGATCTCCAAAAATATGTTTTATTATATACTTGAGAGAAATTTTCTTTGCAATAAGTGTATCGAATGGCAGTCAAAGTGCACATGATAAATCAACAGAGTTGATATGCAAAATGAATCCGCATTTTGAAAAAATATTATTTAAATAAAATTGCTAAAATTAAATTTTTATAAAGGTGATTGAGCCACATTACTAAAAACTACTGCATCATATTGTTATATATATATATATAAGAACTACTGCATCATATTATTAAACATTCTTCCCTATACATACTACACACTTTCAAAGAGTGGCCATACCGTTGTTTTAATAATATCTGAATAAATCTCTGAGGAAAATTTGATGGTACCATAATAAAAAAATCACAGAAATTAATCTATCATGTATAAGATATAACTATATATTTCAGAGCATGAAATAATTGCATTATATTATTAATCTTGTTGCCGACGTTGATTTTGATTTTTCAGACAATTTTGGACTCATAAAGCAAGTTGTAAAAACACTGAAGTTAAGTTTACTGCATTCTAATATAAATAATAACTCTTAACAGTGATAAACTTCAAGTGAGAGGCCATGGAGATAGGTTTGGTTTGTTTATAGATCAATAGTCATTTTTTTCACATGAAGGCCGATTAGGCCATTATTTCAATTTAAAGGAAATATCTAACTGCTACAAATAGACAAACCTAAGGTGGTATTTGAATCATAAGCTGATGAAAACCGAAAGCTAGAGTTCTAATTATTCGGCTACCGTCTTGGTTTAACAGCAAAGAAATCTGACTCTTATTTTATTGAAAGCGGAAAATGTTTTGATGAATCAGTTCAAAGCTTTAGATTTGGAATAAATTAGACACAGTTAAAATCTAATTTTAATATTAACTCTCCAAACAATATTCTACTTGTTACATAATTTGTTGTTGAAATTCTATTGTGATAATTTGAGGTTATATTGCTACTTTTTATTTTGAAATTTTTTAAATCATCATTCAAAAAAATAAAAAAAAAAAAATTCATATGTAACAGAGTTTTATTCACTAAAAAAGTAATAGATATTAATGCTTAAAATTATCAAAGTTATTAATTTTAATATGGTGTTATTAACGGAGAAATGAAGTTAATTAGAAATAAAACGCTTTCTCGAAAATATAAACATACAATCGACGCAATAATTAATGTAAAATGTTGATAACATATTGCAATTTGTTAGAATATCTTGTATCAATATTTGATTGAAAAATATAAAAACATTTGCTTGAAAAGCTATGTAGCATATTTCAATGACTTAATTTTTTTGTGAATATAAATCGAGAAAAAAAGTACACATATAAACGAAATTAGCAAAGCAATATTTGATTCTCAAAATCTCTATTTATAGAAAAAATCTTTAAATTTCTGTTTCTAATTACTAAAAATTTCATTTAATTTTAAAATCAATCACAGAAATTTATTTAATATATGTTACACCAAATAAAATTTCGTATACTGCATTTTATGTAACTTCTAATTTTTTAACGGGTCTTAGAGTAAGGAATAAGTCATAGAAAACTCTCAGTATTTGATAAAAAAAGAGAGTTAAAATTTAATTTAAAAACAGTGGTTAAATTATTTAAGATGTATGACATTAATAATAGATTAAATGGTACAGAGGACAATTTACTGAGATCCTGATTTAGAAGAGCTTTCAAAGGTCGCTTCATTTAGCTCCCTTTGAAATCATTTTAAAAAGTGTTATTTCCCAGATGGATTGGTTATTTGCAAAAGTATTGTTTGAATTTGTATCGTACTATATTTAAAATGCTTTAAATTTATTATAATAATCAGTAACAAAGTTTTAACTTTTAACAATTAATAAAAAAAGATATAAATTAATATAAAAACATCGCATACGTTGGCAAATACGGTAATTCTTGAAAATTTAAAACAGAAAAGAATGCCAATAATTTAAATATTCAGAATTGCACTAATAAATATAGTTAATTTGTAAATAAAGATAATACTCTAAAATAATACAAAAGTTATAGTTTACAGCAATAATATATTATAGTATAATTAGATTGGCTTTTTGGCGCACGACGGTCATTTTTTTGCACACGAGGGCTAATTAGACCGGGACCTATGGTTTAAAGTGAATTCCGAACAACTACAAACACCCACGAACTGTTGAACCGAAGGCAAGAATAATAACCATTAGGCTGCCAGCTCGGCATAGTCTGATTAGAAGAGAAATTTAAATATTTTCAGTATAAACCTATAAGATTTAGATTGAAAATACTTGTAACTATATTTAAATGTGCAATTAAATCAAAGACATGTATTTTTATTTAGTAAATGATAAGCAGTATTTACACATTGATAAATTTTGTCTTTTTTGTGGTAAGAAATTATATATATATTTCAGAAAGCAGTTATAGGTTTAATGAAGATCTTAGAGAACATTATGATTATTAACAATTGTGAGGTTTGCTTTCAGTAAAGTTAAAATCTATGATGCATTAATTTTTAAGTACTTAATCTAATCCATCATTAGTTACATTTTTCATCTACTATTTCTCTTACTTTGATGAGAAGCACATATTTTTATACTTAGATGAAATAATTACATTATGGATGTCTTGAATTGAAATATAAATGATCTTTATTTCATTCTGACTAAACTTTTATTTAAAATCACCCACATAATAATTTAAAAGAAGTTATAAACGTAAAAGAAAATGAGGAATTGGCCAGCGTTTCCGGAAGTGAACAAGATAAGAACATTTTAAAAAACTTTTACCAGAAGAATAGACGTGCTACAATGACAAACATGCAGTTGAAAGTGATTTATGAGCTAAGAGAAAGTGCAACCCCATACAATTTCACAAATGCTTACTTTACACTCTCGTTTATTAAATGAAAATAAAATTACCCAGAGTTGATGATAAAGTGGATGATATAAACAAAAATTAAATTATTTGTGTAGCCATTTGAGGATTAAGAACTAAGCACATTTTATTATTTGAAGATGAAACTGAAATAAAAAAGCAAATTAGTTATTGATTTTATGTTTTTAATTAAATATTCTTCCTCTTACAAACTTTAATTTTAAGAAAGGAAGAAAAGTGCCATTTATTAGCTAATAAAGGGAAAGACTGCGGCTATGTCAGCAAAATTTCACTGGTTAAAATGTTAAATAAATTATAGAAATTCAATATAGGAGTTAGTGTATTTAAACTGATTAACACAAATATATAAAGAAATTAAATAATTGGAATATTACATATTTAATCAGATTATACTATTGAGTAAAGTTTTAAAAACAAACTTGGGTAATAAATTCTAATGCAATATTATTGTTTTTAACACAACTTTGTATTTCAAAGTCAATTTTATAAAGAAATTTTTCAAAGCATAAAATACACATTTTATAATTCTATACCTTTTATAAATGAATCTATGTGCAAATTTAAAAATAAATTTTAAAATTATTGATCAGGGTCTGGATTTTTAGGAATCTATCGTTTTACAATAAATAATAAATATTAAAATTAAATATAGAGATCTGAAAGAGTGTAGGGAAAAGCTAATGTATTGTGCGAAAATAAGGAAATATATGTATATATAAAGAACACGTCATGCATTGAAAGAAATATATATATATATATATATATATATATATATATATATATATATATATATATATATATATATATATATATATATATATATATATATATATATATATATATATATATATATATATATATATATATATATATATATATATATATATATATTTGTTTGTTTAGATGTACAATTATATAAAAATGCAAAACATTTTTCATGTATCACTTGTTATTTAAAATAATTTTATCTTTTTTTCCAATGGCAGATCATAGACAGTTACAACTGCAACAGAGTCTATTAATCCCTGATGCCATAGAAATCGGCCAGAAACAGCGACCTCTTAGCCGATGAAGCGTTGCCCTGGGTGCACCACAGGGGGAGGGCCACCATCGCACCCTCACACGTCAAAGGGACTCGTTTATAAGGAAGGCATCATTCATACTTCATTCACACACAAAAGGAAAGGACAAAGACGATTGAGAGAAAGAGAAAGTACATCCACTCCTGAACCGGAATTCGAACCCAGGACCTTCCTATCCGTAGTCAGGCACGCTGACCACTAGACAAGTTGGCTGGCAATTAATTATATCTTTATCACATGCAATTTCAAGATAAGATACATACCCACGTTTTTTAATGTTTGTTGATTGCAATGGATTTAATAACTGCCTAGATCAAAATAACATTTCTATTATATATTAAAGTTAATTAACTTTAATAAAAAAATTTGTCCTACAGACATTTTGTGTGGAAATCAGTATAACTGGAATGACCAGTGTCACTCCAATAGTATTGATAGCCTCCATAAAGTAGATAATAATAAAATCTTTATAGCCATAAAGTATATATATAGTTAGTATTATAAGATAAAGTTTCCCCATATTAATATTATTATTCATAATGCTAGTTGTGTAGAAGCCTGTGAACTTTGTTCGACACAAAAGAAAATGGCACAGATGCTGTATAATTCAGGATGCCAAATTCTGAGTTTGGTGATTTTTTGGCAGATTTTCTTATGAATCTGGCACCCAGGTTTTTATTACGTCATTGACATGGAGATCTATAAGAATTCAGAAAATTTTATTTTGGTAACCCTAGTTTTGCGTCATCTTGGCAACATTTCTTCAGCACCAAAAAAATTCAGAATTTTGCACCCTGGATCATACGGAATCTGTGCCAAGAATATCATCCTTTAAGACTGAGGAATTTTGTACCCATA